>CM053029.1:200551563-200620625 GCA_028564925.1 Lithobates sylvaticus
GGTCACAGCTGATCACGTGGTAAGAAGCATCCGTCAGAGGCTCCGTACCACGATCGGAGATACATTGTGTCAGACTGACACACCGCATCTCCAAATGGCATGCGCCGGTTCTGTTATCCTGATCACGTCTGGTCAGGATAACAGAACCACTTTACCGACATCATGTTGCTATATGGCGGGCGGCAAGTATTTTAATTAGTATCAATGTGTTTTAGAAAAAAGGCAAAATGTGCACTATTGATTCTGGGCTGTGTTACGGGTACAAACAACAACTAACATGCACATATGTGGTATCGCTGCGATCGTCGGGGGAAGGAGAATTTATTTTGGGTTGGTGGTACATTATGGTAGTAGCAAGAAATATACAGCTACATTTAAATACATATTTTTTTTTTTTGTTTTACTATTGTGGGCCAGTTTTCATTTGATAATAATAAAAAAAAAAAAAAATCAGGAGATATCAATTACCATTTACCACCAAATGAAAGCCCAATTTTTCCTGAAAAAAACAAGGTATAATACACCTGGATGCACAAAGTAGTTGTGATGAAATGTACAGTATGTCGAACACGTGTCAAAGTTGCAAAATTGTGCTTAGGCATTAAAATTAGTTTTACCCTAATGCCTAATACACACGATAAGAAAAATGGGACAGAAAACACCAATTTGGGAGTGATCATCCGATAATCTGATCGTTAGTACACAGCTTTTGAGAGCCCATCGCAAAAGTTTGCGTGAAAATATCCGAAGGGACAAGCAAAATTTTTGTGATAAAGACCACGCATGCTCAGAAATGAAAGAATACATTACAATACATCACTTTTGAAGTTCTATTCTATTGGTTTTCGACATGAGACTAGCATGAAAAAAAAAAAAGGATCATCCGCCCGATATTCTTATCGTGTGTACTTTAGGCTTTAAGAGCTAAGGGGTTAAACATTCTGTTGTATCGAAACTCAAAATAAAAGCCACATTTTTATTAAATATAGAATAAACAATGAAGGATGCTGATCCCTTTAAAGTTATTTCAGACAAAACTGTGTTTTTTATATATATATATATATATATATATATATATATATATATATAAATAAATAATTCTTTACGTTTGTATATCCTCCTTGTAACTTGAAATGGTTTGTTATTTATTTATTTTTTTTTCTGGTTTTGTATGTTTATTTGTTTTTGTAATTGTAAAAATGTTCTTTATGTTTTTTTTTGTTTTGTATTTTTGAAAAATCAATAAAAACGTATATTAAAAAAATGAAATGAAACCGAGGACCTTATTGAAAGCAAAAAAACAGAAGTGGTAAAAATGTAAAATGTAGAATTTTGTTTTGCCCTGTTTATCCATAGTTTGCAACCTTCTAAATCGGCTACCAAGGCAACCTTCCTGCTGCTTTGCATCCTTCTAGCCACATACCTCGATACAAAACCAAACCAAAACAAATATCTCTATCATGCTAAAAAAAAACACAACATCCCATGCCAATACGGGTAATCACAGGTGGCCACATATTTCATGAAGTACAAAGATACGACACCTGCTAACTGATTGGTTGTTCTATTGATCCTCTGCATTTAGAAGTCACCAACCAGATTTCAATCTGACTGTACAATTTCCTTAAGCCTAGGTTCACATTGGAGCGATTTGGCATGCGATATGCCAAATTGGCAGCAATTGCACCATCCGAATCGGTGCGACACTGCACCGATTCCCAAAAAGCAGTTCCTGTACTACTTTTGCCGACTTCAGGGTGCGATTTCAATAGACATCTGTGCAGAAACCCACACAGATGTCTCTAAAATCGCCCCCCAAGTCGGGACTGACATGCGAGAATAAAATGGTGCGAGTTCAGCTGAAATCGCACCATTTCATTCCCACTGTCAGTGTGAACCTAGGCTTAGGCAATTTTCACACTGATCCGCTGCAAATGCATTTTTGCGTTTTTTTTGCTGCAATATTACTACGCTTGTTTTAAGGATATGCGATTCAAAAACCGCACCAAAAAACACATTGCGGGTGCGTTTTTGAGACGCTTTTTTCAGTGGAAACGTGCATTTTAAGTGCAGGTTTTTTAACATGCTTCAAAAAAGAGCGCAACGGAAGCGCACACTGAGGCGCTTCTAAACTGCTAGTAAAACTTTACTTCAGAAGGGAATATATGCCACAATCATTTCAGTATCAAACAGCGCTTTTGAAGAGCTTTTCAGGTGCCTTTGAAGAGCTTTCTGTTCATTTCAATGGAGAGGGGCGTTTTTTTTTTTTTTTCACCGCCCTTCCAGCACAATGCCCCAGTGTGAAAGCATTCATTGATTTTTAATGGAAATACGTTATTGTGATCTTTTCAGGTGCTTTTTTTAGCGTGAAAGCGCCTGAAAAGCTCAAGAAAAATGCTTCCCTTTAAATTCTACGTATTTGTTCACACTGGGGCGGTGCACTTCCGTTGCAGTGTAAAAAATCCTGCCTGACACATTTTTGGGGCATGTTCGAGGAGTTTAAAAAAAATTTAAAATAAAGCACCAAAAATGCTCCTCCCTAATGAAATGAATGGGAACCGCATAAAAAACAAACACGTTAAGGCCCCTTTCAAACAGGGGGGCTTTGATGGCGCTACAGCGCTAAAAATAGCGCCTGAAAAGCGCCCTGAAACAGCAGCTGCTGTGTCTCCAGTGTGAAAGCCCAGAGGGCTTTCACAATGGAGCGGTGCGCTTGCAGGACGGTCAAAAAAGTCATGCAAGCCGCATCTTTGGGGCGCTTTAGGAGCGGTGTATTTACTACTCCTAAAGCCCCCCTTCCCATTGAAAACAATGGGGCAGTGCTGCAAACTCACCTGCAAAGCGCGTTTTAACCCTTTTTCGGCCACTAACGGGGGTTAAAACCGCCCTGCTAGCGGCCGAATAGCGCTGCTAAAACGATGGTAAAGCGCCGCTAAATATAGTGCTGCTTTACTGCCAGTGCCCACAACGCCCCAGTGTGAAAGTAGCCTAAGTGTTTTTGGTGCAGTTTTTGAGTCACATGTTCTTTAAAAAATGCACCGCAAATGCTGCAAAAGCGCTGCAAAAACGCTCCATTAACGCATAGGCGTTTTACAGGTAGTTTTGATGCGCACCAGTGTAAGAGCGCCCTTAGATCTACCATCACCTATGTATTGCAGGGGACTGCCTGCTTGGATACTAACTGATTGTATGGTTTAGGTAGGTCCTCATATTACATCATTTTGGTAAATCTGAAGTTGATTGCACAAAAATTGGAATGTGTATATTGAGCTTAAAACTTTCAATAATAATGATCCAGAACAATCATGCGGTCAGCCAAGCCAGAACTGCATCTTCATACTTATTTGAGATGAGTGACTAAGTATTTGTATCAGGGGGACAGGAACACAGACAGACGACTAGCATTTCAGGAGGTCAGCAATGGCAGCCTACATATTTCTGCAATGATAGGTTTCCTTTAATTAGTCACAGGGACTTTCTTGTACGGTGGAATACCTCAAAGGGCCCATTCAGACTCATGCGTGGTGAAATCGTGAATGAAAACCCACGTGTTAACATGCACTGCCACAAACCATGGCAACACACCTGCTCTATGTGGGGTGTCATTCGTTGTGAATGGCACCCCAATGTATTATACAGTAGAGGCCAAACACAACAAACCGCAGTACACCACAACACATGATATATTGGGAAATTGGGCTGCCCCCCACTGCAAGGGTTAACTGCTCATCTAGGAGAGAGCAAAAAGCACTTTAGGTTACCCAATCCTCTGCTTCCCCAGCAGATAGGGCTCCCCCCCCTTTCTGCCAATGGACTGTCCCTCTGTGTCAACTCACCCAATGCAGGTCTATAGACCCTGTATCGGTCTTGATTATGTCAGGACCATAGATGTCTGGAGCATGGGGGAGAAAACAATGTGGGCACCAGTCTACCAGTGCTGAGGGGTGGACGATTGGATAAGTGAATGGGCTTCAAAGCTAAACTCCAGTGGTCCCCAAATTGGGGTTGCGGGCCAGATGTGGCCCTGTGCTTGCTTTTATCTGGCCATTGGGGCATTATTTTTATTCACTGATAACAACAATAGGACATAATTTCCCCCACTAACACCAATGAAAGGGCACAATTCCTCCCAGTGACACCACCGATGGGGAACAATTCCTCCCACTGACACCATAGATGGGGCACTATTCCTCCCACTGACACCATAGATGGGGCACTATTCCTCCCACTGACACCATAGATGGGGCACTATTCCTCCCACTGACACCATAGATGGGGCACTATTCCTCCCACTGACACCAATGATGGGGCACTATTCCTCCCAATAGAACAAACATATTACAGCGCACACATGCAAAACTGACATTTACCTCCAGCAAGGCTATTTAAAAGCACCTAGACAGACATTTTCAAAAAACATTATCAAAAAATATGGGGATTTGGTCACACCATATTGCTATATGGTGCTTAAGCCCACTTACTGCGACAAAGTACCCCATGATTAGTGGGTCCTACACTATCCATAGATCGGGAGATCCTGCTTCTCTGAACCAAGGGAGCTATACTCCTCTATATGGGAGGGTTCTCCCATATAGAGGAGTTTAGCTCCCTTGGTTCAGAGAAGCAGGATCTCCCGATCTATGGATAGTGTAGGACCCACTAATCATGGGGTACTTTGTCGCAGTAAGTGGGCTTAAGCACCATATAGCAATATGGTGTGACCAAATCCCCATATTTTTTGATAATGTTTTTTGAAAATGTCTGTCTAGGTGCTTTTAAATAGCCTTGCTGGAGGTAAATGTTAGTTTTGCATGTGTGCGCTGTAATATGTTTGTTCTGTTGTATGGTCTTATGGCAGCACCATCTTTATGCATTTTTTAGGGTGTGCCCCCCAAATATCTCTTTTGACTATTCCTCCCAATGACGCCAATGATGGGGCACTATTCCTCCCAATGACACCAATGATGGGGCACTATTCCTCCCAATGACGCCAATGATGGGGCACTATTCCTCCCAATGACACCAATGATGGGGTGCTATTACTCCCACTGACACCAATGATGGGGCATTGTTTATTCCCACTAACATCAGGACCTTTTCTACTCCCAATGGCCACAGTCTGGCACCCCCTTAAGTCTAAAGTAAACTGGCTCTTTGTTTAGAAAGTTTGTAGACCCCAGATTTAGACCAAATTTGCCCTTGCAGCGCCCCCCCCCCCCCCCACACACACACACACACTCCAAGGGTCAACTGCTTGTTTAGTCTAGGGGTGCAGCTAAAATATGTAGCACTTACCCTATCCTCAATGCAGCAGACTCCAATGCTGCTCTCATCTTTAGCTGCATCACGTACTATGCAGGGCTATTAACCCTGCGTTTTACATTGGAATGGCAAGCATGCCACCATGGCTGACTGATCGCATGGATAAAGAAAGCCTGCTGGAGCCAGGAATGGGGTAAGCATTACAGCGCATCCCTGCACCCCTAGATTGAATAACCATTTAACCCTTGCAGTGAAGGGTTGCCCCACTTTTATTTAGAAAAGCTGCAATTAGCAAAAATTATTCGAAACTCACCAAAACATTCAATCAAGCAAACCCTGATATTCTAAAGGCAAATCCACTTTGCACTACAAGTGCAAACTACAAGTGCAAAGTGCACTTGAAATTGCACTGCAAGTGCACTTGGAAGTGCAGTCGCTGTAGATCCGAGGGGGACATGCAAGGAAAATAAAAAAAACAGCATTTTAGCTTGCACATGATTGGATTATAAAATCAGCAGAGCTTCCCCTCATTTCAGATCTACCCCTCAGATTTACAGCAACTGCACTTCCAAGTGAACTTTCAGTGCAATTTCAAGTGCGCTTTGCACTTGTAGTGCAAAGTGGATTTGCCTTTCGTAAATAACCCCTATTGCCCCGATGTGCGGCTGCAGAGATCGGGAAATGTCTCGCTGCCTGTGATTAGCGCAGCGCAGTGCCGACTTCCTGGCGGGCTCTGCACGTGGGGTGTGCGAACACGCCGGAGCTCATCCTTACCCAGTAATATATACCTGAAAGGTTTTTCAAAAAAAGCCGGACCCCTTTGTACAGATCGGGCATAATTAGATTGTAAACTCCAATGAGCAGAGCCCCCTAATTACTACTACATTAAATTGTATGGTAACTGTACTGTCTACCCTGTTATTGTAAGCGCTGAGCAAACTGTTGGCACTATATAAATCCTGTATAATAATAATCAGTTTTGGATGGGCAGGCTGGATCATCAGACATGGGACGCTCAGCATCCTCTATAAATCATACACAGCTGTACCCTCCTGTTTATGTTTGTGCCATGTGATCAGCTATAAAGGACCTTACACAGCACTACAACAATCCACTATATACAGAGAGCAGACAGACAATGACAGCAGTACAGACAAGGACCACAATGCTTTGCAGATTCCCTCTAAAGTATGGACAAGGGCTGAAAATGCAAGGAGTCAGTGACATTACCTCCTCCTGTGGGATCCTCAGCTTCTCCTTGTCTCCTTTCCTAGTAGATCTTTGCTACAAAACTTACAAAATCCATAAACAATACAATGCAATCTGCTACTCATCACATTACCACTTCCTATTGCTGGGAATTCCCGTATGCACGCTGATTGGTCGGTCTCATCAATGAGGAAGCACAGTGTGACAGTCAATCAGCAGGAGGCCACGCCCCTCAGCTGTGATCTCAGAGCAGCTCTGTGGCTGAGAATTTCACATTCTCTGTGAGGAGAAGAGGCAGATGATAGAAATATATGGGTGATAAAAACAGCTTGGAGGAGTTGTACTGAAAAACGTAGGATATGTTTTACTCTCTCTTTTTTTTTTCTTTCAGAGCAGTGCGTTGCTACATACTACAGGGCATCGCAGCTTGCTGCAGTGCATAAAGAGCAATGAAATGTTATTTAACCACTTGCCTACCGGACACTTTTACCCCCCTTTCAGCGCTGTCACACTTTGAATGAAAATTGCACAGTCGTGCAATACTGTACACATTTTTATCTTTCACACAAATAGAGCTTTCTTTTGGTGGTATTTAATCATCACTGGCTTTTTTATTTTTGCTAAATAAACAAAAAATGACCAAAAAATTTGAAAAAAAAACACTTTTTTCATAGTTTGTTATAAAATTTTACAAACAGGTAATTTTTCACCTTCACTGATGGACACTGATGAGGTGGCACTGATGGGCATTGATGGACATTACTGAGGCGGCATTGATTGGCACTGATAGGCTGCAATGATGAGGCGACGCTGGTGGGCAATAATAAGGCTGCACTGATAGGCAGAAATGATGGCCACTGATAGGTGGCAATGATTGGCAGCACTGATAGGGGACACTGATGAGGTGGCATTAAAGGGCACTGATAGGTTGCACTGATGGGCACTGATGAGGTGACACTGGTGGGAACTAATGAGGAGGCACTGATGAGGCTGCACTGATAGGCGGCACTGATAGGTGGCACTGATGAGGCTGCACTGATAGGTGGCAATGATGTGAAATGATAGGCAACACTGATAGGGGACACTGATGAGGATGCACTGATTGTTTGATTGGTCTGAGGAAGCTTGGTTTACAAGCGAAAAACATGTAAGCAAGAAACAAGACACAATCATGTCTCTTGTGGTGTGAGCACCGATATGTCCGCCTAACAGCAAACCATCTTTATTCATCTCTAATACCAGACTGAGATACTTGTACTGGACAGCGCTGTACCGTCTGTATGGTGTGTCAAGACATCTGAGACATTATTATATGCCATCTATCTGGAGGAATACACTGTGCATTCTGTGAAGCAAAGACTCCTGTTTAAACCATACTGAGGATCTTATCTCCATACCTTATCATCAAGGCGACTGGGTCACATATACAGGTGGTTTTGAAATAAATAAAAGGACTAGGGTTGCCACATCATTCCTTTAGGTCCGGTTCAGACTGCTGCGGTGCGGGAGATCGCATATGATTCGCACCGCACTGCAGTTCAAATCATATGCGATCTCTGTGCGATGCAAATTCAGCCATACAGATAGTATGGCTGAATTCGCATCGCATTCGGCCCAAACTCGCACAGGACCCTTTTTTTCGGTCCGTTGCAGAATCGGATCGCATGGTGTTCTCACCATGCGATCCAATTCCTGTCCGAGTTTGCAGATCGCACTGCGATATGCGAGTTGATATGGGGGTGTCATTAACATTTCACTGACACTCCCAGCAGCTCGCATAGGGCAGTGTGAACTGCCGGCGGGATCCATGCGATGCGGGAACCCGCAGTAGATTTGCAGCGTTCCCGCACCGCAGCAGTGTGAACCCAGCCTTAAACCCAAACACATACTAATTACACAGGTTCTGTGGCTGATTAAGGTGGTAATTAGACTCAGTGCCTTATCTGCAATAAATTAGCCTCAGAACCTGTGTAATTATTATGTGTTTGGGTTTAAAGGGATGGGGTGGCAACCCTAAAAAGGACAGAGAACAAGATGTCAAAACGGTGAGCTGTATCTGCCCCCAAACTAAAGGGGATGTTTATTCAGAGCTAAACTGTTTTTGTTTCCTTGACTGTTGTAATTTCTATACTTAACAGTTTGAGATTCAAGATCTATATGCCTAATAAGCACAAATGCACGGTATCCCTAAAAAGCCTTCAATGAATGAACTTTTTCCTGTCTCCGGCCCTGACCTCCTCTCCCCTCTTTTTTCAGCTGTTTTTGGCTATCCTAATGCCTAAATGAAAATCAGTTAAACCATATAAGGCCCCTTTCACACTGACGGACCGTTCAGGTCCGCCTGTCAGTTTTGATGGCGGACCTGAACGGGCGATCCATGCTGGTCTATGGAGCGACGGATGTCAGCGGAGACATGTCCGCTGACATCCGACTCGGTCCAATCTGCCAAAAGCAGACGGATGGCCCTACATCCGGATCCGTTGCTGGCGGATCAGATCGGGTGAGATCTTATGAAAACGGACATGCTGTTTTCATCCGATCTCTCAATAGAGACCAGAGGCGCTGGACAAGCCCCTCCCCGCTCAGTGAGCAGAGAGGGACCTGTCATCCGCGGGCTCAGCGGAGATCAACGGAGAGATCTCCCGCTGAGTCGGCGGACAGAGGCGGACTCCGTGCAAGCGGATCCGCCTCGTGTGAAAGGGGCCTAAAGCACATGCACTTTCTTCTCAGAGTTAATGAACTCTCAAGTTGTGTATATACATGCCGAATAACCTTTTTTTCTGGTGGAATCAGAAAGTATATATATATATACTATAAAGAACATTGTGAGCAGATTCATATGCATGGGATGGATGAGAGCTGTGTGGCTGTATTTGGTAGACACCGGTGTCTCATTAAGACTCATGTGTTGGAGGAGGGTGTTTATAAAAATATTTTTCTATAAATGAAATAAATGGTGGCAATCTAATAAAGAAAATTAGTCCCTAAACTGGTTTATCCTCTTTGAAGCATATCTAAGGGATTCCCTCCTGTCTTTTTTGTCTATATGCTTATATATTCAGAGGATTAGTAGCCTGGAGTTTCCATGTAGAAACAATCCCCAGGTGACGGTATTTACAGATTGTGATATAGATATTCTAAATCAGTGATGTATAAGGAAATATATCTATATCTTTGAAACTTATCCAATCTGGACTAATTATGGATGAGCACAAGTGTCCTTTTTCTTCTTTTTCTATAATGAGCACTGATTGGCAGCACTGATGGTCACTGATTGGTAGGACTGGTGGGCACAGATTGGCAGCACTGGTGGGCATTGTTGGGACTGCACTGATAATCAGTGCCCTGATTATCAGTAAGAATGGGCTCAGGCTGGTTTGGTTCGAACCCGCCAGGAAGCCGGCCCTGCATACCGTAAATCATAGGCTATTAAAGGCTTGGACCAGCTTTAGAGAAGTCTAAAGAGTGTCCTGGAGAACTTGGTAGAAGCGGCTGCCATGGACATTGCACCTACTGTAATCTTTTAACATTTTAAGATACAGTAGCTGCTGTTATATATATTCTGCTCATAAGGGACAATTACTACATGAAAGTTGCTATTAAAGGGCCACCAACAATATAACCTGCTGCCTAGAAGACCTGCGATATTGTTACTATTTTTGGGTATTCTGTGCTCCCAACCCTCTCTTCAGGGTTTATTGAATGAATTTGTATGAGTTATAAATATTTATCTGCCTTACTCAACCACTGATGGTTTTGTTTTTTTTCTTGGATATTGTCAAAGCCAGCAGCTTGTGCTAAGGCCTAAGAAACCATCTTCCTGCTCCTGCTCCTCGATGGATTGATCAAAGACACGACGCAATGCACGCTCCATAAAGAAGTCGTAAGGTACGATGCCACTGATGGTGCCATGGCTGCGACTGACCAGTTTGGTGATCTCATCAAATGGCCGCAGAAGTCTGCATGCGTCGCGCATGAGCAGCCACTGGCGCGGTGAAAAAAAAACAAGCTCCCAGAACCTGTTCTGCCGCAGAGTTCGTACAGGTAGTCATTAACTGCACGTTTCTGCTGGAGCAGCCTATCAAGCAATTAGAAAGTTGAGTTCCATCACGTGCAATCACAAATAAGACGTCTGACCGGCAGATTGTGTCCCCGCTGAATGTCAGCAAGGTGAGCCATGGCCGTGTAAGATCTTCTGAAATGGGCCGAGATTTTCCTTGCCCGCCGCAAGATGTCCTGGACCCCAGGGTATTTGACAACGAATCGATGCACGACCAAGTTTAAGACGTGTGCCATGCATGGCACATGTGTAATTTTGCCCTGTTTCAACGGGCTCAGCAGATTGGCACCGTTGTCGCACACCACTTTACCAACTGTCAAATTGAGCGGTGTTAGCCACTGATCTGCCTGTGAACGCAAAGCTGAAAGGAGTGTAGGGCCAGTGTGGCTCTTGGCTTCCAGGCACAAAAGACGCAGCACAGCATGGCAACGTCTCACCTGGCATGTCGAAAAGGTTCTGGGGATCTTGGGCGGCGCAGCGGAAGAGACGCTAGCAGCAGCAAAGGCGGAGTCAGCCGAGGAGGAGAGGGAGGATGGAGTAGGAGGAGGAGAAGAAGAGGCAGGCCTGCATGCAATCCGTGGCGGTAAAACCAAATCTACACGGGTGCCACGGGTTACATGCTTGACGGCCGTCAGAAAGTTCACCCAGTGGGCAGTAAAAGTTATATACCTTCCCTGCCTGTGTTTGCTAGACCACGTGTCTGTGGTCAGATGTATCTTGGCACCGACACTGTGTGCCAGTGATACAGTCACTTGCCGCTGAACATGGCCATATAGCTCTGGGATGCCCTTCTGTGAGAAATACTTCCTTCCTGGGACCTTCCATTGTGGTGTTCCAATGGCCACAAATTGTCGAAAGGCCTCCGAGTCCACCAGTTTATATGGCAGTAGTTGGCGGGCTATCAGTTCTGACAAGCCAGCAGTCAACCGTTGGGCAAGAGGGCTATCCGGCGTCATCATTTTTTTTACGCTCGAACATTTGGCCCACGGAAGCCTGCCTTTTTCCAGAAAAACGTGAGGACGGCATGATGGAAGGTGGAGTGAAGGACAATTCTGAGGAGAGAGGAGAAGGAGAAGTAGAAGAGGCTATACGGTGAGAGCCTGAAGTGTGGCTTTGTGGGTTCTGACAGCGTTGCTCCCACTGGGCTCGGTGATGGCAGCTCATGTGCCTTCTTAAGGCGTCGTCCCTAGTTGAGTGTTGGGCTTACTGTGACTTATGCGTTGCATGCAAAGGCTGCAGATGGCAACACTATTGTCAGCAGCGGACACATTAAAAAAAGCCCACACTGCGGAGCCATGTGACGGCGTCCTGGGAGCGTCAGATGTGACTGTACATGGTTGATGCCTCACTCCAGATACATTAGCAGTCTGGTTTGTCCCTCCTGTGCAATGTAAGTTCCGCCTGCTTCTCCTCCCTATCTGCTGGTCCATCTCTCCCTCTGAACTCCCCTCCTCTTCCTCTCTTGTGGGCACCCACGTGACGTCCCTAGACACGTCATCATCAACGTCACCTTCCCCACCACTATAAGTAGAGATCTCGGAGTAGGCAGCAACAGCGGGGACCTACCTCCTTGGGCTGATCTGGGTACTGTCGTCAGACTGCTGAGTGGCGGTTGTTGCTACCTCCTCTTCCTGATCCAATGCCAAGAATGGCTGCGCATCGTAAATGTCTTGTGATGATGGATCGGAAAATAATTCCTGTGACTCAAGCGGAGGGTATATGGTGGTGGTGGTGTTGGTGGTAGTGTCTTTGGGGGTGCACACAGCAGAGAGTGAAGAGGGTGCAGATCGAGAGGATGAGGAGGTTGCAGAAGAGTAAGGCTGAGTGAGCCACTCAACCAAGTCTAGTGTGTCCTTTGACGTAATCGAACGCACATTCTGCAACTTCCCACTTTGGCTCAAGCCTGGTGCTACTGCCCTACCCCTACCACCCCTGCGGAAGGGCCTGCCTCTTCCTCTGCCTGTCATTTTTTTAAATGACCCTGTGACAAAAGTCTATTTTTATTTCTGTGACAAAAGTCTGTTGTTTTGGGGGGCCACTGGTCTATCACACCAGTTATAATTCTTTTTTATAATTGTGTTTGTCACTCTTTGTAGTATCGGTGCAGAACTGCTCAGCAGTCACAATGCTGCACAGTAGAAATGCACTATACTATGCTTTCTATATTTGAAAGTATATTGTAAGTGTATTACAAGCCTATATACTGTACACCTATACCAGTCCTTTAAAAGGACTTCTGTGGACCTAATAGTAGCTAGCTAGTCAATTGCAGACTGTCCCTGCTCCAAACAGCAAACTCTATACCTACACTGAGAAAAGACAGCTGCAGAACTTGTCAGCACTGCAGTGCACTATAATATGCTTTCTATATTTGAAAGTCCTTTAAAGGGACTTTTGGGGACCTAATAGTAGCTAGCTAGTGAATTACAAATTGTCCCTGCTCCAAACACCAAACTGTCCCTACACTGAGAAAAGAGCTGCAGAATCAGTCAGCACTGCAGTGCACTATAATATGCTTTCTATATTTGAAAGAAAGTATATTATAAGTGTATTACAAGCCTATATATTGTACACCTATACCAGTCCTTAAAAGGACTTTGTGGACCTAATAGTAATAGCTAGTGATTACAGACTGACTGTCCCTGCTCCACACAGTGTCCTTTCCCTACACTGACAAAAGACAGAATGTAAAATGGCCGCCAGATCAGGTCTATGTCCTTGTGATGAAATGTCTCAATTGGCTGTCCTGTACCCCATGATGGATGTGTCATGGGTCAAAGTTCTTCACAATGTAAACGAATATGGCCGCAGTGAACAGCGCCATAAGTCCGCCGGTTTGTCGAATCGCGAACGAGCAAAGTTTGCCGCAAACCGACCACCGGGCGAACCACAAGGCCATCTCTATAGTGCACTTTAAGATGGATACCTGTATGGAGCATCTCTAGAGAAACCTGGAAGATGGCTACTTGTATGAAGCATTTCTAGAGAAAACTGAAGATGGCTACCTGCATGGAGCATCTCTAGAAAAATCTGAAGATGGCTACCTTTATTGAGCATCTCTAGGGAAACCTAGAAGATGGCTATCTGTATGGAGTATCTCTAGAGAAACCTGGAAGATGGCTACCTGTATGAAACATCTCTACAGAAATCTGAAGATGGCTCCCTGTATTGAGCAACTCTAGATAAATCAGGAAGATGGCTACCTGTGTAAAGCATCGCTAGAGAAATCCGAAGATGGATATCTGTATTAAACATCTCTAGGGAAATCTGGAAGATGGCTACCTGTATGGAGCATCTCTGGGGAAATCTGAAGATGGTTACCCATATGGAAGACAGCTTCAGAGAGGTCTGCTGTGCTTAAGAGTGTCCTGGAGAACTTGGTAGAAGCTGCTGCAATAGACATTGCACCTAATTTTGAACATTTTAAGGTACAGTGTCTGCTGTTATATAGGGTCACTTCAATCTAATTGGCTGCTTCTGCTCATAAAGGCCAATTACCACTTAAAAGCTGCTATTAAAGGATCACCAGTAATATTGAATACTGTCAGATATTTTTGCTATTTTGTGGTATTCTGTGCCCCCAACCCTCTTTCCAGAGTTTATTGAATTAATAAACTATAGAAATAAACCATAGGGGTTTGCCCAACTGCTTGCTTTACCCCCATAATAAACCAAAGAGCCATCCTAAGTTGTTAAATGCTAGCCTGCTATACTGTTGTTGGGGTTGTTGGGGTTGTTGGGGTCATTCCACACTGCCCAGTGGTGAGGAGGGCAACATTTGCTAAAGTGCTGTGTATCATTGAAATTTTGTCTTCAGTTAAATACTGGTTTTACCATTTCTCCCATCAGAACTATTTTAATGAAAGATGTAGGTGTAGGGGAATTGAAAAAACATTTGAGATTGCATGAGACCATAGGCCACACACCCTCCCACCATTAAACCACCCGTAAACTAATAATTAAAACACAGACATCCTTGTGGCAAATAATTGGCTGTGGCAACTTTATTGGTTTAAACTCTTAAACAATTTCTTTAATAAAATACCAAAATGATTGCCCAGTTTTCAGAACTCGGGCAGCCAGTAACCATACTCTTTAATTAACCAAACAGTCCCCCCCCCTCCCGGAAATCCGGGGTGACCCTACCACATAACAGTTGCACGTGACTAAGGGAGGGAGGGAGAGAGGGCGTATTTCTTCTGCTAATCCAGTCCGGGGGGGGGGGGGGAGAGAATGAGCCCCACTGCAGCTGTGCTTTTATAGGCTGTCCAGGCTTCCAGCACCTTTTGAGCGATACCATTGGACCTTCAACACCTGAAATCAGAGCTTTTAATGACACAGTTAGCCTATTAACCCATTAGCTATACCTTTCTTACAGGTGTGCTGGCCATAGTCTCATGCAGGTGGGCCCCAATTAGTGCCCTCCTTTGTCATTAAAGTGCATGTGTATTGTGGCAGTGCAAGGCCCTGCCTGGGTGAAAACATAGGAGAAAAGGACACAGGGTTATCGGGAATTTCACTTTGAATGGCTCCAGAATTTTCGCTTTGAGTGCAGAAAGATGGGTTTTCAGCTTTCTCTATGTTTTGTCATTTCAGGATCAGGGGATGGAGCAAGAGTTGCCACCCCATCCCTTTAAACCTGAACACATATGAATTACACTGGTTCTGTGGCTGATTAAGGTGGTAATTAAACTCACTTGTTGCTTTATCTGTATTTAATTAGCCTCAGAACCTGTGTAATTCATATGTGTTTGGGTTTAAAGGGTTGAGGTGGCAACCCTAGATGGAGCTCAGAGACTTCAAAGTGCTTCTCCAATCCTGTGCCCAGATTTGACCAAAATCCAGCAGGCTCAGTATGCCGGTGATCACACCTGTTATAATCTAAGACCTGACAGTAGTTCAGGGTTCCACCAAACAGACAGGAGTTGTGTGCATAGGAGTCAGTGGGGACTCCAATCCCTCTCCAGGAGACAGAGAGGCTGCACTGGGCAGCCAGAGCGTGCATGTCTGCATGAGGCAGATTTAGTCTGTGACAGAGCAGCAAGGAGCTGATTGTGAGTAAGCTATGAGAGAGCTTGAGTTTAAAATAGTGTTGCCACCAAAAAAAAAAATATTGGCTTAAAAATCATAAAATAAATGAAAAAAAAATAATTGGAAAAAAAAATGTTTTACTCACCTTTAAATGCCTGTTGCTAGGGGGTCCCTCGTAGTCTGCCACCTTCAGTGCCCGGGCACTGACATCACTTACCCTAGGCGCCACACAGTCATCTGGGACCTGTCACATGTCCCAGATGAGTGAGCGTTGAATTACGGCGCCCGGCGCCGCTCGTGCATGTGCGGTGCCCACATTAAGAAGCGGGGAACGAGGAGGGGCCTCGTTCCCCCGCATCGCTGGACCCTGGGACAGGTAAGTGTCCGATTATTAAAAGTCAGCAGCTGCAGTATTTGAAGCTGCTGACTTTTAATTTTTTTTTTCGTGGGCCCTCCTCTTTAAGGAACTGTGTGTGTTCGTTTGAGGCTAGACCTAAGGCCTAGGCTTGAGGGCTAAAGCAGCTGTGTGGCATAAGAGTGAGCCAGGAGGCTGAAGTATTCTGTTGTTCAAATTACAGTAATGGTGGAACCCCCACATGGGCAACTGATGTCTTTTGTAAACTTTTCTGTTCTTTTAAATAAAAGTGGGCCAACAAGCCCTTAAACAGAGTTGCTGGAATGGAATTGCTACCATTGAGCTGAGAAACATCCCCCCAGTTCACAAGTGGTGGAGGATGCGTGCAAGTAATGGTGGAGTTCAGAATCCTTGCATACCTAAACAGTTAGTGTTGCCAGAAGAGTGCTCTGTAGTGTGTGTCAGGGACCATGAACCAGGCAGAGACAGAAAATGCAGTTAAAATCACACCTTTAGGCCTCATTTGCACTGCTGCTGGTAAACGGACGTTTAGGAGCAGTTGGGAGTTTTTTCAACTGCCCCTGAACTCTCCTCTATGTTATCTTATCTGTCCATGTTCACAGGGTCGTTTACAGTCATTTCTAGGCAGTTGAGTTTAGAGGCATTTTTTGGAATGCAAAAAAATGCGTTCAGAAGCTGAGTTTATAGGCATTTCAAGAGACAAATGATTCTAAACCCCGAAACTCGCATTTAGCCACATTTCATTTACAGGCGTTTTTCATTTTTGATTATGTAAATATATATATATTTTCTCCACGCAAACGCAGCAAAACACCACTAAACGCGACATGTAAACGTGGCAAAACGGAGGTTTTAAACATGGGTTACTATCTGTCAAGTTAAATCGTTCAGGAGAGGTTGTAAAATCGTCCCGTATACATATTCCATAAACTGTCACCTGATTGTGGTTTTCTCAATCACAATGAAATCCCTTCTTTCTGAGATTGGTAGTGGCAACCAAGTGAGTCATTTTCCTCCAGATGGTGGGCGGGGCTAGCAGGACTGTGATTGGCTTTAGCAGTGGCCAATGACAGTCCTCCTCCTGGAAACAGGGACCGCCCCCCAGCAGAACAGCACCCAAACTCTTCCCCATCACAAAAGCTGACGATCACAGCTACAGCAAAGTTAGAGAACCAAACAATGTTTACAAACCTTTACAATGTGTGGGGGCACAGTGCCTCCCCTTCAGTGCAGGTGTGGCATGGGGAATTCTGAAATTGAAATGCATTAGTGTCTCACCGACACTTCCCTGCACTGCTCTGCTGATGGGGAGGGAGTCGAGTGTCGGCAAAAGAGGCTTTGTGTGCTGCTTGCAGCACCAGTGCCGGAGGTTGCCTACCCCTGCTGTAAGGGTTAAAGCGTAACTCCAAAAAAATTCACCTCTGGGTGATCTTTGTACATTACAAGGATTATAACAACCTTTGTTGCAGATTCCTACCTTTTGTTATTCTGGAGAAATCCATGTGTGTCTGTCTGTGCCTCTGCACTGGTCCAATTGGAGTGGTTTCATAATTCTCTATCAGCTGTTGCAGCTGAAGAGCACTGAGGAAATCTGCTGGGCCTGCATCCCTTTAGACGTGTTCCTATTGAAAATATCTCACCAAAAAAAAAAAAAGGACATATGCGGCATGTACTGACAAAACTCTGCGCACAAATTAGTATTTAATTTCAGTATACACAGTATTTCAGTATACAATACGAGGCAAACTAAACTATTTTATTGCATAAGTATTGAACTGCTGGTATACTATAAAGTTATACGGGAAAGAGGGGAAGGTATACCCCAATTTTTATGCATGTTTTATGCATGTATGCCGAGCCCAGAGTAGAGACACATGAGTTTGTGGAGCTCCGTCCACCCACTTGGATGATTATGATAGATATTGCGGCTGTATTCCCATATGCTTAGGCAGATTATCCTCATCCTGAAATCAAGCCCGGAATGAAGAAGAAAGAAAATAAAATACAGCGAGCGCCAAAGCAGTTAGAAATCCCACAATACTTTCTCCGTACGAGAGCGGAGGTATCCCGAGATCGTGAGCTGGAGACACGAGGGGCGGCGCTGTGTGTAGTACCCAGAAAATCGGCACAGCCTGCTACACCCACCCGGCTAGAAGCAGCGAAAGTGAAAGCAAAAATGCAGTGTGCGGCAGAGGAGCAGACACAGAGTTCAAAGGAGCAGCATGAGGTGGCTACGGGCTTGGGAGACCCTGATATTAAGACACTTCTGAGGGTAATGCAGACCCTACCGACGCGCTCAGATATGGAAGCTATAGTTGCCCGCATGGAAGAGGTACACCGAAGGGAGGTGGAGGGGGTGCGAGAGGAGGTGCAATGCCTGTCGGACAGATTGAAACAGGATGAAACAGCATTGGCAGCCCTGGAAGACCGAATTGCGCAATTGGAACAGGTACAGACAACACAAACTGTACAAACCCCTTTTGTCTCCCCTATGCAGCTCCGTTTAGAGGAACTTGAGGACCGCAGCAGGCGTAAAAATTTGAGGTTCAGAGGGGTGCCTGAGGCAATAGGAGGGGATGCTCTACAGCATACAATAATGGAGATTTGCAAAAGGTTGGCTATTCCCCCTCCCTCACAGGATTTAGAATTTGAGAGGCTACATAGAGCCTTGGGACCCCCCTCAGTGCACCTAAATAGACCTAGAGATGTGATAGGATGTTTTCATCGCTATGCCCATAAAGAACTAATAAGCCGTAAGGCCTGGGAAATAGGAGAGATTGCCTATGAGGGACAGCAAGTAAAAATTCTCCCAGACTTATCTCGCGCTACCTTACAGCGAAGAGCCATGCTGCGTCCATTTCTGGATAACATTAAGAAGATAGGGGGGACATATCGATGGGGATACCCTATGGCATTAATAATAAAGAAAGATCAAAAGACATTTGTCCTACGACACCCCTCGGAACTTCCTGAGTTGTTCTTTTTTTTGGAGATGGAAGCAATGGAGGTCCCAAACTGGTTACAGCATATTCAGGGACCGAGAGGACGAGTAGGGGTCCCAAGGACTGAGGAAGTATTGCCACAGAGAAGAAGAGATGGGGGGGCCCAGGGAACTGCACCCCAAAGTGATGGTTAATAGACTGGACCTAACTAATTGACAGGACGTTTAAAATGCTCCCCCCCCCATGTCCCCCCAAGGTCCTCCCTTTTTTTTTCTTGGTCTGCTCCCCCTCCCCCTTCTTTTGTTTGTCTTGTTTGCCTGTTAGTTCTTTCTCCCCCATCCTTCCCCCCCCCAGGTCTCCCCCCAGAGTAGGTGGAGCAGTCTGATCTTGATTTCTCTCTATCTCCCCCCTTTTTTTTTTTTTTCTCGGGCTCCCAATGTCGGACTGTTAAGGCCTCATATTACACGGTGGAATAGATAATAAGATTGTTTAAGTATAGATATCACAGATAATGTACAAATGAGTGACACGTATTTATAACCGTCACGAAATGGTTGTGAATGCTTTTTTTTTTTTTTTTTTTTTTTTTTAGAGGTAGATGTGGTGGTAGGAGGGGCATGAGGGGAGGGGAGGGGGGGTTGGAGTTGCCCAGATATGGGTTGATGTGTGTTTTTTTTATTTTTTTTTTTTTTTTTTTCTTGAAAAAATTTCAATCACTAATCACTTAAGATACAAGAGGTAAGAAATAAGGCACTCTGTGGATAACGAGACGTAAAATGAGGAGTATGTAATAGGGGAATTACCCCCCAAGTAAATAGAATTTTGGAGGTCTCTTTGTCTAAAGAAACACTCACAATTTATTTAGTTATTTATTCATTTTCTCTAGGTGTAATACATAGTACACCCCTCCTTTTTTTTTTTTGTGGTTGCACCAATGGCTTGGCAGACCGACGCTGAGAGCCGAGGATATTTAAAGTAGGTCATTTTTTAGGGGGATAAACTTAGGACAGTAGACATAGTAAAATAGATACGGACCCCAAAATATTGAGTCCCAATGAAGTCAATAAATGGATATTTTAAGAATATAATACTAAAGTTCGGTATTAGTTAAACTGAGGTATTGGGTAAGATCTATAAAGGATTAAGGGTTTTTGGAGACACATGAGAGGAGAGTAAGAATAGAATCTCGTTGAGAGAACAATAGAAATGATAGGAGAGGAGGGGAGGAGAAGAAAATGGGAGAAGAAGAAATATTATGTATAAGTGAAGGGAACGGTTTAACGAAGGAGGGAGAGGGAGGGAGGGAGGGGAAGAGGAGGGGGAGGGGGCAGAATAAATAGACAGATAGATAAATCTTTCAAGGGTAGAGAAGGAAGAGGAGGGAATGGGAGGAAGTGAGAAGGGACTGAGAGTTAAGAATGGGTAAGAGGTGGGGGAGAGAGGAGGGGGATGTGAGGAAGAGAGAGGGGGAGAAGGGGAAACGAGATTATAATAACAGTCGGGGGGATGGACGGGAGGAGCCGGGCGCCTCCGCTAACTCAGATCTAGTACCCCATATAGTTTAGCACCCACAGAAACCACAGGGTAGTGGCATAGAGGTGGGTGCTCCTTTTTTTTTTGGAGGGAGGTGGGTGTTTGGGTAAGGGAAACATTTTTTTTCTTTTTTTTTTTTGTTTTTTTTTTTTTTTTTTTTTTTTTTTTTTTTTTTTTTTTAGTGGTCATATGTTCAACCCTTAAGAGATGGAGGGAATAAAGGTGACCTCACTAAATGTTAAAGGACTAAATGTCCCAGAGAAGAGAAGGATGCTTCTAAACGATCTGAAAAGATGGGGTACAGACATAGCATTTGTGCAGGAGACGCATTTCAGGGAGGGTGGATTCCCCCTCCTACAGAATAGATTTTTTCCATGTGTATATCACGCCTGTAATCAAGAGGCAAAATCCAAAGGGGTATCGATCTTAATTTCTAATCGGATTCCCTGGTTACTTATAGACAAACGTCTAGATAAAAACGGTCGATTTCTCTTCCTTAAAGGATCCATAGGAAGTGTTAAAGTAACTCTGGCCACGTTGTATTCACCAAATGTCCATCAAGACGCCTTCATGAGGAAAGTACTGTCAGAATTAACAAACTTTACAGAAGGGAAATTGATTCTAGGGGGAGATTTAAATATCCCCTTAGATCCAAGTCTAGACACTTCCTCAGGGACTTCCGCGGTAGCAGGGGGTATCAGGAAGGGCATATTGCGGAAGCTGCACGAAGTACGATTGGTAGATGTTTGGAGGATTATGCATGCAAAGGAAAGAGATTACACTTTTTTTTCTAATCCTCATCAAGTATACTCCCGCATAGACCTATTCCTGATACCACACTACTTACTTACCTCAGTACTGGAAGTTCTTGTGGGGAGTATAACGTGGTCAGACCATGCCCCGGTCACCCTGTGTCTCTCTCTGTCGGACGCGGTCTATTCCCCGGAAAGAAGATGGCGTCTAAATGAGAGCCTGTTGCAGATCCCCGATATTCGGGAAGATGTAGCAAAAGAGATGACAGCGTACTTCCAGACGAATGACACTCCGGGGATGGACCCGGGTACGATATGGGAGGCACATAAGGCGGTGATCCGGGGGATTTTGATTAAGCATGGATCCAGATTGAAGAGGGATAGAGAAAGACAGATAGGGAAATTACTGGAAGAGGTCCGAATATTGGAGCTCCAGCACAAGAGGACACAGGCACCCGCTTTGGGGATAGAATTGGCACATGTGAGGCGACAGATTACAGATATTCTCCGTTTTAAAGCGAAAGCAGCACTACAATTGGGTAGAAAGGTATCCTATAAATGGGAAAATAAATGCAGTAAATTACTGGCAGGGAAACTTAAGGGAAAAAATGCTACAGTGTATGTACCCCAAATAAAGAGGAAAGACGGCCGATTAACATCATTGCCAAAAGAAATAGCCCAAGTTTTTGGAGAATATTATTCCACGTTATATAATCTAGCACCATCATCAGTCCCTAGGGCATGTTTAGAGGAATATCTTCGTACAACGCGTTTACCGCGGATATCATCATTAGATCGGCTAAAATTGGAAGCACCAATTTCCATTGAGGAGTTAAATGTAGTACTAAAAACAGCAAAACCCGGGAAGGCTCCAGGCCCGGATGGATTTTCCATACAATATTACAAAAATTTTTTCCCACTGCTAGGTACTCAGATGATAAAGATGTTTAATGAGATGGGTCAGACTGCCGCATTCCCCCGAGATGCGCTTTTAGCACATATTACGGTGATCCCAAAGAGCGGGAAGGACCCGGCGGAGTGCGGCAGTTATAGGCCTATCTCTCTATTAAACGTAGACCTGAAACTCTTTACGAAGATATTGGCCTCACGATTGCAACCACTCCTGGGCCAATTGGTAGATTTAGATCAAGTAGGATTTATCCCATCGCGTGAAGCGAGGGACAACACCATTAAGGTACTCAATTTGGTCCATTATGCGAATAAAATAAAAATCCCCTGCGTCTTTTTGAGCACAGACGCCGAAAAGGCGTTCGATAGAGTAAATTGGCGTTTTCTGTTTGAAGTCCTAAGGCATGCGGGATTAGGGGAACATATGATTCAGTGGATCTCAAGTGCTTACACCACCCCACATGCTTCGGTGAGAGTAAATGGAGTCTTTTCGAAACCGTTTGAGATTTCGAACGGTACACGCCAGGGCTGCCCTCTCTCACCGTTGCTTTTTGCTCTATCGATAGAGCCATTATTAAGTAAGATCCGACAAAACCCGGATATCCAGGGGTTACAATTGGGAGATCATAACTATAAAGTCTCAGCGTATGCAGACGACTTGCTGTTCTCCTTGTCTAATCCACACGTGTCATTACCCAATCTTATGAAGGAGTTTGAAATCTATAGCACCCTATCAAATTTGAAAATAAACTATACTAAATCGGAAGCGATGGGGGTTTCATTACATCCCAGTCTGCGCAACTCCATCCAACCGAATTTTAAGTTTAAGTGGGTAGCGGCGGCGCTAAATTATTTGGGTACCCAAATACCATCGAATGACAGAGACACCTTTAAAATAAATTTCCCACCGTTATATAAAATAGTAGAGTCCTTATTAGAGAAATGGCATCATGGATTACATTCGTGGTTCGGTCGGTGCAGTATTATTAAAATGAGCATCCTACCAAAGTTTTTATATCTTTTTCAGGCACTACCGATTAAGATCCCGGCAGCTTTTCTTCGCCAAATTGGTTCACTTTTTACTAAATTTATATGGGCAAGGAAACGGCCAAGGATTAGTAGAGGTCTGATGACGATGCCCAAAGGTAATGGTGGAGTAGCAGCCCCAGACATATCGAAATATTATCAAGCAGTACATCTGGGCAGGGTAGTAGATTGGTGTAGACACAAAGAGTTTAAACGGTGGATAGGCATGGAGCAACAGTTTAGTCCAGTACCTCTGCAAAGAGCACCGTGGTGCTATGTAGCATTACCGGCCTCTCTTAAAAAACATCCTACAATAGGCCCTACGCTGCGAATAAGTGCAAAAATTTGCTGTAACCCTAAATACTCATCAAGACAATCTCCACTGTTCCCTATTCTGGGAAATCCTGACTTTCCGCCAGGGACGGAGCCAGGAGCTTTCAGGAATTTGTTGGAAAGGGGATGTTTCCAGGTTTCACATTTCCTTTCCTCAGATTCCTGGCCTACAATTGCAGACTTGACACAACCAGGAGGGCCTTTCGAAATAAAACTTTGGCAGGCACTACAGTTAAGCCATTTTTTGAAATCATTGGGAACGCCGATAAATTATCGGCGTCAATTAACCATATTTGAACAATGTTTTGAAGGAAAAGAACCACTCCCTCGGATAATCTCCAAAATGTATATGTTTTTAAATACCCCCGCAGAAGATTACGTAATGGAAAGTATTAATAAATGGGAAAGAGACCTTAACAAGATTTTTACCCCGGCGCAGCGTAAGAACATTATCTACCTTACACTAAATACGTCAATATGTACACGAGTTCAGGAATGCAATTATAAAGTATTGACGCAATGGTATCTTACCCCATCAAGACTGAGTAGATTCTCGACAGGGGCCTCTGATCGCTGTTGGCGATGTGAGGAGGAACGTGGGACGTTGTTTCATATCTTTTGGACCTGCCCTAAGATTAGACAGTATTGGACAGATGTTCAGTTGATCTCTCAAAAATTTACCGATTTTGAAATACCAACAGACCCCGCCTTCTTTTTACTACATAGTTCACAAATTCCGGTACAGAAATATAAGAAGTCAGTGCTGTGCCACTTGATAAATGCAGCCAAAGCCTGTGTCACCTTGTGCTGGAGGGACTCTAGGCCGCCCACTATTGCAAGATGGCTGAATAAGGTCAGAGAGCTAGGGGCCATGGAGGATCTTGTCCTCTCGGCCCAAGACAAGAAAGAACAATATAATAAAACCTGGTCAGAATGGAATAGATTTATATATTCAGAGGAAGGAAAGAAGAGATTGACAGAAGATTCGGGGGAGTAGAGGCTTGTCTGTGAGTTTATCTAGGATGTATATGTATATGTATGTATGTATGTGTCTGTGTATGGACATAGGAGTATGTAGGTATATGAGTATGTAGGTGTGCATGTATATGCGTATGTATGTGTATACGTGTTTGGGCGTGTGTGTATATATATATATACATGTATGTATATCTGTGCATTTATGTGTACATGCAGTTGTGTACATACATGGGTGAAGTGCGTGCACATGTACGTATATAGACCAAATCCCTCCATCTATAGGGTTGAACAGAAGGGGGGGGGAGGAGGGAGGGAGGTAAGAGATAGGTTAAATTTATCTATTTATTTATTTAATTTTTCTTTTTTTTTAAAAAGAGGTCTAAAGAGTCCATTAAGGGGAGGGTTGAAGAGATGATGGAGATGCTCTACTTTCTCCCTCTTTTCTTATGGAGACATGCACATAGGTATTACATAGGTAATGAATTACATAGGTACCATATGAATTACATAGGTAATGAAGATGTATATGAGTTTGTTTTAGACAACTATGGAATTCTAAGCCAGTATGAAATGAATAGCTGTCAAAGAAAATGTGTAATGTTATATATTTGGAAATTGGAATTTACTTTATATTAGATGTTTTGCCTCTTTTTTTGAATAAATAAAGAATTTAAAAAAAAAAAGAAAAAAAAAAAAAAAAAAAAAAAATATCTCACCAAAAATTACATTTTTGTTGCAGGGGATGCCTAAAATCTGACTTGTATCTTAGGCAGACTTATGGGAAAATTGGTGAGCCAATCATACAAGCAGGAAATCATGTTTCTGGGGAGTGGTCAGTACACACTCTGTGTACAGAACAATTCCAGGTAGCCATATTGCACTGCATTTACAGAAAATTACAGCGGCTGCAGATTGAAAAGGAAAGGCAATTTTTTAAATAACATTCAATTACAATATGACTTCTATCGCAATTGTACACGCTATATTATTTTCTCTTTATTTGCTATTTTTTTTCCCCCACAAAAGTGGAGTTACCCTTTAAATGCTCGTCTTGGGTACCTTAAAAGAAAAAAAAAAAAAAGGCATTTTACTTATCTTACCTTTCACTGTTAGGGCTCCATAATTGCTTCTCTTTTGCCGTGTACACACGGCCGGACTTTGACAGCAAAGGTCTGACAGAACGAATCCGTCGGACAATGCGATCATGTGTGGGCTTCATCGGACCTTTGCTTTCGAAAAATCAGACAGACTTTAGATTTAGAACATGTTTCAAATCTTTCCGATGGACTCAAGTCCGTTCGTCTGCCGAAAGTCCATCGGACAAAACGTCGGACCTAGTTGTGTGTACATGGCATTTGATGCTTCGTCTGTCAGCTGCACTCTTCCGTCATGACATACAATGCAGGACCAGGAGTCCTGCATTGTAAGTGGAGTCGCTGGGGGACCAGCCACAACCCAGAGCGTCGATAGGAAGAGGAATGTGTTGGCACAATAGAAGCTAAGGGGTATCCTTTCCAATATGAGGGGAAATCCCACCTCAAGCAATTGTAACGTGAACAGGTGTCTCAATGCAAGGGTTTCCCCTCAGCCTCTGTTCCTGTAACAACTCTAAAATGTTGGATTTCCCATTGCTTTCTGCACCAAGACTAATAGGAGGAAGTAATACAAATCTGAGGGGTGTTTCTTAGCTCAATGGTATGCATAACATAACAGTCCATTCCAGAAACTCTGTTAAGGGCTATCTGACTTTACACCTTGGTGCTCCCCCGTAGCACTGTCAGATGCATGTCCATAGCTCCCAACTGTCCCTGATTTCGAGGAACTGTCCCTGATTTGGAACAAAGTCCCTCTGTCCCTCTTTCCCCCTCATTTGTCCCTCATTTTGGTCTGATCTATATAGTTTTATATAAACTGCAACTTTTATCAGTTTTTATCTTTCAAAAAATGTTTCCCAGTGCTAAACCTTTCATCCAATTTCTAAATTGCTACATTTGCAAGTTTCAGAAGTCAGTATAAAGGAATAGTAGTGGGGAAAAAAAAGCACTTGTGGGTTTAACTAATTATTTTTTCTTGTACAATTCTCCTTTAAGAGGGTGTGGCAGGGTGTGTGTCCTATGCCTACATACTTTTGCTAATAAGTGTCCCTCGTTCCCATCTCAAAAAGTTGGGAGGTATGCATGCCTCATGCTCATCCTCTCTAGCAGCAAGTGAGCCACTGCAGGTCATAATCGGTTACATTGTTACTTTTACACTCCTAAGTTATCTTTTTCTGGGCCGCGGACAAAACTTCCATCATGCTTGCCCCCTTTATCCAGTCCTTCTGACTGGAGAGGATCACCCAAGCTAATACCCCAACATGGTCACAGGGCACCATTGCAACTTAGACTCTCCAACCCCTCCCGCAGGCAAAACGGATTCCCTGTTGCCAGCAGTAACAGCCAACACTTTGGAATAGGAATCTGAGATTGTGGGTACAGGCTTTTCTATAAAAATACTATATCCAGCTGGAATACAGAATCTGGGGCAGGTAAAAATACCATGCCCTAATTATTCACATTCCAGCCTTTGTACATATACACAACCATCTTTATTGGAAAGCTGAGACACTTCTCTGCTGTAACTCCTCCTTTTAGGTGATACATTTCTTCTCCTTGCCAGGGTAGACCACTCTCTCTTAGCAGAACTTTGTGAGCGCTCGCCAACTGGCTGTACAGCCTCCTCTTGAACCCATCTGTTCTGACTCTTGCTATGCATACCCCATACCCCACAGACAGCCTGAATGGCCTCCTCTGTGTAGCTTTGGGAAACAACACCCATATCCCGGGTATGGACAACCACTTGCTCTTTTCTTGCAGTGAGGGATGGCTCACCTTCCTCTTTAGTTTGCTCTAATGCAGCCAAATGCTGATTCACACACTGGTAGACTCTCTGGCCTGTGTGGGACTTGTTCGGGCAACATTCCCTTAATCCATAAGTCTTTCTCTCATCTCAGCAAACATTGCTTCCTTTTTGTTTTTGACCGTCCATCTTCACAGTCACTCTGCTACAGAACCACAGCACTCTTGAACAGTTCAAAAACAAAAAAATAGAGTGCTGTCTCTTTAAGGCTGCAACACACAATGCTTTTCCTTTTGCAGGTACAC
Organism: Lithobates sylvaticus; assembly: GCA_028564925.1. NCBI lineage: Eukaryota > Metazoa > Chordata > Amphibia > Anura > Ranidae > Lithobates > Lithobates sylvaticus. The sequence goes on from CM053029.1 coordinate 200,579,118, forward strand.
CACCTGCTGCACACTCGCAGGGCTGGGCTTTTAGCATCTTTCTTCCCAGTGCTCAGGCTGCTCAGCTGTCAGATAATTACCAGCCACCTATTGTTTCCTAAGTGATTTACCTGGTTACCATTACCTGCCTCATTAGTCCAGCCTACTGCCAGCCCCTTTTGGCTATTTAAGCTACCTTGCTCATTCCTTTGGGGCCTTTGCCTGGTAAACATATCTAGTGTGTCTTTGCTGTGGTCCTGTTTGACTTTTGCCTGGTTGACATTTCTTCTGGTTCCTGATTCTGATCTTTTGCTTCTGACAAAGCTGATTCCTGGCTCCTGACTCCGGCTCGTCTGATTACCCACTCTAGCTTCCTAACTCTGGACTTCTGCTTTTGACTACTTTCCCGATCTGTATTATTTTTACTATTACATTAAGTGTACATGTACACAGGTTCGTTTAATGTCCTTTTTAGGCAGTTGCGTTTAGAGGCTTTTCTTTGAAGGCAAAAAAATTTGTTCAGACGCTAAACACGGTTTAGACGCATTTTCGTGTAGAAGTGTGCCCTATTTTTTTTACATTACAAAACTTAAAAATGATAGCAAATTCTGAAAAAAACACCAATTTTTTTTTTTTTTACATTTGTAATTGCTTGCAATGCTTCCTAGACCATTTATATACCCTAAGCCTATTATCCAATCCAATCCACCACTAGCATTGCTGTTAGCCAAAGTAGAATTGGAACTTTTTCAAGGAGAAGGTCAAAGGTGGCAATAGACATGCAAGTAAAATTTTAAAATTTATCAGGGAAACTACGCAGCTGTACATACATGTTAGAAAAATATCCTACAGACATGCACTGCGCAATCAATGGATGAGTCCAGTAGCAACGCACTCTGGTCCTTGCATGCAATTTCCGACATCTTTCCAGTCTCATCAACAGCAACATCAGGAGCATTTCTTCACATATGCTCATTATGGGATCTGTAGTAAAAGCACCGAAATTGAGGTAGATACAAGTACACTGCTGCTGCTACTTACTCTGGTCTCACAGAATGGCTGAAATAGTTAAATAATACAGTTTTTTGCTTTGGGAGGGTCTTATGATGTTATCTTAAATAAACGCTCCTAGAAGCGAATGCGGCTAAATGCAACTAAACGCGACTGAACGCGGCATGCAACCATGGCTAAACGACCGTTTTAAAACGCTGGTTGGAAGCTGTCACAAAAATCATTCAGAAGAGGTTGCCTCAGCGTCCCGTGTACAATAGATGGGTGAACCGGTGGTTTCTGGCCCTACAGGGTTATTCCTTCACTGTAAAACACAGGCCAGGTGTTGAGATGGGGAATGTAGATGCCCTGTCCCGTGTTCACTCCTGTTGGGCCACAGGTGTTCCAACCCTGGGGTTGAAACAAGGGGGGAGGATATGTAGCAGAGCGTTCCAGAGAGAGCCGGGAAAAGTCCTGTTTGGGGTTTATACGTCTCCCAGACTCCTCTCATACACGTTCAGGGATCTCTGTGGTCTTGGTCCTCTCCCCCAGGCTAATTTAAACTTACCTGAGACAGACAGCCAATGCTCTTGGCCTGGGAACCTCAGACAACTTCTGTCTAGGAGAGCAAAAGGTTGGTAAAATCTATTAAGCTGTGTATGTGGAAGCTGACAAGCTGTAGGCTTGCTCGGCCTGGTAGTTAGGATCTGTAGATATTGTATAGTTAGTGCCGAGACACGACTAGGTTTTTGTTTTGGCTATTTTTGTTCCTATTTGTTTTTGGAACACTGTACAGCACTTGTATATATCACAAATAAACAGCACACTGTTTGTCACTACTTAACTGGATTTGGTATCTGTGCCTGAAAGTAGAGCTGCACGATTCTGGCTAAATCACAATTTTTTTTCTTAGAAGAAATATCACGATTCTCGTGGCATAACATCATCTTTATCTTTCACAGTAAACCAAAAAAAAAATTGGACTAACTTTACTGTTTTTTTTTTTTTTTTATTCATTGAAGTGTATTTTTTCCCCAAAAATTGCGTTTGAAAGACCGCTGGGAAAATACAGTGTGACATAAAATATTGCAGCAATGGACATTTTATTCCCTAGGGTCTCTGCTAAAATATATATAATGTTTGGGGGTTCCAAGTAATTCTCTAGCAAAAAATATTGATTTGAACTTAAGAAACAAGTGTCAGAAAAAGATTTAGACTTTAAGTGGTTAAACTTCCTGCATTTACAGTCGTTGTAGACTGCCTGGATTTTGTCTCTACACACAGAAGTTTATCCCTTTGATCTAAAGCCCCATACACACGGTCGGAAATTCTGATGGAAAATGTCCGATCGGACCATGTTGTCAGAAAATCTGGCCGTGTGTGGGCTCCATCTGACTTTTTCCGTCGGAATTTCATGACGGAAAAAATTTGAGATCCTGCTTTCAAATTTTCCGACAACAAAATCCGATCGGACTTTTTCCGATCATGTGTAGAGAATTCCGACGGAAAAAGTGCCACGCATGCTCAGATCAAATTACGAGAGCAAAGCTATTGGTTACTAGCCTCTATGTAGTTCCGTCGTACGCAACGAACGTCACCACGTTCAGAATGATCGGATTTTCCGACAACTTTGTCCGACTGTGTGTATGCAACACCAGTGTTGGACAAAATCCGTCGGAAAAAATCCAACGGATTTTGTGGTTGAAATTTCCGATGGAGTCCACACACGGCCGGATTTTCCGACAACGTGGTCCGATCGGACATTTTCCGTCGGAATTTCCGACCGTGTGTATGGGGCATTAGAAGGAAGAGTTAGTTACAATGTTTCATGTTAAAAACTTGGCAGACTGTCCAGGTGTTTTCTTTTGACAGCTGAGTGAGCAGATATCTCCACTTGTTATATGAAAGAATAGACAAACTCTGCAATAGAGATCGTCGGGGGGGTTGAATCGAGATCATGATTTTTTAACGATTAATTGTGCAGCTCTACCTGAAAGACTGCTCATCCCAGGGAGCTTTGTACCTGCTACCTGCCCCCCAGGTTACAATATATATTTTAGATAGATAGTGAGGAATTAAGGTTGCTGCTTAGGCCTGCCTTTAAATTGTACATAGATACTTTTGATACTTCATTGTCTTATATGACCCATCATAACTTCTTTTATGTCTATTTGACATAGGGTGCCCACGTGTCCTGGATTCCCACAATTGGCGGGTCTATTCCGGGTCCTGGGCACCTTCATTCCGGGACAATACAGTGTCCCGGAATGGAATTGACAGAGCGAGCAAACTCCGCCATAGCGCTGGCGCTCGCTCTGCCTCCAGCTCCACCCGACCCGAGACTGTGGCCACTGGTTGCTATAGTCGCCTGGCATCTAACAACCAGTGACCTCACAGCCGCGACTCTGCCCAGCATGCAAAGCGGAGGAGAAGTTAACTTTCTCCACTTCCACGCCAAATGCTCTCCACCGTGCCGGATGAGGCTGTCAGTGGGGGCAGCCCCAAATACTCTAATCCACCAGCACTGCAGTCAGTCAGGGTTACCATCTCCGCAGCTCTGCCCCTGAATGTCTCCCTGCCTCATACCACAGAGTAGACCAAAGCTGCCTCCCCCTCTTCGGTTATTTACAAGTACACGGAAAGGGAACTGAGGTCTGTTCTAAGCGTATATTATGTGTATGTAGATGGACAGAGGAGGAACAGGGATAGTGATCAGGAAAAGGATAAAAAGTGCCCCCCCAGCATATTTCTGACACCCACCTCTCCACTAGCACAAGTGTAAGGGGGGGTCAGTACTGTGGGGATCTCTACTTAGTGGGGGGGTCTGTACTGTGTGGGGGGGGTCTGTACTCAGTGGGGGTCTGTATTTAGTGGGGGTTCTGTACTTAGGGGGGTCTATAATAAGGGAGGGGGTCAGTACTGAGGGGGGTCTATACTGATGGAGGGGGTCTATACTGATGGAGAAGGGGGCTGTATTTAGTGGGCGGGTCTATACTGAGGGGGGGAGTCTGTACTGAGGGAGGGGAGTCTTTACTGAGGGGGTATATACTTAGTGGAGGGGGGTCCGTACTGAGGGAGGGGGTCTATAGTTAGTGGGGGGAGGGTCCGTACTGAGGGAGGGGGCCTATAGTTAGTGGCGGGGTCCGTACTAATGGAGGGGGCCTATAATTAGTGGAGGGGGGTCCGTACTGAGGGAGGGGGCCTATACTTAGTGGAGAGGGAGGTCCGTACTGAGAGAGGGGGTCTATAGTTAGTGGAGGGGGGACCGTACTGAGGGAGGGAGTCTATAGTTAGTGGGGGGGTCCGTACTGAGGGAGGTGGCTTACACTTAGTGGAGAGGGGGGTCCGCACTGAGGGAGGGGGCCTATACTTAGTGGAGAGGGGGTCTGTACTGAGGGAGGCGGTCTATAGTTAGTGGCGGGGGGTCCGTACTGACGGAGGGGGGTCTATAGTTAGTGGGGGCTTATACTTAGTGAAGAGAGGGCCAGACTGAGGGAGGGGGTCTATAGTTAGTAGAGGGGGGGTCCGTACTGAGGGAAGGGGGTCTGTACTAAGGGAGGGGGGGTCTATTATTACAATGTAATAATAGAAATACATTTCAAGCATGGTGTTAGGATGGTATAAGTGATGATATAAGCAGGGTATTGGGATGATAAAAGTGCTAAAATCAGCCATTCACCTTACAAATCACTTGCCGCCGAACAAAATCCCGCCAACCCCGAAACTACATTCAACACAACCCAAATCCCCCCCCCCCCCCACCGGTCCTTGGCAAAATTGTCCCTGAATGGCAGTTTGGAAATGTGGTCACCCTAATTTTACACCTATATTTATTGCATGTGGTACGCCAGATATCTATCTATCTATCTATCTCTTGTTTATATTGTTAACGCTTTCCTGTTTCCCTACCCATCCTAGTTTTGCCAGGACACTCGTTCTCAGTCTTGAGAGCTTAAAATGTATTTTTATGCAAGCTCCGAGACGTAGTTTTGAGGGCAGGGGGAGGATGTAGCACCCTGGCGTTTACTTACAGGGAGTAGTTGTCCTGGTTGATTGTTAGAGATCTATTGATTTCTCCCTAAGTTTGGCCTTGTTGCACTTTTCTCTTCTACCACTAGGTGGCCGGGTACTTGGTGGTACTAGATATGAGAAGGGCAAAACAAGCTCAGGTTATGGGTATATGGGGTATCTCAGCCAATGGGCAGGGGTTTTCTTGAATCTTTTTCTGTTAGCATTTCCGACGGACTTTAGATTGAGAGCCTGTTCTGCCGACTAAGTTTTGGACAGTGCAAAGTCCGGCCGTGTGTACGCGGCATTTTTTTCAGTGCAAAGTGTCGTGATCGGCTGTCGAAAATCGTACGATCTTTCCTCGGACAACCGTTTTCGTACGATATTCAGATCGTGTGTACGGGCCATTACTTATATCTCAGGAACTTTATTGGTAAGAATGCTGCGCTTGACCTTCTGGGTCTGCACACCTGCTATGGTCATTATGAAAGGTTCCCACTCTATCTGCTAGATGTATTTAATTTATATTATAGATAATGTAATAGGAAGAACTGGAACGCAAAGGTGGGTGAGAACATCCAAAACTCCTAGATGAACAGGAACAGGGTGGGGACTTATGACAGGGAAATATCATTGTTGGGGTATTTATGATGTTAAAAAAATGGGCTAACTCAGCAAGCAAGGTTCCACCTATAGCTAAAATATCAATTTTGGGTGGAATGAATGCATAAAATATCACTTTTTGTATATGTATGGGTATCTTTTTACCTACAGAACTGGTAATGTTGTTGCTTGTTCCTAAAGGGACAAACAAATTCTCCAAAAATAACAAACAAATCCTTACACATCCTTGACTTAATGGCCAAGTAATCTATTTTACATCAAATAGTTTATCTCTATGTTTTTTGCCTGCTTGTATTGTCCTTCATGAGAATCTCTCCCTTTTTTTTTCTCTCCTCACTTCTGTTTGTTTGGAACAAGCAGCACTCATTAGTTGGGGGTCATGTGCAATGCACAATGCGCACTACAAACCTTGTAGTCTATAGTCGCCAATGCACTGTACACACAAAAGGATTTTCCGATGGAAAATGTGTGATAGGACCTTGTTGTCGGAAATTCCGACCGTGTGTAGGCTCCATCACACATTTTCCATAGGAATTTCCATCACACAAAATTTGAGAGCTGGTTCTCAAATTTTCCGAAAACGAAATCCGTTGACGAAAATTCCGAGCGTTTGTACACAATTCCGACGCACAAAGTGCCAGGCATGCTCGGAATCAAGCAGAAGAGCAGAACTGGGTATTGAACTTCATTTTTCTCGGCTCGTCGTACGTGTTGTATGTCACCGCGTTCTTGATGTTCGGAAATTTCCGACCAACTTTGTGTGACCGTGTGTATGCAAGACAAATTTGAGCCAACATCCATCGGAAAAAATCCCATGGATTTTGTTGTCGGAAAATCCTATCGTGTGTACAGGGCATAATCCATCTCGTTAGCTAACAAGAAAGGATTCCTACTTACATCAGGATCATGGAGAAGTTGGAGAACAAACATAGCCAAGCTGTAAATCAAATCACAACAGTAAAAAAATAAAACGGAATTTGTCGATTTGCAGGAGGCATTTGCAGGAGAACATTAGAAGGTCTTTTTTGAGTTATACATACATATATACATAGAATACATACTTGAATATAATTTTTTTTCAACACTAATTATTCTTAGGGGAAAATCCTTACGAACAATTTTAGATTAGTTATTATTCACCCAAAATACTGCTGGTAATAGGGGATCTTCTGTGCAAGCTAGGGCAATGTTTGTATCGATAGTTATCGCTTTCATGACTACGCCTATTTCTGACATTTGGTGTTTACAAGTTAAAATCCGTATTTTTTGCTGGAAAATTACTTAGAACCCCCAAACATTATATATATTTTTTCAGCAGAGAAACTAGAGAATAAAATGTTTTTATTGTTGCAATATTTTATGTCACACGGTGTTTTAAGCGTAACTTTTTGGGAAAAAGATACTTTCATGAATTTTAAAAAAACGAAACAGTAAAGTTAGCCCAATTTTTTTTTGTATAATGTGAAAGATGATGTTACGCCGAGTAAATAGATACCAAACATGTCACGCTTTATAATTGCACACACTCGTGGAATGGCGACAAACTACGGTACCTAAAAATCTCCATAGGCGGGGCTTTTAAAATGTTTTGCGGTTACCAGGTTAGAGTTACGGAGGAGGTCTAGTGCTAGAATTATTGCTCTCGCTCTGACGAAAGCGGTGATACCTCACATGTGTTATTTGAACACCATTTACATATGCGGGCGCGACTTCCGTATGCGTTTACTTTGCTGCGCGAGCTCGCGGCAAAGGGTGGCGCTTTAAAAAAATTTTTCTTATTTATTTCATTTCATTTTAGATAATTAAATTGTGTTTTAAAAAAAATAAAAATGTGATAATTTTTATTGCTGTCACAAGGAATGTAAACATCCCTTGTGACAGTAATAGGTGGTGACAGGTGCTCTTTATGGAGGGATCGGGGGTCTAAAAGACCCCCGATCCCTCCTTTGCCGAAAACGGCGAATCTGATTACTGTATTTTTTTTTAAAACTGGCGCCATTGGCAGCCGAGTAAACCGGAAGTGACGTTGTGACGTGTTTACATTTAGGAGCCTGGAACAAAGCCGTTTCCGGCTTCGTTCCAGTCCGACTCTAGGCGCCGGAAGTGGCGCATCTCAGATCAGAGCTCCCGGTGGGACGGGATGCCCGGTAAGATTGGCGAGAGGCGGCGGGAGGGGGGATGTCCCCTCCCGCTCCTCCGGTATAACAGCCGTGCGGCTTTTAGCCGCATCGGTTGTTATATCTGGAAAGCCGATTGCTGGCTCTAAAAAACGGTACCGGGATGATGCCTGCAGCTGTGGGCATCATCCCGGTATAACCCCGGAAAGCCGAGTATGCATATCTGCGTACGCTCGGCGGGAAAGGGTTAGAAAAAGATTGATCATGTGTTATCTAATAACTAAGGCTGCCTTATTTAAAAAAAATAAAAAAAATTGTTACATTTTCTGTAACAAACAGTTAAATGCCAAAAAAATATTCTGTAATAGATAAATTGAAGAGAACTGTCAGGTTTTTCCTCTTGTCCTCTGCCACTGCAGGCTTGTCGACTTCAGTCCGAAGGTCTTGTAAAGCTATTCGCTCTAGGCTGAATGGGGAAATCCCAGGCCCAGCTAAACCTGTTTGTAACGCTAAATTGGAGTTTCCACATTTACAAACATGGTCATCTTGTCCAAGCAGTAACATCAAACAAAAGAATCTGTGCAAGTTATTAGCTATCAATAGCTAAGGAAACCTTTGTATGGCCAAAGGCTACCTAATCCTAAATACTGTTGACACTGGAAAGTTTTTGTCAGTTTTATATTACCAAATGAAGATGAAATACGTGTGGGATTTAAAAGGTGAATGCACATTTATTTCCAAAAAAAAAATTTAAATAAATAAATACCCCAACCCATCCAGTGGTGGACAGAGTCGCCAAAGGGCTTTGTGAGAGAACAATTTTTAGGTCTCAAGTTTAACTGCTGTCTAAGTATAAATAATAATTTTCAATAGAAAAAAAAAATAGATAGATGTAGATAAAAGAAAGCTGGCAGCTAGATCTTCCGATATGAATACATTTATTGATCCAGGTGTGGTACAGAATAATACAGGGCTTACGCGTTTTGGCGTGTAGCCTTAGTCATAGCCAATATAGATAGATAGATATTGTTTTGCGGCCATGGCAAAAATTAAACGCATGAATGCATAACGCATTTGAAGGGTGGTACTGTTTCTGCACATGACCCATTTAAATGTATGGGGTTGTGTGGTTGCAGTGCATTGGTACAGCCTCTTTAGGGTTAAAACAGGCAGTGGGCAGGTGACATATCACCTCCTCACTGCATATCGAACTTTCTCTGGTGATTCACCATGGATTGCTTTCAAAGGAGTGGCAAGGGCTGCCGCAAGTAAGCACAAGCCCTAACAATGCCCATTATTATTCAAGTATGTTAAGAAAAATAGCTGTGTTTCCTTAACCGCTTCCCGACCGGCGCACGACGATGTACGTCGACAGAATGGCACGGACAGGCATAAGGGTGTACAGGTACGTCCCCTTTAAGATGCCGCCGTGCCATCGAGCACGTTCCGGTCGGGACCCCCGTGAGTCCGGTCGCAGGTCCCGCGGACTCGATCACCGCGTGGATACCCGTGATCATCTCACGGGAAGGCTGAACGGGGAGATGCGGAAATAAGCATCATCTCCCCGTTCTACCTAGCAACTAGTGACGCCGATCTCTGCTCCCTGTGATTGGAGCAGAGATCAGCATTCACTAGCTCACAGCCACGCCCCCCCCCCCCCCACAGTTAGAAACACGCCTCTAGGAACATATAACCCCTACACTGCCACCTAGTGGTTAACCCCTTCACTGCCAGTGTCATTTACACAGTAATCAGTGCATTTAAATAGCACTGATTGCTGTATAAATGACAATGGTTCCAAAAAATGTGTCAAAAAATGTCCGATGTGTCCGCCATAATGTCGCTGCCATTACTAGTAAAAAAAAAAAAAAATAATAAAAATGCTATAAAACTATCCCCTATTTTGTAAACGCTATAACTTCTGCGCAAACCAATCAATAATCGCTTATTGCGATTTTTTTTACCAAAAATATGTAGAAGAATACGTATCGGCCTAAACTGAGGAAAAAAAAAGTTTTTTTATATATTTTTGGGGGATATTTATTATAGCAAAAAGTAAAAAATAATGCGTTTTTTTCAAAATTGTCGCTCTTTTTTTGTTTATAGCGCAAAAAATAAAAACCGCAGGGGCGATCAAATACCACCAAAAGAAAGCTCTATTTGTGGGAAAAAAAGGACGTCAATTTTGTTTGGGAGCCACGTCGCACGACCGCGCAATTGTCAGTTAAAGCGACGCAGTGCCGAATCGCAAAAAGTGGTCTGGTCTTAAGCCAGCAAAATGGTCCGGTCTGAAAGTGGTTAATGGTTGTATTTAATTGCTTATATGGTAAATAGACATTTCAATTGGACTCTCATTTGAGGTGAGGACTGAGTCTTGATTTCATATCTGAGTCAACAACTCCAATAGCTCTCTTAAGCTCTGACATCTATGGACTAAAGCTGGTCATACACTATTCGATTTTTATTTTTTCCGCTTACACAAATCCAAAACTGAATTTGAACAGCATTTGTCATATCTGCCATAGGGTTTGTAATTCTGTCCAGCCATTTTGTGATGTATGTATCTGCGATAGGCAGCACAGTCAGAAGGGTAGCACCACATTATGATAGAGATAAAGAATACAAAGGGGTCATCTCCCCATCTGCAGCCTACTAATTGGAAATTGCAGGAGCAATAACATTCTGAAAAATCATCTGATCTTCTTAGGCCGGCCATACACGGAGCAAATTTCTTTCCTGCAACCATGGCTTGATTGCTCCATCAATCCCTCCTGGCGGGCCGTTTTCTTTTCGGGGGGGGGGGGAGCCTTCCCCGCTGCTATAGCAGCTGCTAGTGGTAATCGCAAGAGAATCTGCCAGGATGGTTGTACCCAACTTGATCAACTTGGTACAAATTGTGTATGGCTGGCCTTACTCTGCTCTATCCTCCTATCAACATGTTCCTTGTCAACACGTGTATGCAGCAGAGCCTAACTGGCTCAAAGTACTGCCTCTCCATCTCCCAGTCTAAGTGCTGATGTGCAAGGGATGCCAACTGCAGGTATGTATGCTAGTTGTGCTTTAAAGTGTAACAACTTTTGTTAGGAAGAAAAAATCTTTCCCCTCTGGGTGATTTATTTACATTGCAGGGATTTTAACAAACTTTGTTGCAGATTCCTACCCTCTGTTATTCTGAAGAAATAGTGCTTTGTTTGTTGGTGACCATATGCAAAATAAATGGGAATGCAAGTGATTTATAATGATCAATCAGCTGCAGCGCTTGCAGGGTTCTAATGAGGAAAGCTGCAAGGTCTGCATCCCTTTTAGACGTGATTTCCTATTGGGAGTACCTCACCAAAAATGTTAATTTTTGTTGCAGGGTATGCCCACATTCTGACTTCTATCTTTTTTTTTTTTTTTTCACAAGAATTTTTTTTTTCAATTTTTACAGTACAAGCGATGCATATACACAGTTGTTCACAGATATATTATTGCATGAAATGTCACAAGATGATTGGTTTGCACATTTTAACAGGAGAGAGAGAGGTGGAGCTGTTAAGTTACATCACATTAGGATATGGGTTCGGAGGTAGTAAGTTTCAGTATTACTATTTGAGGAGGTCCTGGGGGGTGGGGGACTTCTGGAAAGGCAGGATACATGGGAGATAAGGGGAGGGGGAGGAAGGGAAGAGAAGTAGGGACCTCATCTACTTTGCTAAGCTCACATAGCCCAACCAATGGATAAAACATTCAGGAGATCCTAGCAGAGGTACACCATTGTGGGGTAGGCACATCAGCAATATCTCAGTGGTCATCCGCCACCTCCGTGCCCCATGCATCTATCCATCCCGACCATATCTTGTCAAATTTGTCAGGGCAGTTTCGATTGGTATAGGTGAGCTTATACAGTGGTATCACCGAGTTCAGTGTTAGATGCCATGAAGACACCCTGGGAGGTAAAGCGTCCTTCCAGTGGAGGAATATCTCCCTGCGGGCTTAGAAGGTAGCATAGTTCAGGAATAGTTTAGTATATTTGCCCCTTACCCTAGAGCTGAAAACATTTAGCAGCATTGTTTTGGGGTCTGTTCCTAGCTCCAGGGAGGTAAACTGGCTAAGGGTGACAGCTATCTCTGACCAATAGTCTCCGAGGCGGGGGCAGGACCATATCATATGAAAGGAGGCGGATCCCTGATCGCATCTAGGACAGGCCACCGGGGTGTTAGGATTCATAATTGTTAACCTCTTTGTTAGGCTCTGTAGAGGAACTTGTCCTGCATAAAACGGTCTCTGGCCGAGATCATGTTGGTGAGTCGGACTTATATCTTAGTGCAGACTTCTGGGAAAATCAGTGAGCCAATCACACAAGCAGGAAATTACATATCTGGGGCGCTTTCTCAACACCATCTGTGTACAGAACACCTCCAGGTAGCCATTTTGCATTGCATTTTGCAGAAAATTACAGAGCTGCAGATTAGGAGGAAAGGACATTTTTAATAACGCTTAACTACAATATGACTTGTGTAGCAATTGTATATGATAGATAGATAGAGTGTCTCACAAAAGTGTGTACACCCCTCACATTTTTGTAAATATGTTATTATATCTTTTCATGTGACAACACTGAAGAAATGACACTTTGCTACAATGTAAAGTAGTGAGTGTACAGCTTGTATAACAGTGTAAATTTGCTGTCCCCTCAAAATAACTCAACACACCTCAAATTTACACTGTTATACAAGCTGTACACTCACTACTTTACATTGTAGCAAAGTGTAATTTCTTCAGTGATGTCACATGAAAAGATATAGAAAAAATATCTGAATCCTGTGTCAAAGTTGTGTATGTACATTTATGTACATTGGGCAATCAGCAATAGAGTTAGGCCGAACACCCCCCGCGCCAGAACTCTCGAACATCGCAAAAGTTCGGACTTTGCTCCTGCAAACCCTATTAGTCTATGAGACCCGAACGTGAAAAATAAAAGGTGCCTGTTTTGAAGGCTTATATGCAAGTTATTGGCCATAAAAAGGGTTTACAGGAGCAGTGATTTTAATGATGTTTAACCGCTTCCCGACCGCCTAACGCAGATATACTGCGGCAAAATGTCACGGGCAGGCAAAATCACGTACCTGTACGTGATCCTATAAATGCCTGCCCGTGGGTCGCGCGCGCGACCCGAAAGCGCGCTCGCGACCCGGTCGGGAGCTCCGTGACCCCGGCCGCGGGACCAGCGGACCCGATCGCCGCTGGTGTCCCGCGATCGGGTTACGGAGCTGAAGAACGGGGAGAGGTATGTGTAAACAAACCTCTCCCCGCGCTTCCTACTCTGCCTGTCATTGCTTGGCTGTTCCCGGTCATCGGGAAAGCTGATCAATGACGTCAGACGTCAGCCCCGCCCCCTAATGTAAAAAAACACACACACGTCACAGCCCATAACCCCTCCCCTCCCCCTAGTGGTTAACCCCTTCACTACAACTGTCATTTATACAGGAATCAATGCATTTAAATAGCATTGATTGCTGTATAAATGACAATGGTCCCAAAAATGTGTCAAAAATGTCCGATGTGTCCGCCATAATGTCGCAGTCACAATAAAAATCGCTGATCGCCGCCATTACTTGTAAAAAAAAAAATATTAAAAAAAATTCTATAAAACTATCCCCTATTTTGTAAACGCTATAACTTTTGCGCAAACCGATCAATAATCGCTAATTGAGATTTTTTTTTACCAAAAATATGTAGAAGAATACGTATTGGCCGAAACTGAGGAAAAAAAATGTTTTTTTATATATTTTTGGGGATATTTATTATAGCAAAAAGCAAAAAATATTGCATTTTTTTCAAAATTGTCGCTCTATTTTTGTTTATAGCGCAAAAAATAGAAACCGCAGGGGCGATCAAATACCACCAAAAGAAAGCTCTATTTGTGGGAATAAAAGGACGCCACGTCGCACGACCGCGCAATTGTCAGTTAAAGCAAAGCAGTGCCGAATCGCAAAAAGGGGCCTGGTCCTTTGGCTGCCAATTGGTCCGGGGCTGAAGTGGTTAAAGAGTAACTCCACTTTTGTTGAGGAAAACAAACATTCTGCTCTGGGTGATCTATGTATATTACAAGGATTTTAACAAATTTTGTTGCAGATTCCTACCCTTTTGTTATTCTAAAGAAATCCCTGTGTGTTTGTCTGTGTCCATGTGGGTAAGTGAATCTAATGGGAGTGGTTTCCTAATAATCAATCAGCTTCTGCACCTGCAGGGCACGAATGAGGAAAGGTGCTGTGCCTGCATCCCCTTAGATGTGATTTCCTATTGGAAGTATTTCACCAAAACTTTAATTTTTGTTGCAGGAATGCCTGAAATCTAATTTGTATCTTAGGGCAACTTTTTGGGTAAATCAGTGAGCCAATCACACAAGCAGGAAATTATATTTCTGGGGGGCGGTCTGTATACATTCTGTGTACACAACCCTTCCAGGTAGCCGCATTGCATTTACAGAAAATTACAGAGCTGCAGAGTGAAAAGGAAAGGTAATTTTGAATAACATTCAATTACAATATGACTTGTGTCGCAGTTGTATAGACTATATTATTTTTTGGGGGGAACCCACACGCCGATTTTTTTATTTTCAATTGCCGGTGTTCTGCCGAGAAAGTTCCCCTCGGCAGATAAGGACCCCCCTGTACTGCGCAGGCGCAGCGCTTGCGCAGTACGAAGCACAACAAAGCCGCCGGAAATAGCCAAAGCAGAAGACAGAGAATCAGCTGTACACGGCGCCTGTAACAGGGCCCCTCGCGGGCTCGCTACTCTCGCCACGCTTCAGGCACGGCCTCGCTGCGCTTGGCATATTATTATTCTAACTCTATGTCCACTTGGATGGTGGGGCTCGAACCTGGACATAGGTTAGAATGTAGTGCGCAGGCGCCGTGTACAGCTGACTGACTGTGTTCATCTTCGGCAATTTTCGGAAACTCCGTTCATTGTGCTTCGTACTGCGCAAGCGCAGCGCCTGCGAAGTACAGGGGGGTCCTTATCCGCCCGGGGAACTTTCTCGGCAAGACACCGGCAATGTTTTTTTCTTTTGTTCAGCTGTCAGTGGGGAAGCTTGTTGACAGCTGATGGCTCATCCATTGTGATTCACGCTTCCGGCCCACTCCTTAACAACCAGCTATGTAGCGTTCAGCTCATTGTGTGACGCCCAGTGGGCAAATATCCCGCCAAGCGCTTCCTGCAAATTCAGGTGTGCCACGGAATGGGCGACTCTTGCTCGTATCGAACTGTTCGCCCAACTCTAAGCAGCAAATAGGAGTGTAAACTTAGTCTTGTTACTGTAGCGCTCTCTCTGACATCCAGAGGCCTGGTGTGGTGACCCCCAGAGTCAGGGAGGGCTGACATTCCTCCTCAGGGTGCAGGTTACTAGGCATGGTGGGTCTAGTGCAAGGTGGAAAGATGGGCACCAGTCACTTTTAAAAATGAACAAAGCTTTATTTCTTTTAACAGGAAGGATGGGAGAGAGCAGTAGGGCACAGGACACCCTTAAAAAAATGCAATAGCAACTTGGCAGACTCCTTGGACAAAAATTGAACTAGCCCTGTTTAGGACAAGTGTGCTATGTTACATTTTATTTGGATTATTTTTGTTGAATTATTCTATGGTTTTATACATTTATATGTTGACTTCCTTGTGAGTCTTTATGTGTTTTATGAATGTTGGTGATAATTTGTATACATTCTTGCTTTTAGATTTCTACCCACCCTGTTATACTTGAGTTTTTTTCTTTTTGTAAACATTGCCATTTTGTATTTGTTAATAAATGGAATCCCTTCAGAGATATGACACTTGACTTTACTTTTGGTGCTTCCCACTTACTTTTGGTACATTTTGAAGGACCTGACAGATTGGTCCCTCCTCTAGCTGAGCAGCCATGATGTGACCCTACCACCTCACCATAACTCTTCATGTAATGGATCACCTGAGGACAAATATCCTGATCTAAATCCAGCACTACCCAACCAACCCTAGTGGTCAGGACAGTGTCCCCTTACACCCCTGGCCAATGACGTGTAATTCAATTGGTGTTCAGTGTGGTGCCCTCCTGTATTGGTGGTTAGTGGCCTCTTATATTGGTAGCTATTGAAACTGCATTGGTGGTCAGTGTAGTGCCCCATTAGATTGGCCATTAGTGGTGAAGTTACCCCCACCATTGGTTATCAGTAGTAAAGAGCTTTCTTACATTGGTGGTCACTGGGGAAGTTCCCCTTAAATTGGTGGTCAGTGAAGTGCTGGTTTGCATTGATAGTGTAGTGCCCCCTTACATTGTTAGTCAATGGAGATGTGCAGCCTTACATTGGTGGCCAGTGGAGAAGTGCCCCCTTACATTGATGGTCAGTGGAGAAGTGCCCCCTTACATTGATGGTCAGTGGAGAAGTGACCCCTTACTTTGGTGGTCAGGGGAGAAGTGCCCCTTACATTGGTGGTCAGGGAAGAAGTGCCCCCCTTACATTGGTGGTCAGTGGACTACCCATTTGCATTGATAGTTGGTGTAGTGCTCCCTTACATTGGTGGTCCATGGAAAAGTGTTTGGATTAATAGCAGTAGGGTAGAAATAATTGAATTACAATGTAAGTGAATATATGATTTTACATGTGATCATAAATATATTTTAACCTGTGACCTCAGTACCATGGACAGCAAACCTCTAATACAGTATATGACTCAAGGGAGTCCACAAGCGGTTTTCATTATACGTCTGTCATGAGTGTTTTATAGGTCAGCCTACAAAAAGATATTTCTGGTTGAATCACCAACTTATATCTTCCGTGAACTCCAAAAGATAGGATGCCACGTCTGCCTGTATATAAAGTATACAGTATGTTCAAAAACATGTATCCAAACAGTCAGGCCCTTGCAATACATTTTTCTTTTACCTACAGACGATTGTACTGTCAGATTATATCATGTGTGGTGAGGTTAATCAACTGCTGTATGTGTATTCAGTTGCACAACAAACCCAAACCTTCCTTTGTTGGAACCAAAGGCGTAACTATAGGGGTCACAGAGGTTGCAGTTGCAACCTGGCCCCATGCTTCAGAGGGGCACACTGCCCCCCCTGTCATAATACCCATCATACTGCTCCCTCCTGTCACACTCTGCTTGTCATACTGCCCCCCTGTCACACTGCTCCTTTGTCACTCTGCCCCCCTCCTGTCACAATACCCCCCATCATGCTGCTTTCCTATCATGCTACCCCCCTCCTGTCACACTGCCCCCTATCATACTGCCCCTTTCTTGTTACACTCCCCCCTCTTTTCACAGCCCCCCCCCCTCCGGCCCCTTCTATTTCATTATGGACACAGTGAGTGATTGGTACCGCACCATTTGTGTGTTCATTCCTAACTGAAGCATAGTAACTGTGTTTAGTATGCTTCAAATTATGAATGGGACGCTCTGTACAGAGCTATTCCTGTCCATTCATTCTGTGCAGCTGAAGCTGAAGAGATGGAGATTGAGGGCCCCGGGCTCGGAGGAAAGGGCCCCTGCCAGGGTCTTCATGGTTTCTTGCACCAGGGCACCCGAATGTTCTAGTTACGCTTCTGGTTGGACCCTAAATCTGACACATCTTTGTCAATTTCCCTCACCAGGAGTCAGAAATATGGTTGCAAGTAAATGCTAGAAACTAAGCAATCTACCAGCTTCAGCTTCTTTTTTTAGATTTGTGGCACTTCTTATCGCCCACTGAAACGAGATCCACTGAAAGGCATTCAGGAGGTGCTACTAATATTATTATTATACTTTTATTTTTAAATTGCCAAATGGCAATTTTTCATTGCAGTACTGCTCTGCAACTGTTAGCCCCTATGAACACAATAGGCAAGTTTCACAGGCAAAGCGAAACATTGCGGGCACAGCATGTGTACAACCCTATATATGTGTACTGTTACAACTCAGGTGGGCAGTAAAACCACGGCTCAGCTGCCTGTTTTTATCACCGCCTATCTGAAAGGACCCTTGGAGTTTTACTGACCAACGAAATTTGGTTGATTGTAAAATCAAACTGGGCAATACACAAAGAGTGGAAATGAAATGAAATATCGAGTTAAAAATTGCAATACTTATGCCTGGTGCACACTATGAGTCTTTTTTCATTCAGCCCAGGGGGTGAACGAAAAAAAAAATCTGAGGAAATCAGTGGGGAGATCGCTGTACTAAAAGCACATTGTTAGTACAACGGTCTCCCCACTGAGCTATTGTGATCAAACAGGGGGACTACCCCCCCCCCCACACCAGAACACACCAGTTAGCGCTTGCAGCCATTGGCTTGTTTTTCTGGCATGCCCTTCTAGAGAAAGCAGATGCTCGGCCGGCATCTGTCAGGCAAGCTGCTGTTCACACGCCGAATGTCAGCCGGTTTCTGATGAACCTGCCGGTACTGGCTGATATTCGGCCCATGTGTACCAGGCATTAGGGCCTTTTCACACTGATGCATTGAAAAAAGTGCAGGAAAAACAAATTATCAATATTCCCACAATATTCCCACATCACGGAGCTACCTTATTTATTTACTTTGTTTCTTTCACCTACGAGATAGTTCAATACTTTTCCTCCTCCTTCACATGTGGTACTTTGGGTCTTATTTTTCTTTTTTTTTTCTTTTGTGGTATGCGACATACATATTAAGTTATCAATACAAAATAACATATAAACGATCAGTATCTGGATGCATCCTACCTGCGATAGGGTCGCACCAGGTAGTTACCAGAAGATAAAACCATATATATTCAGGTAGCACAGGTTCCTATGATAAAGAAGTCTAGGGATCCTCTTAGGCAGGTTACGTTATCGCCTGCACTGCAATAGGGAGGGATCCCTTTGTTCTTCAAGGAGAGAGAGAGAGAGAGAATCCCCTTATTTAGCTTACAGATTCGATATACTGGTGGCATCTACTCCTGAAGAAGTGACGGTTATTCATGAAACGCGTCAGATTTTATGATGCACCCAATTTCAGTAATTTTTTTTTACACACTATGATTGCTTATAACAATGAAATACATTGTTATAAGCAACCGTTTTTTTCTGAATGAAATCCATTCCTTCAGTGTTTAATGTAATTAGCTGTGATTGCCCACAGCTAATCACATGATACAGAAGGGCTGTGATTGGCCCTGTCTGTACCATGTGATCACTGTGACCAATCACAAAGATCAACACAATCATACACAATGAATGGCATTAATGGAAACCATCCATTGTGTAATTGTCCTGTTATCTGCTGCGACTGGTCACAGCGATCACATGGTACTGGCAGTGGGCCAGTACACTGATCTGTCATCCGCTGTGTCCCCTGTGACAGATGCCGTGGCCTGTGGGGCATGATCCTGGGAGAACATCATATGACGTCCATCCAGAATGGCGATTGTCCCCCCCCTCCCCCCCTCGGTGTCATTTTACTTGCCCGGGCGGCAACGAGATAAAATTTTGTTATTTTCATCGAGTTGTTTTGGAAATTCCTAAATGTTGGCTTCCAGTTAAATGTACTATTGATAAACAATTCTTACTGGCACCGTTGACATTTATAGATGTAAAGATATATATGTTTCCTGTACAATATACAATGCAATAAACCTATAAGGAACTAGTCTACAATGCTGCAAAGATTTTACAATTAGATGGGAAAGGGACATGTTGCATGCATTTCTTTTTTCTGCGTGTTTACAGTAAATGTCAGTTTGTCATTGACTTGCTCTTTTGGAAATTCCTAAATATCCACTCCCAGGATAAATGCACTATTGATATATTGTCAAACAATTCTTCCTGCTATCCTTGACATTTATAGATTCTGAGAATTGTATATAAAAGACTAGCCTGTATTGCTGCAAAGATTTTACACATAAGGCCCATACACACGATCTGAAAATCCTTTACGACAGATCATCTGTTAACCTCCTATCGAAAATGAAGAGTTTACTAAAGTTACAAAAATTCTCGTATGACAGAATAAAGATTACAGAAGTGATGTAATGTGCTGTAGTGTATTTGTATAGTTTTTTCGAACAAATATGTACTGGTTAAACAAAAATTGTACGATCTGCAATCATATGAGAAAACTGATTGTACTTGTCCGATCGGATAATATCGGATGAACTGTCGTGATTGTCGTACTTATAACGATCATATTATCGCATGAACGCTTCGAAAGAGGTATTTTTCGTACAATTTTCGGATTGTGTGTATGGGCCATAAGGCATAAAAAGGGTTATGCTGCAAACAAAACAAAAAAAGAATCTTATGTTTCCTTTTTTTTTGTTCTAGATAATTATAAGAAGTCTTTTTATCTGGCTTAGGCCCCTTTCACACATGCCGTATGTCCATTTTTCATCCATCCGTTTTTGGATGAAAAACGGACATACATGCATGTCTATGGGATAGCGGGTGTCAGCGGATGAGCATCCGCTGACACCCGCTATTGTCTGCCTCTGCAATTGTCTGATTCTGCAGACGGAGGAAAATCCTATTTTTTCATCCGTCTGCAGAGCGGATTGGATGAACACGGACAGACGGTCCGTGTTCA
Organism: Lithobates sylvaticus; assembly: GCA_028564925.1. Taxonomy (NCBI): domain Eukaryota; kingdom Metazoa; phylum Chordata; class Amphibia; order Anura; family Ranidae; genus Lithobates; species Lithobates sylvaticus. Next base: position 200,599,377 of record CM053029.1, read on the forward strand.
TCCGATCCCCCATAGAGGAGAGCGGAGAACTGACAGGGCGGTCCCTGCACTGCAGGGACCGCCCTGTCATCAGCCGGCTCAGCGGGGAACAGCTGTGCGATCCCCGCTGAGCAGCGGATCTTCACGGGGCGGATCAATACGGATCCGCCCCGTGTGAAAGAGCCCTAAGGTCTCATTGGCACAGGTGTACTAATCTATGCAGCCTGTTCAAATCAATGACAGGTGGCCATTGCTTTGAACAGGTCGCCTGCAGAGATCTGCACAGAAGTTGAAAGACACCAAGTGAATCCACGCTCGTATGGTATCGCTGGACCGGCTGCAAGATACTTGTACCGTATGAGAGTTCTCCAAGCTTGTCCATATCCTTCCATTACAACCAAGTCTGTGGCAGAGACTTTCATTGCAAGCAGTTCCAAGAGGGCCTGAACTTTTTACCCAAACCCTCTGTCCCTATTGAGAGACTGTGTTTTGTCTATCCTTTTTGCAAATAAAAATTTCAAAGTGGATCCAGTGTCAGTTTCTGCAGTTCTTTGGGCCATCTACCTCGGGAAACCCCTAGACATCTACGAGGTCAAGAAGGTGACGGTAAGCCCAAATAAAACCAGCAGCTCCTTCGGGGGTTAGTGCTACACATATCAATGCAGGTTATTTACATATAAACACAGGGTCTGCAGGTGAGTCATCTGTATATGACAATAGGGCAGAGCTGGGCAGCATTAGTAAAAGAACTTCACATTGAGATATCGGGACACAGCACGGGACTAAAACTTCAAGGGACAAGGGAATTTAAACTGGGATAGTTGGCAAGTAGGAGGCTGCTGCTTTGGGCCCCACAACAATGATGGGGCCCAGGGTATCTGCCCCTTTTGCCCTGCCTTAAATACACCCCTGCATATAAGATCTCTGTTATCTCCTCTAGAGACTGTATTATGTAACTTAAAGTTTTTCACCATTCCTATCTTACTTAATTCTACTAGATTATTTAAAATGGGGTTATCCCCCTTAGCTGACTGCTTTAGTGGCCAAACCGCTGATTTTCTTCACTGCTTCTGGACTTTTCCTATAGTTCGGGACTTCTGGGTAGATATAAGTTCCTTTATCTCCTCCGCATTGGGCCTGCCTAATATTGTAACACCTTACCCTGACAAAGGATATGTTTGAATAAAAGGAACCTATTAATGGGAATCTATATGCCCTGTATAATTAATGATCACAGGAAACATGTGTGACAAGTTTGCAAATGCTGTTTATTGCTTGTTCCTTGGTAGATTGTCTTTTGTGTACACAATGCACTGAATTGTTTGTAGTTTTTTTTTTTTTTTTTCTGTATGTCTGTTTTAAAATCCAATAAATATATCTTTAAAAAAAAAAAAAAATACAGATATTTTATAAATTATAATATAAAAGTTAAATTGATCTAAAGTATATTGAAAAAAGGTGTGTATTTGCGCTGCTTAAAACAGACTGCCTAACTATATAACCAACCTCTGGTATTAAGTGAACATAATCATAGGCGCTTAAACACATTATAAAAAATCTCTCATATCAAAATCATATTCATATGACATTATTATACATTTAATGACATAAAAAAATCCACAACATGAAAAACAGCAATGAAGTGAAAGTAGCACTGCCTTATAAGCTATGTGCTACAATTCAAACACATGTCAGTGTTTAGGGCCCTCCACCATTCAAAAACTATGTGCTTCACTGAAAAAGCTTTCAAATAGTCCACAGTTTATATCCCCCCCCCCCCCCCCCCAAAAAAAAAAGGAAGGTGCAAGTGTTGAGGGCTCTTCACCCTTATAAACTATGTACTCCACTGCCACACAGGTGCTCCACATGTATGACGATTATCTGGTCTCATCCACAAAGTATGGCTCCTAGATGCATGTGCCGATCTCAGCTGGCTGTATCTCCATACGCTCCGCCGTACATATAGAAAGAAAATGTCTGCATATAGTGTAGTATGTTCTAACAATCACATAATACTCAGCCACTCCTGAGATAAAATACTCACATTTTATTCATGTATAAAAAGCATTTTAAAAAGTGCCAACACGGCGTTCACAAGTAAGGTTCCAATAACACTGGGTCTGAGACTGATGTCACTTGGCTCTGCATCAATCATCTGCATCAAATGATCTAATGTATACTTTTTGATAACGGTAGCTTAAGGGCCAGTTTACACCATAGAAATGCAGTCTGGATGTGTTCTAGATGCTTTTCTGCATGCGTGCTTCTGATGCGTTCCAGTGTGTTTCTGATTTTTTTTTTGGTGTGTTTTTGATGCAGTCCAGTGCATTTTCCCCCCTCTTTTTTCTTAACCTTAAAGTAGTGTTGCACCCAAAAAAAATCATTAATGTTCCTAAAAAAAAAAAAAAACATTTGGATTTTTTTTTTTTAACTCACCTCTAAATGGCTGTTGCTAGGGGGTCCCTCATTGTCTGCCTCCTTCAGTGCCTGGGCTGGTGACATCACTTCCCCTTGGCACAGGAGGGGCTCGGCTCTGCCCCTCCCTCTTGTCAATCATCTGGGACACGTGACAGGTCCCAGATGATTGCGCGGCGCCGCTCGCGCATGCTCAGTGGGTGCCCGGCTGTGAAGCCACAGCCGGGCGCCCACAGTTACAATGCTGGTGCCGCCGAACGGAGGGGGGGACGAGTGGGGCATCGCTGGACCCTGGGACAGGTAAGTGTCCGATTATTAAAGTCAGCAGCTGCAGTATTTGTAGCTGCTGACTTTTAATTTTTTTTTGTTAAATGGGCACACCACTTTAAATAAAGACGTGTGTTCCCATGCATTTTTGATGCGCTTTAAAGCGTTCCAGTACAGTCCAGTGCAGGAAAAATGCAATGTGTTTTTTTTCTGGAACTGGAACGCACTGGAACTGCAACTGTAATTGAAAACCATATAGCTTACTTTCCATGCGTTTTTGATGCATAAAAAAAGCACTGAACTGCATGCGGTGTGAAAACAGATAAATCACATTTTTTTGCATATCCGTGAGGAAGTATTGTGCTGATGATTTACATTGAAGTGGAGGTCCTCATGTCAGTAAAGGAAGCATCTCTTTCCCACAGCCACACTGCCACCCTCATTATTTGCATAAACCATCACTTGCCAGTAACGCCCTTGATGATAGTAGTGAGATAGCTGTAGGCAATGTGGTTTGTGTATTTATCTGGTCTCAGTAAAAAAAAAGGCATTATAGCTTTGTAAATTGAGGCAATATTCTTGTAATTGTGAGTGCTGTTGTGTCCTTTAGTACTGCTTAATTCTGTTAGAGCCCCAGTGGCCAACATGCTGCCCGCCAATTCCATAGCTCCCAACTGTCCCTGATTTCGAGGGACTGTCCCTGATTTGGAGCAATGTCCCTCTGTCCCTCATTCCTCCTCATTTGTCCCTCATTTTGGTCTGATCTATATAGATGTATATTAAATGCACTTTTTATCTATCAAAAACTGTTTTCCCGCACTAAACATTTCATCTGATTTCTAAATTGCTGCATTTGTAAATTCCAAAAGCCAATATAAAGGAATAGTAGTGGTAAAAAAAAGCACTTGTGGGTTTTACAAATCTTGTTTTTTTGTACAAGTCTCCTTTAAGGGGGCGTGGCAAGGGGGTGTGTCCTATGCCTGCATAATATTGCTGATAGGTGTCCCTCATTCCCATCTCAAAAAGTTGGGAGGTATGCAATTCTCAGATCTGGTCTGGAGTACAGCGCCAGTGAAAAGCTCCTTCTATGTACCATTTTGCCCATACCTTAAATACTGTGCTAGGATAGATCTGTTGTCGGGCTCAGTTTATGATTGGTAGAATATCATCTCACCCTGTGATTATATACTGTGGAGAGGTGTCCAGGCAAGAGCTGGCAGTAGAGCGGAAGCACTGAAAGGTATACTAGAGGAGGCTTCTTTTGGCTTCTACTCATTTTTCCTCAGGCTGCTGGATTTCTGTTATGCCGCGTACACACGAACGGAGTTCCGCTGAAACTGTCTTGCCTACACGCGATCACACTAAAGTCCGATCGTCAAGAACACGGTGACTTCCAGAACGTACCATGGGACTAGAAAAAGGAAGTTCAATAGCCAGTAGCCAATAGCTGCCGTCTCGTACTTGCTTCAGAGCATGCATCGTTTTTGGTCCGTCGGAACAGCATACAGACGAGCGGTTCTCCCGATAGGAATTGGTTCAGTCGGAAATATTTAGAAAATGGTCTATTTCTAGGTCCGTCAGAATTTTCTAAAAAAAAGTCAGATGAGGCACACACGCGATCGGAATATACAATGAAAAGATTCCGTCTGACTTTTTCTGTCGGACATTCCGCTCGTGTGTACTCGGCATCAGATGTGCCTATGTAAGGCATGAAGAACAAGCGTGTGGTTCTAGATGACCTGTGCAGAACACATATGGGTGGAGGGCTCTATCTGATACTTCCATGCATTTCAATACAGTAGCGGAGTGACTATTTACTCACCACACTTAGATGCAGACTAGGGTTGCCACCTCATCCCTTTAAAACCGAACACATATGAATTACACAGGTACTGTGGCTGAATAAGGTGGTAATTAAACTCACTTGGTGCCTTATCTGCATTCAATTAGCCTCAGAACTTGTGTAATTCATGTTTTCGGGTTTAAAGGGATGAGGTGGCAACCCTAATGCAGACCCAGACCCCTTTAACTTCATTTCCATGGAAGATATGTTTCTCTCCTTTCCTCCTTCAGCAGCTTAGACAGTTCTATACCTGATGAGGCAAAAGTAGCTGGGCAAGTGATCTGTAGCCAAGTGAGTGGCCCTCCACTCTCAGAATAGGAGTGCTCAGGGCTCAAGTCCTGCGGGAACGCATGGGAACGGAGTACCTGTACTTTTTCCACAACAGGAACTCAGTTCCCGTTAGCAACCGTGTCCTGCAAGACTTTGAAGTATGCGAGCTGTGTGGCAGATGCTACACCAGCAGCTGCTGGCACAGCTCGCAATAGTAAGTGCCGCACACCTGACCATTCAGGCATTGCCAGTAGGGGGCCCCATGACAGCTTCCGCTTCAATCTACCTGTCAATCACAGCTAGCTGACAGGTAGATCAGGTCCCTGCTGCTAAGAGATTGTATTTAGTCAGACCTCTCGTGATGCGCTCCTCCCCGTCGGCCCCTCCTGCTTTTCTGTCTCCTCATCTCCCCCCCCCCCCCCAGTCTCCTGCATACTTGCTCTGTGTGTCCCGCTGAATCCCCCCCTCCTCTATCTTCAGTGCCATATGATGAGAGAACCCAGAGGATTCTATTCTGCTCACAGGACATGCAGGGATAGAGGTGAGCTGAGGGAGGAACATCAGTTTGGGGTGGTAAGCTGAGCACAATACCTGGCAAAGTTTAATGCCAGGAGGGAAGTTTATGTGGAAATATGTGAAAGGTTGGAATAGCAGCGAGTGTGTGTTGGAGCCCTGCAGAGTTTGCAGCCCCCCCAAGCAAACATACATCTCCTAAGCAGGAACACATCATTATCTCCCCAAGCATCCTGTCCAGATAATGTGCAATTCATTTATGACCTTTCCGTTTAATCCTGTGTTATCCAAACTCTGTTCAATGAAAAGTGTAAACTCACCACATAAACACTCTATATACAAAATAAAATTCCCCAATAAAGATCAGAACATGGTGTTCCCATTTGCATGGAAGCACAATTGAATGAATGCTGATTATTCAGAGAATTACCGTATTTATGTTTATTGAGGATTGTTTTTTTTTAATGTACTAACAGTTAAGCTTCATACACACAATACGAGAATTGGATGAAAAATATCACTTTTGAAGCGTTCGTGCATATGAGCGTATCATCTTTTTTTTTTAGTGGGCGAGTGGATCTTGGGAGGGAGTTCCCACACTTTTTTCCCCAGGACTTGACCCCTGGGAGTGCTCACAGCCAGGCCACAGCTTCCACAGCAGACCCAGCTACTGTGAAGAGAACTGCTACCATCTTACTTCAGTGGGGTGGCTCTTTGTCCTTGGATCCTTCCAGATGTTCTCCTGTGTTACCAGAGCTACCCCAGTCTATGAGGGACGCTGTCTATGAGGATGATTACAATTAGCTGATGGTGTTCAGAATTGTTTTAATGAAGTAAGTAGTTATCCTCATTTTGACGCTGTTATGCAGCCGCATATTACCCTAAATGAGTCACAGATGCATGTGAGGACTCCGTGTTTGTGCAGCTTTCATAATCTGCTTTGTATCGCCTCCTAACCACATGTCAAACGCCTCAGAAAAGCAATCCGAACATGGATCACTTTACAGAGCAGCGACAGTCCTTGCTTCAAGTGTGAGCTAGCCCTTACTGCCTTTAGAAATATGCCCCTTCTAAATAGTGCCACTTGTTATCCTTGGCATGTTGGTCATAAATGATAAAAACGCCGAAATCATAGAACAACATAGAAGCTACAGAACTGTTGCAGCGAGTGTTTTTCGGTTCACTTGTCAAGCACACATCAGGAAATTCAGGTTTAAAGAGGAAGCTTAACTGGGGAATTCCACTCAGCATTGTTACACATAACCTTGTCTCTCTCGAGTCTAGATGTTATTATATGCTGACATTTTCACATTTGCAGTGTGCAAGCTGGTTGTCACACAAAATAAGCTCAATTCACCACATACCAGAATAAGGATTCTTTTCTAAAAAAAAATCACAGTTATTTTCATCCAGTCCAATGCAATTTGGAATTACAGTCACTTGGCTGAAATGAGGGCTCCTTGTCCTTGTGTAAAACTTTGTGAATTGAGTTTATGTATTTTAGGCAGCATTATGAAATATGATTGGTAAAACTCTCTGGAAATGCATTCATTTCTATTACATCTGCTGTGCACATGGACAAGCTTATTTAAAGTTGAACTGCAAGAGAAGTAGGGCTGCCTTGGCACTGCATGTGTTAAATGCTCATTTATATCTAGAGCAGGGGTCTCCAAACTGAGGCCCAAGGGCCGGATGTGGCCCTTTGCTAGCCTTCATCTGGCCCTTGGGGCACTATTGCTCCCAATGATATGAGGCACTATTCCTCCCAATGACACCAACAATGGGGCAATATTTCTTCCACTAATACCAATGATGGAGCCTTATCCCTCTTCCTACTGACCACCAACACTGAGGCCGTGTTTATTCTCACTGATGCCTGGCCCCGGGGGAATTTTCTACCCCCACTGGTCAGAATCCGGCCCCCTGAAGTCTGAAGGACAGTAAACTGGCCCTTTGCTTGAAACGTTTGGAGACCCCTGATCTAGAGGATGGGAAAAAGCATTTTTAGTTACCTGATCCTCTGCTCCTACAAGCTCCTCCATGCTGCATGACTGGTCCCTGCAGCCTCTTGTCACCTTTTGCTCTAGCAGTTAAATGTCCTTCATGTCATCAAGACCAATGCAAAGCATTTAGCCCTGCACTGGACATGGAGCCATAGCTCCCAACTGTCTCTGATTACGAGGGACTGTCCCTCATTTGGAACAAAGTCCCTCTGTCCCTCTTTCCTCCTCATTTGTCCCTCATTTTGGTCTGATCTATATAGTTCTATATAAAATGCACTACAGTAGTACCTTGGATTACAAGCATAATCCAATCCAGAAGAATGCTTGTAATCCAAAGCACTCGTATAGCAAAGCGAGTTTCCCCATAGGAATCAATGGAAACTCAGATAATTAGTTCCAGTGTCACTGCTAGTGTATGCAGTACCACATGTGGCCAGAGGTGGGGGGGGGGGGGGCGCTGGAGACACAAGAAACACTCTAGGACACTCGGAGACACTCGGGAACAGAGTGTTTCCGAGTGTCTCCGAGCGTCACCAGCACCTCTGCACCTCTGGCCACATGCGGTACTGCACACCGCAGAAGCTTGAATCCTGCTCTTTAAATCGAGTCGAGATTTTGAAAGAGAAACAGCTTGTGTTTTGCGAAACGCTCAAATAAACAAATAAACCGCGTTATTCGCAATCCGAGGTTTTACTGTATTTATCTTTCAAAAAGTGTTTCCCAGTGCTAAACCGTTCATCCAATTTCTAAATTGCTGCATTTGTGTTTTTTTTTTTTTGCATTTGTATACTCCTTTAAGGGGGTGTGGCAGGGGGTGTGTCCTATGCCTACATCCATTTGCTAAAAGGTGTCCCTCGTTACCATTTTTAAAAAGTTAGGAGGTATTATGGAGACCCAGAGAAACAATCCATTGCCGGAGCATAAGAGAGTGCTGGGATAGTGGAGGATCTGGTAAATGAAACTGCTTTTCCTGTCCTCTATACCTAAACTAACATATAAGCCTTGGAGTGTGGGGTAGCCCCTCTGCAAGGGAGAATTCATACAGGCATTAAAGTGGTTGTAAACCTCAGACACTACATCTGAACAATGCACATATTTCTATAGTGTTTACTTGCCTCTCTCCAGAGCACTGGTCATTTCTCTCTGCTGTCTAGTTCCTCTGTTATCAGATTGAGTCACTTTTGATACGTTTTCCTGACACCAAGGGAAAAAGGTGACAGGGGAGGGATCAATCTGTGATTGACAGCCTCAGCTATGTTCCTGTGAGTTGTGTGAAGGGGGGGGGGGGGGGTATCCCTTCCCTCCCCTCCAATCAGCTCTCAGAGCTCTTGTTCAGTGTGTAACTGCATCTCTCTGCCCCCTGCTTTGTGAGTCTATGGAAAATCCTTTTAATCGCTGAGTTTTATAAGGATGTGCAAAACAAATGGCTGCAAATGAACAGGTACAACTTATGTACACTCCTATTAAATAATTCCCTGCATCTATTACCTTTTGTACCACCACCCCCTCCCTTTAGAATGTAAGCTCTACAAGCAGGGCCCTCCTGTCCCTTCTGTACTGTACTATACTGTAATTGTTCTGTCCCCCCTCTACATTGTAAAGCATATATATTGTTTTTATAGATTTGTTTTGTGTTTTGTATAATCACTAGCGCCCCCTATATTTTCTGTAATTTTCCTTTCCTGTCGCATCTTCATGGCAGCATACAAGATGCCCACCCTTTAAGGTGATAGATACACAGAATACTGTGGGGGGGCCTCCACTTAAAATTATAGCTATTCAGTCCTATCAGGTTGTGGGGGCGGAGTCACAATCCAAGTGTATGCTGCCATGAAGATGCGACAGGAAAAGAAAAATAATCGGAAAGGTGAGTATACCATTTTCCGTTTTGTGAAGATTCCCACACATTTACTTCCTTATGCCTAATGGCTTGTGAGTAGGCACTGCTGTGTTACACATTTCACAGAGCCTGCCTTCTGAACTACAGAGGTACTGAGAGGAGGAGTTTCTGAAGGCGGAGTCAGTAGATGTATAACTGCTTGCAGCTAGCAATGTTCCATGGGATATGTAGTCCTTAGAAAGTAACTAGAAAATTGAAACAAACAGCAGAGGGGAAGCTGCGAAGCTTATATTGGATTGCCAAATATAACTATTGTTTGTATTGGTATTACAATGCCGATGTTATAAAATGAAAGTGTATGCTGTAACCATAGAACTCCTCTAAGGTTTTTGTGCCTAGAGTTCAGCTTATTTTGAGTCATTTTCAAATCTACAAAAGCGGTCCTAGAACAGATATGGCTACCCTAGACTAAGTAAGGATAAGAATAGGTTAAATAAAGCTCCTGAGTACTACTCTGCATTGTGTGAGTAGTCACACACTAATTATCTTGCCATAAATTATTTGTTAAATATCACAGGTTTAAATCTGGGACTATGGTGGGGACTGTCTTGATGTATAACACCCGGGTAGGGGTGGGGCTGGATCCCCAGATTACTAATGGATTCCTTTAATTATGCTTTGAGTGTGGTACATTGAACCCTAATGTCGTGTTAATTATTCCATTGACTGTTTATTGGACCTTAAATGTGTTTTGCCTGTGCAGTGTGACCCGAACTCTTTATTCTTTAATAAAACCTGAAAAAAAGAGCACTGGCGCTGGATCAAGATCAGGCTCAGGTAAGTATAATAGGGGGCTGAAGGGGGAGCTGCACTCAGAAGGTTTCTTACCTTTTTTTTATTTTTGAATCCTACTTACCATGTAGATGCAGCATCAATATGATGCTGCATCTGGCCCCCGACGGCTCCCATTCACACCTGAGCTTTTTGTAGCTTGAAGCCTGAAGCTACAAAACGCTGGAGGGGAAAAAATCTATTATTTTCTATGGAGATGGTTCACATCTCCGTTCCAAAAAGCTTGAAGCTAGAAGCTCCAAAACGCCTGAAGCTCCAAAGTGCTTTTTACATTGGTGACCTTTTGACCTGTACAAAATTGCGGCGAAAAACACGATTTTGCCGCAATTTCAGGGAGACTTGACCTCAACTCGCATCAAAGTCGGACCAAAGTAGTGCAGGGACTACGTTGAAGTCGCACAGATATGAATGGTACTCATTGGAAATCATGGGGTACGACTTGTCATGTGACATTGCAGTCCCAAGTTGCAGGACAAGTTGCACAAGTGTGAAAGGGCCCAAGTGTGTTTGATGCGATTTCAGGGAATGCCTGTGTAACTCGCATCAAAGTCGGACCAAAGTAGTGTAGGGACTACTTTGAAGTCAGCACGAATTGAAGTCGTACTATGAATGGTTGTCATTGAAAATCATGTGACTTTGCAGTCCCAAGTCGTAGGACAAGTCGTACAAGTGTGAAAGGAAACTAAGGCTGAGAACTGAGTGACCAAACACAACTGATCGCTTAGGTTCTCAGTGCTCCCTGAGGAGAGAGCCAGTGACTGTTAGTCACTGACTCTCTGCCCTGCCCCCCCATCTCTGCTGTGCTGGGCTGTGGAGGGGGCGGGAGCAGCCAGCTCTGGCTGTCAGCAGTCTGCTAAAAGGCTGAGCCAGGTGCCGATCCTGGCATGTGGGCGGATCCCGACCATATGGTCGCAATCTTTCCCCAGCCTGGAAAAGAGTGAAGCTAACACCGCGCTAATCGCTAAACTGAAAAAATATTGATAATGAAACAATATATACACAATATAGAAAAATTATAAGTGAGTGACCAGTGGATGAAGCAGCAGCTACTAAATGTGAGATATGCACATATAACAGGAAAATACAAATGGAAAAGCCGCGCTTGGACTGGTTCTGTGATGGCTTCAGTCCGCTGTCTGTTGCAAACGGGTCACAGGAGTGCAAAACGATCTGCACTACTGTGAACCACAGGAGAAGTACAGCCTAACGAGCTTTAGCTGTACTTCTCCTTTAATGCATAAAATGTATTAAAAGTAAAAAAAAACTCCTACCTTTAGAACAGTGGTCTCCAAACTGTGGCCTGGAGGCTGCATGAGGTCCTTTGCTTGTCTTTATCTGGCCCTAGCGCACTCTTCCTCCCACTGGCACCAATGATGGGACACAATTTCTCCCACTGACACCAATGATGGGGCACTATTCCTCCCACTGACACCAATGATGGGGCACTATTCCTCCCACTGACACCAATGATGGGGCACTATTCCTCCCACTGACACCAATGATAGGGCACTATTCCTCCCACTGACACCAATGATAGGGTACTGTTCCTTCCACTGACACCAATGATGGGGTACAGTTCCTTCCACTGACACCAATGATGGGGTACTGTTCCTTCCAGTGACATCAATGATGGGGTACTGTTCCTTCCACTGACACCAATAATGGGGTACAGTTCCTTCCACTGACACCAATGATGGGGTACTGTTCCTTCCAGTGACACCAATGATGGGGTACTGTTCCTTCCACTGACACCAATGTTGGGGTACTGTTCCTTCCAGTGACACCAATGATGGGGTACTGTTCCTTCCACTGACACCAATGTTGGGGTACTGTTCCTTCCAGTGACACCAATGATGGGGTACTGTTCCTTCCACTGACACCAATGTTGGGGTACTGTTCCTTCCACTGATACCAATGTTGGGGTACTGTTCCTTCCACTGACACCAATGTTGGGGTACTGTTCCTTCCACTGACACCAATGATAGGGTACTGTTCCTTCCACTGACACCAATAATGGGACAGTCCGGCCCCCCTAAAGTCTGAAGGACAGTAAACTGGTCCTTTGTTTAGAAAGTTTGGAGACCCCAACATTAAATGCTAAACTTTTATTAGTTTCAAGCACTAAAACCAATCTGGAGAGGGAAATGAAACATTTTAGAACACTACTTCTTCAGTAGTATATCATCAGTAGTAGTATACCATTAAATGTGGTGCAAACCGTTGCAAAGATATTGGGAAAATCCACTATGTAAGCAAACTGTAAAATCCCTTAAAATAGTATAAATCTCTAATCAATGAGTGTTACTCTGCTGATCCACAATCAGGAGCTGTTGATGAGTCATACAGTAGTAGCTATCATTATGCAGGCCATACACGATGCGAATTTCGAACGACCCGTCGAGCGATAAACGAAAACGGCACGCAGAACAGCATGCGAGTGTACCATCAATTAGGTACGAAAATCGTACGACAAAACACTAGTTTTCTTGCCAACAGAGGAAGTGATGTAATATCTTGTAACCTTTTAACCACACCCCCTACTGTACAAAATCGAGTCGCGCCATGTACGAAACGAGCGGTCGTTCTTCGGGTCGAAAGTAGATACGTTCTGAGAAAATGCCTGCCAGGTACAATAGAAAGCAAAAAATGGCAGCCATGGTGATTGGACTAATAGCATTGGAGGAAGAGAAGAAAAAAAGAAGAAACAGAAGGAAGAGCAGAGTGTGGACAAAGAACTGGCTCCTACAACGTGAGACATTCTCACATATAAATCTCTTATCAAACCTGAGGGAAAATAATCCTGAGGATTTTCGTAATTATTTGCGAATGACACAGGAGTCATTTGAGATGCTTTTAGCACATGTGCGGCCACATATCACTAAACAAGACTCCTGTATGAGGAAGGCCATCAGTGCAGAGGAGAGGCTCATGGCAACCCTCCGTTTCCTGGCTACAGGCAGGTCTTTTGAAGACCTTAAATTCACAACTGGAATTTCTGCACAATCACTAGGTCGGATTATACCGGAGACATGTGAGGTCCTAGTAAAGGTGCTGCAACCACAGTATTTAAAGGTAAGACAACATGGTGAACTGTCAGATTTCTGTTATCTGACTACTACATATGAAACAGTTGAAATATGTTAAATTCCTGCAATCTGTCCAAAATTGGCAAAAATAAAATTTCATCAAAGAAAATACATAACAAGAAGTACACCATTTCCAAAAAGAGAACTTTTGAAACAGAATCTCTTTTTTATTTAACAATATTATTATTGAACAATAGACATTTTAATGTCAACAAGAACAGTAAAGAAAATGTATTTTTATAGTCACAAATTAGTATAGTGTGGATCACGAAACCAAGAACCTTGATGTTGTTCCTGGTGCATTGGCCAGCTAGTGGTTCCTTGTTGTTGGGACATATGCCAGTTTGGGACAGATGGTACTGGTGTGTGGGATGTACATCCCTGATACCCTATAAGATCAGTGTTAGCTGTTAGATGTCCCTTTAGTCCAATGCCAATCATTTTATGTAGCAGTGGTTCAAAGAAGTCACGCTGTTGCACAGACATCCTGCGGAGCTTGTGTGCAACAAGGTAACCCACAGCATCACACTCATCGTCCTTTTGTTCCATGATGGATGATGCATTCTTCAGTAAAGTGGACGTATCATAATCTACATTCTTCCTTTTTTTCCCCCTCTGAGCCCTCAGACCTGATGGCCCTGGCCGCTGTGGTACTGGGCTTGGAGTATCCTATAGAAAATAATTTAAAAAGTAATTAATTAAGCAATTACCATCAATGCTAAATATTTCTATTTCTTTTTTACCAACAGTTTCCCACAAATTCGCAGGAATGGAAAGACCTTGCTAAAGAATTCCAGGATATGTGGAATTTCCCAAATTGTGGGGGTGCAATAGATGGGAAACATGTAAGGATCACCCCACCAGCCAATTCAGGATCCTACTTTTACAATTACAAAGGGTTCTTCAGCATAATATTAATGGCGATCGTCAATGCAAAATACGAATTCATATACCTGGATATAGGGAAAAATGGTAGAAACTCAGATGGAGGAGTAATACAGCGGAGTGCATTCCTGAACAGACTGAAAGGAGGTGTTTTGCAGCTTCCATCTTCAAATGAAACTGTGGAAGGACTAAATTTTGTCTTTATTGGTGACGACGCATTTGCTTTGCATGAACATCTTCTGAAACCCTATCCCTTACGTAATTTTAACAGCTCAACAGAAGATATTCAATTATCGCTTGTCTAGGGCAAGACGTGTGGTCGAAAATGCGTTTGGCATTATGGCCAGCAGATTCAGAATCTTCCACACCGCTATGAATGTTGCTGTTGAAAAAGTGGACATTATTGTGGAGTGCTGCTGTATGCTACACAATTATTTAAGACGTACAACAGCGTCATACATGCCAACATCTGCAGTTGATATGGAAGACATTACCAGTGGGACAATTGTGCCAGGTGACTGGCGAAATAACAGTACTGGTTTGCAAAATTTAGCTCCTGCAAGGCCTAGATTACCAACTGCCAATGCACGTCAGAATCGACAAGATTATACTGATTATTTTGTAGGCAGGGGGGCAGTTGCATGGCAGGATTCTATATAGCTAGATACAATATGGATTGGGGACAGTGGAAGAGAGTGGAAGAAGGGAACAGAGAAGACAACATTAAATGGCCATTGTAAACAATGCAGTTGGTTTAACCCTTCTTTCACAATGAGTGCAACAACAATGCTTTACTGGATATAGATGCAATGCTGATTTCAATATTGTGGTTTTAAAATATTAATGCACAATAATATAGTAGTGCACAACATAATCATTACACTATTGGTTGTTGTTTAAATAAAGAATATATGATATAACATAAATTTACCTGTGTCTGTGTTTGGGGCATATCCTCTGTGTCAGATAATAAACTGGAGTCTGATGGCCCACTTGCTTGAAGAGTGCAATGGGACTCTCTTGGGTCATCTGAATCAGCTAGGAACACAAGGTCTTTGTAGTACCACAAACGTGGCACATACACGTCCTCAGCGCCTGCCCCAGATTTTTTGGAGGCTTCTATCTTCTTGTACTCCTTCTTAAAAACAGTGCGCAAGTTGGCAATCTTGTTCTTCACATAGTGTTCAGTGGGTTCCACACAAACTGCCTTACATAATTCTTTTAGTTCTTTTACAGCTTCATCGCGCTTATAGCGATTTGAATAATCCCTTGATCTGACATCCCATAAGCAGGATAATTCTCGGTATTTGTCAATGAATTGCGGTAGAAAATCGGGAGATGTAAATTTAACAGGCATTGTCCTTTAAATAAAAGAAAGATAAAATAAATAGATATATATCTATAGTACATGTTTAAAGTATTATAATACATGTGTAGAATTGGACACATTGCCATCTAGAACATCCAGACCTGAATTCACATGTTAGCTAAAATAATACAATAAAAGGTACTTACATCACTCACACACACATCCACAGGCACATTAAATAAAATTATTATTTATATACACATTAAAATGTAGAGTCCCCAAATCATAACTTACCACAGGTATCTATGCTTGTAGTATCATCTATCGAACGAATATTCCTTCGTACGTGGCGTCACGTACCCACGTACGTTCGTATAATCACATGTGATGTATCATGTGCAGGCCACACCTCTTCTTTAATACAGTCAAGAGTTTCAGACAGCATGGCA
Organism: Lithobates sylvaticus; assembly: GCA_028564925.1. Classification (NCBI taxonomy): domain Eukaryota; kingdom Metazoa; phylum Chordata; class Amphibia; order Anura; family Ranidae; genus Lithobates; species Lithobates sylvaticus. The sequence continues at coordinate 200,615,088 of CM053029.1, forward strand.
GAGCACATGGCAGATTCTCCAGGTGCAGGGCCACAGATAGTGCAAGGAGAGGAGATTGTGGAGGCAAGTCAGCCAATAAGTCCAGTCACCAGATTGAGAAAGAAGAAAGCCACCAACATGACACTCGAGGAGATGGTAGACATGGTGAATATAATGCAGAAGAAGGATTATGATTGTCGTGAGCATGCATACAGCAACATGAACATACGCAAAGATGCAATATTAGACAAGGTGCAACGTGTTTTACGTAAGCGCCATGGAATTGAACGCACAAAAGACCAGTTAAGAAAGCGATGGTCCGACCTGAAATTAAGAGAAACCAATCAGCTCAGAAGAATCAACAAAATAATCGACAAAAGTAAGTACTATATGTGCATGTATATATTATGTTCTCGTATTCTTATTACATCATGTATGTGTTTTATGTTCTTTGCAAACTGTATGTGCACTTCTGCATTCACCCATGTTGCTTTAGAATTGCAGTAGGTTGCAAGTAGGCTGCTTGACTGTACAAATATACAAAGGTTTCACTTCTGAAAATGTAAATGTGGTTTTGCAATGCTTCACCTGCACCTAAAAGTGATATATATATATATATATATATATTTTGCCTTTAATAGGAAGCCTAAAAAAGAAACATGGAGAGGTGGAAATAGCACATCTGGATTTGGAGCAGACATGTGCTCAGTCTGACATGGTATCAGACACAACTGTAATCGTACTGACGCCTGCTGAAGACGAGAGCAGCCATGTGTCCACCTCAGGTAAATTTTATATATATATATATATATATATATATATATATATATATATATATATATATATATATATATATATATATTTAATTAATCAGCTTTATGTTTTAGTTTTATTTTCATTATTTGTATTTAATATTTTTGTATTCTTTTTATAGCTCTTCCTTCATCTGCTTCAAGCAGCTCAACGTTTGATGGTAGTACATCAGCGACACGAATTATTGCAGATTTGAATTCATTAAATGCTGACATTGAGAATGTTCGCACTACCCTGAATTCCTTTCCACACAGAATTTCAGAGATCCTTGAGCAGTTATCTAAATTCTGAATTTTTTAGCATTTTTTTTATTATTTTTCATGCTTACCCTGGTTCATTTTTGTTATACAAATCCATATTTTACTTCTCCGTCTGTACTGTTAAGTACAAAACAGACATTTTATGCCCTTGTCCATCTGCACTTTATATTTTTCCACCTGCAATCATGTTGTCCATCTGTACAATCAGGCACTCAGCTTTACTGATTGTACAAATGGACAGTTCCCTGGAATGGACTTGAATACCTTCTTGTCTATCTGTTTTGTATGGCGGACATTTTATGCCCTTGTCCATCTGCACTTTATATTTTTCCACCTGCAATCATGTTGTCCATCTGTACAATCAGGCACTCAGCTTTACTGATTGTACAAATGGACAGTTCCCTGGAATGGACTTGAATTCCTTCTTGTCTATCTGTACCGCAAAGTTGTAGGCAATGTTTTGGCTATATGTACAGTTTAGCACTATGTATACATATTGTGCATATGGACAGTTTTTGGTGTTTCTTGTATATGTGTACAGTATCTTTATTGTAATGGGGTTGTACTCCTGTTCTTTGCAGGAATGGGGTTGTACTCCTGTTCTTTGCAGGAATGGGGTTGTACTCCTGTTCTTTGCAGGAATGGGGTTGTACTCCTGCTATGTTAGCACACTGCATCCCTACTGTGACAATGTTAACTTTTTCCTAATTGTAGTACTACTGTACAAAATGCATAGTGGTTTTATATAAAGAGGTTATATTTTTGTATTTAAAAGTTTATGTTTTCAAGGAAATACATGTTCATACATACGGGTACAAGCATGAAACCATTCCTGTTTTGGGTTTGGCACAATAAATCTGTGCTTGTTTCAATTTGGTGTGGTGTGTCTTTATTTTAATCATTATGTGCATGATGTCACCTCTATTCACCACACTTGATGTTATACATGATTTGATATGTCCATTACACATGTACAGAACCTTTCGGCATTATTGCACTTTGCTTGCAGACATGTCAGCACCCCCTAGATCAGTGGTCTCAAACTGGCGGTCCTCTAGCTGTTGCGGAACTACAAGTCCCATCATGCCTCTGTCCATGGGAGTCATGCTTGTGTAACTATCAGCCTTTCAATGCCTCATGGGAATTGTAGCTCTGCAACAGCTGGAGGGTCACCAGTTTGAGACCCCTGCCCTAGATGAAGTTTTTTTTTTCTTTTAGCAAATGTGGTGTATAGCAAATGCTATAGGTCATTATTGCCTGCTTTCTTTATAATTTTTTCCTGCCATGTCACAGACGGACCATTGTGCATGCACAGACATTTGTGTTTATTTCACTTTTTTTGCAGACTTGTTGGCACCTCATTTGACTTTGCTGTGGCCTATTGTTTTTCCTGTATTTTATGGTCATATAGTTGTATTCGAACATTCGTTCGTGTTTTCTTCTTCTATGCGTTTTCCTTCCGGTTCGAACTTTCCGGGGATCATGCGCAGTTCTATTTTTCAAGTCAAATCGTCCAACTCTGCCATTAACGATACGAAATTTGGACGATTTTTATAAAAAAAAACCAACATGTTGGATCTGTCAATTTGGGCTGTCGTACGAAAATCGCGTGTCGCACGGACCACACTAACGATACGAAAAACGGTCGATTTTAATTTCGCTTGGGATTTTCGTTCGAAATTCGCATCGTGTATGGCTGCCTTTAGATAACCATTCTTGTATGTTCAATGATAAGTTTGCAGCATCTCACGAGGTGTATTAGTCACACAGAATTATTTCATGTCTTTCATTCAAGCTACTGTTTTATGAAGTAGTCAGTGCTGTCAGTGTCACCTGACAGCTGGCATTATTGTTACATTACAGCTATTGTATGGATAAATGTCAGACATGCTATATAGAGGTTAAAAATGCCATAAAGTCTTCTAGCACATGAACTAGATCTCATGGAACTAGATCTGACAGCCTCTGTCACTTCAAAGGAATTAGCCAAACAAAGCGTCTGATTTTTGTCCGAAGGGTGTGTGCCAGGAACTTGTCTTTCATACAAACGGTACACAATTGTTGGCAAACAAACGTAGTTACGTACTACGAGGAATTTCAGCTCTTGAGCGCCACCCTTTGGGCACTTCTGCTAATGTCGTGTTTGATGAGCATTGATTCCGAGCATGCGTGTTTGTACTTTGGACTTTTTGTGTGACGGACTGGTGTACACACGATACAAAAACAGACCGTTGTCTGCCGAAAATTTACTAGCCTGCCATCGAACATTTGTTGGCCGAAAGTTGGACAACGATTGGCTGATGGAGTGTACTAACGGTCAGATTTTAGGCCAATAGTCTGTCATCACACAATTCCCTGACGAAAATCCGATCGCGTGTAAGACGCTTTAGATTATTTTTACACTTCTGTTGCATTTAGCATGTGTTGATGCAACCTAAATGCATTTGATCTGACGTATGTTGGGATTTATTTTTTTAAGTATTGCATTGCAATTTTTTTTTATTGTATTGCATTTTTTTGTCATTATTTTTCTTAAATTGTATCTAAAACTAAAACTTTTTTTGTTTTGGGTAAGAGGTTGCAAAGTAGTTTTTTTAAACTAAAATAAAAAAGATCTTTCACTTACCTGCTCTGTGCAAGGGTATTTCACAGAGTGTCACCAAACCTCCTCTTCTGGGGTCCCCTGCTGGCGCTCTTCTCAGCCTTTTCTCTGTGTGCCACTGTAGGAAGCCGCCTCTTATGGGAGCACATGTGCACTCCCAAGAAGGGCTGTGTGCATCCGCAGATACACACAGCACGGCACGGCCCCACCCCTTGCTCCCTCCTCACCAGTGACGGCTGGTGGTATATTTTTTGGGGGGTCGGCGCCGGTCAGGTCGCAGACTCCCCCCCGGTCGGTCACCAGCCCCGCACTTAACCCATCTAGGTCACAGGCAGCGCTTCCCCCAGGCGGCGGGCAGCGCCTCCTGGTGCTTTACAGCAGCTTCCCCTGCATCTCCTCCCTCCTCTTCCTCAGCGGCCAATAGGATCGCTTCCCTGCACGACCTCAGGTGACAGGTCTTGCTTCCTGATTGGCCGGGAGGAGAATCAGGAAGACAATAGCAAATATTAATTAGCTATTGTAACACAACTGGGCGTCGTGTTCTCGTGCTTCTAAAAAAATAAATAAATAAACCCATTGGAATCCATGCATCTGATGCCCCGTATGTAGATTAGGGGGGCGGACACATGGATTATGGGGGAGGTGCACCCCACATTACAGGCCGCCACTGCTCCTCACTGGATTTGACTTTCAGTGGCAGGAACCAATGGCTCCCACTGGTGTTAGCCAAGCTTGTGAGAACGGAGAGAGAAGACAAACATTTCCTTTCCTTTCTTCAATTTCCAAAACAAATGAGAGCTGCAAAATACTCACTATGCCTCTTGGGGTGTCTACTTTTCAAAATTGGGTAAATGGGGGGGGGGGGGGTTGTGCTATCTTGACATTTCAGGGCCTCCGAAACTGTGATAGGTAGTGAGGTAGAAATCACCATTTTATGCCCTTAGAAAGCCTGAAGGTGGTGGTTGGTTTTTGGGGTCCTGTGCGCGGCTAGGCTCCCAAAAAGACCCACACGTGGCATCCCCATACGCAGGAGAAGCAGACGAATGTTTTTTAGGCTATAATTTCACATATGCCCATGGAATGTTTAAGCAATATATTATTTAGTGACAACTTTGTGGGAAAAAAAATGTATTGTCATTTTCACGAAACTTGTGGCAAAATATAAAATATTCCATGGAGTCAACATACCTATCAGCAAATAGCTTGGGGTGTCTACTTTCCAAAAAGGGGTCCTTTGGGGGGTTTTGACCTGTCCTAGTATTTTATGCACAACATTAGATGCTTATGTCACACATCACCCACTCTTCTAACCACTTGAAGACAAAGCCCTTCCTGACACTTTTTGTTTACATGAAAATTTTTTTATTTTTTTGCTAGAAAATTACTTTGAACCCCCAAACATTATATATTTTTTTAAAGCAAAGGCCCAGCAGATTAAAATGCTGGGTGTTGCAATTTTTTTTTTTCACATAGTATTAGCGCAGCACAATTTATTTTGAAAAAAAAAACACTTTGGAATTTTAATGCACTAAAACACACTATATTGCCCAAATGTTAAGTAAAATATAAAAGATGATCTTACGCCGAGTACAGTAAAATATAAATGATGATCTTATGCTGAGTACATAGATACCAAACAGAAACTGCTTTAAAATTGCGCACAAGCGTGTAGCGGTGACAAACTGCATACATATTTAAAAAACCTTTTACAGGTTACCACTTTAGATTTACAGAGGAGGTCTACTGTTAGAATTACTGCCCTTGATCTGACGTTTGTGGTGATACCTCACATGCATGGTGCAATTGCCGTTTACATATGGCACGAGACTGATGCTTGCATTCACCTTTGCGCGCAAGCACGGGGGGACAGGGAATGCTTTTTTT
>CM053029.1:200621091-200652216 GCA_028564925.1 Lithobates sylvaticus
TTTTAAATTGAGGATACCATTTTTGGATTACACCTGGGGGATCCTGCTACTTAGAGCCCAGAGTTGGTTCAGCTGCTGTTGTGGACCAAACTTAATTGTGCGGTCACACAATTGGAGATGAGCGCAGTCACACGGGGGGAAGCACGTGTGTGAAGTCACGGTAAATATTATTTGGATCATCATCACAGAGTCACTCTATGGGACATTATATTATATATATAATTTTTCACTATGGACTTGCTGAAAATAAGTTTTAAATATATTTTTTTTTTCACTGTGGACTTGCTGAAATGAAGAATCTTTGATATTTTGATGTTTACTTAATTTTTTTTATTTTTTTTTTATATTTCTTTCACTGAGCACTTGCTTGACAACAAGTATTTCATTTATATATTTTTTTGTATTTATATTCTTTGTTTGGGAATTCAAGTTTCTCCAACATTCACTGCCGTGGGTAATGGCGCATTACCCACGGCAATTATATATATTTTTTTACCTGAGTGAGCTATAACAATTGCTTCTGTTGGTGTGTATACTGGATATAAGAAAACTGAAGGGGGGCCAGTGTTTATAGTGTTTGTAACCCTTAACACTGAACTTCTCTTATTTGCACCCTTTTGGTATCTTGAAGTCATTTAAAAAAACATTTTAGTTTTTTTTTTCTTTATGTGACATGTTTGTTAATAATAACAAACATGTCACTATAATCATGTTTTCACTTTGTTACCAAAGACACTATGTATTTGACATTGGAAATAAGCCATACCCACCTGCCATTTTTGTAGCCATTAAAAAAAAGCCCTGACATTACAACAGTGGAAGCATTGGGTATTGGCACAGGAATATCTGGTATACTTCCCCAAAGCGGCCAATAAGTGCCACTATAGTTAGTATATGTATAGAGTCAGGTACCCTTGTAGTGAGAATAGGCTGCATAATTGTCTTGTTATCTAGAGGCCTCCAGATTAGTGAGTGGAGTGTTACCATAGAGCATGAGTGCTAGCCCTGCCCCTGCCAGTGTGGGTCATCTTGGGAAGAATGGCTCTATATACATAGTCTGGTGGGAGTCCAGCTGTGTTGGTCCTCATAGGAAGCCTTGCTAGGGCCAAGTTGTGGCAAAGATGTCATTTTTGAGGCTCTAGCTCTGGAAGTATCCCCTCAAGAGGGGAACAAGTATTGGAGGTGTAGAACTTATGGGACTACTGGCATCCCTGTTTACTTGGATGTAGGACTATCTGGGGGCTTCCATATTCCCATAATCCCCCCCCCCCCACCTACCTGCAGACTCCTACAACCACTAGCCTGGTGGTGTTGCTGCAGCATCTTCTGTACATCACGGAGATGCGCCCCTTCACAGGTAGATATAAGGACATGACATGTTATTTGAAGGAATTAGACATATTTAATGTTTCCCTTTAGGCATTTAAAGGGTAAGTTCACCTTTGTTCACTCTTTGTTCACTTTTTTTTTCTAAATTCCGGCTCCCCTATGTACCAATATAGCATTCATGTACTTTTTTTAGCAAAAATATCAACGCTTTCCATTAAATCTACAGACACTTACTTTACTTGTCCTCATCCATGTTTTCAAACATATCCATTAGTAATGTCTTACTTCCTGATCAGACTATAGGTTATGACACAGGAAGAAGTTGACCAACTGACCTCATTAGCACACACCCTGCGTCATCCACCCTCTTACTTCCCCACCCACTCCCAGCTGCACGTTTTTTTAATGAAATGCAATCACTCAGTGATAATCCTTCTCACTAAATACACAATATACAATTAGATTGCATAGTGTATGGTCATCTTTATACAAGTACATAGACGGGAGTGGACAGAAACACTCAGCTGTCAAGCCCCATTCACATGTCTGCACAGCGGTAACTTGCATTCCAACATGCGTCTTTTTTTTTTTTTTTTCGAGGTGAGGAGGCGTTTTGGAGCATTTTCACTCATCACACATAGGGAATCACACATCATCACACATCCACCTGAATGGGCTGCCCTACACACAGCAATCGCCCCAAAGAAGGTTCAGAACTAGAGCAGAGCTTGGTGCGTTTTTTACTGTGATATTTGGTGCAGCGCATTTCTGAAATGCAAGGAAATGCACAGATGTGAATGGAGCCCCATTGTTCTTGTGTTATCGACCAATTTCACTTTCAGGCCCCATTCACATCTAGCATGGTGGGAGAGATCGTTTTGTGGCTCGTTTTTCCTGTGACATGCATAGGGCAGCCTGTTGATTTTAATGGGTTGTGCTCTATGTGGTTAATGGGAAATTTTGACATTTTGTGGGTTGCGTGTTTTTTAATGTGCGTATTTGCACATTTGTCATGGGTTTTTTTATATGGCAAATGTGTGTTTGTTCTGTGTTTGGTGTGCCGTTAATTAATGGCACTGAAAGCACAACTAGTGATTTTAGGTGTATAAAGATGGCCCTACACTATACAATTGGTATATTGAAATTGGTCGATAACACAAGAACAATGAGGCTCCATTCACATTTGTGTGTTTCCTTGCATTTCAGAAATATGCTGCACCAAAAATCACAGTAAAAACGCACCAAGCTCCACTCTAAAAAAAAGTTCTGCAGCTTCTTTGGGGCGATTGCTGCATGTAGGGCAGCCCATTCAGGTGGATGGGCTGCCCTATGTGTGATGAGTGAAAATGATCCAAAACGCCTCCCCACCTCGCTAAAAAAAAAAAAACTGCATGTGGGAATGCAAGTTCCAGCTATGCAGAGATGTGAAGGGGGCTTGACAGCTGAGTGTTTCTGTCCACTCCCTTCTATGTACTTGTATAAAGATGGCCATACACTATGCAATCTGATTGTATATTGTGTATTTATTGAGAAGGGTGATCACTGATTGCATTTCAATTTAAAAAAAGGAAGCTGGGAGTGGGTTGGGAGGTAGGAGGGTGGATGATGCAGGGTGTTTGCTAATGAGATCAGTTGGTCAACTCCTTCCTGTGTCATGACTAGGGATGAGCCGAACACCCCCGGGTTCGGTTCGAACCAGAACCTTCGAACGGACCGAAAGTTCGCGCGAATTTTCGAACCCTATACGTTATAATGGACGCGAACGTTCGAAATCAAAAGTGCTAATTACAACGGCCAATATGCATGTTAATGTCATAAAACAGGTTTGGGGACCCGGGTCCTGCCCCAGGGGACATATATCAATGCAAAAAGAACTTTTAAAAACTAACGTTTTTTCGGGAGCAGTCATTTTAATGATGCATAAAGTGAAAAAAAAAAAGTGAAATTTTCCTTTAAATATGGTACCTGGGGGGTGTCTAAAGTATGCCTGTGAAGTGGCATGTGTTTCCCGTGTTTAGAACTGTCCTTGCACAAAATGACATTTGTAAAGGAAAAAAAGAAGCCATTTAAAAACACTTGCGGCTTTAGGTTTGTTCTTAAGTAGAATCTGAACAGGTACATTATGAAGTGTAGCTCCATCCCAAAAAAATATATTTTTAAGCTTTTTGGAGAACATAGGGAGGGGTTATCACCCCTGTAACATTTGCTGTCTTTGCACATCTGTTCAGAACATGTCACCTCACTTTCCGTCCCAATGACAAATGTTTTTGGAAAAGTGGGGTTTTAATTGAAACAAGGATTGGTGATAAAGTATCAGTAGAGAGGAGATACCTTTTTCCCAAATTAAATCTAACAGGATAGAATTTCCCTTCCTAGGGGTAGATTTCCTCTCACTTCCTGTTTTCTCTTTCCATTTGCAAGTAGGAGTCGTTTGTAAGTTGGATGTTTGAAAGTAGGGGCCTGGCGTATATACTCTGCAGAAATTTGCCCTATTAGACGTTGGTGTAGCCACAAGACTGGTGGGCACAGGAATGGGCCCTGCTGTGAGTTAATAGATCAAGATTTGTAATTGCATGCACCTGTTGAACAGGGCAGAAAAATTGGGGGTGGTGGTGGTGGTGGTGGACGGTTTTGCCACAAGACTGTAAGCTCTCACAGTTACTCTTGGTGGGCGCAGGAATGGGCCCTGCTGTGAGTTATTAGATCAAGATTTGTAATTGCAAGCACCTGATGAACAGGGCAGAAAAATTGGGCCTTTGGCGGTGGTGGTGGACGGTGTTGCCACAAGACTGCAGGCCCTCATAGTTACTCTTGGTGGGCGCAGGAATGGGCCCTGCTGTGAACTATTAGATCAAGATTTGTAATTGCAAGCACCTGATGAACAGGGCAGAAAAATTGGGCCTTTGGCGGTGGTGGTGGACGGTGTTGCCACAAGACTGCAGGCCCTCATAGTTACTCTTGGTGGGCGCAGGAATGGGCCCTGCTGTGAACTATTAGATCAAGATTTGTAATTACCCGCCCCTGTTAAACAGGGGCTGAAAAATTGTGCCTTAGGCACTGGTGCTGGTGCCACAACAATGCAACCCCTCACAGAGACTGTACTTGGAGCACAGCAGTCACACGTGTTGCGAAGCATTTTTTTAAAAAAAATTGTAAGTACACGCCCCTGTTAAACAGGGCTGAAAAATTGTGCCTTAGGCACTGGTGCTGGTGCCACAACACTGCAACCCGGCCCTCACAGATACTGTACTTGGAGCACAGCAGTCACACGTGTTGCGAAGCATTTTTTTAAAAAATTGTAAGTACACGCCCCTGTTAAACAGGGGCTGAAAAATTGTGCCTTAGGCACTGGTGCTGGTGCCACAACACTGCAACCCGGCCCTCACAGATACTGTACTTGGAGCACAGCAGTCACACGTGTTGCGAAGCATTTTTTTAAAAAATTGTAAGTACCCGCCCCTGTTAAACAGGGGCTGAAAAATTGTGCCTTAGGCACTGGTGCTGGTGCCACAACACTGCAACACGGCCCTCACAGAGACTGTACTTGGAGCACAGCAGTCACACGTGTTGCGAAGCATTTTTTTTAAAAAATTGTAAGTACACGCCCCTGTTAAACAGGGGCTGAAAAATTGTGCCTTAGGCACTGGTGTGGTGGCATGGATCATTGAGGAGGAGGAAGAGGATAGTCAGTGAACATAAGAGGACAGTCACTCAGCATCAGCATAGGCAGTCTTGAAGGGATGTGACATTAAAAATTATTCGGTTATATCCGCCTCAGGTGCCTGGTAGCTGGTGGTGATCCAAGACTGATTCATTTTGATGAATGTCAGTCGATCAACCGAGGCGGTGGACAGGCGCACCCTATGATCAGTCACAAATCCTCCAGCAGCACTGAATGTGCGTTCGGAAAGAACGCTGGAGGCAGGACAGGCCAGTAGCTCAATTGCATACTGTGCAAGCTCTGGCCAGTGATCCATCCTCAGGACCCAGTAAGCCAGAGGATTTTCGGTGGGAAAGGTGTCCAAGTCTGACCTTGCCCCAAGGTATTCCTGCACCATGTATATCAGACGCTGGCAATGGTTGCTGGAACCGATCATACCTTGGGGCTGCGGACTAAAAAATTGTCTGAACGCATCGGTCAGACGTCCACCTTCCCCACCGCTCCTTCTGCCACTGACCGAAGCCTCAGCAACTCGTCGCCCAGGACCAGGAGTTTGTAGCCTCCCAGTTTCTGGGAACGCGTTGCACAGACCTTTCTGCAAGGCCTCCCTGAGATGTCTCATCCTCTGCTCCCTCTGCGACGGCAAGATAAGGTCCGCAACCTTACCCTTGTACCGCGGATCAAGGAGAGTGGCCAGCCAGTAATGGTCCCTCTCCTTGATCCGAAGAACACGAGGATCCTTCCGCAGGCTTTGCAGGATCAGGGAGGCCATGCAGCGTAGGTTAGCTGAGGCATTCGGTCTGGAGTCTTCTGGGTCACTGAGGATGACATGATCGCCAGCCACCTCCTCCCAGCCACGTACAAGTCCACTGGCTTGTTGGGACTGTACATCATCCCTAAAAGACTGCTGCTGCTGATGCTGAGTGCCAGGCTCCACCTCCATGCTCACACAATCCTCCTCCTCCTCCTCCTCCTCCTCCTCCTCATCCTCTTCCTGTGTGATGGGTGGGACAGAAGGAACACTGTCCGGATAAAGGGGGCCTTGAGAGGCAAGGAAGTCCTCCTCTTCCTGCCTCTGTTCTGCCTCAAGTGCCCTGTCCATTATCCCACGCAGCGTATGCTCCAACAGGTGGACAAGAGGGACAGTGTCACTGATGCATGCACTGTCACTGCTCACCATCCTCGTGGCCTCCTCAAATGGTGAGAGGACAGTGCATGCATCCCTGATCATGCTCCACTGACGTGGGGAAAAAAAACCAAGCTCCCCTGACCCTGTCCTGGTGCCGTAGTCGCAAAGGTACTCATTGATGGCCCTCTGCTGCGTGTGCAGTCGCTGCAGCATGGCCAACGTTGAGTTCCACCTGGTGGGCATGTCACATATTAGGCGGTTCTTGGGCAGGTTCAGCTCCTTTTGCAGCTCAGTCAGCCGAGCACTGGCATTATAAGATCGGCGGAAATGCACACAGACTTTCCTGGCCTGCCTCAGGACATCCTGTAAGCCTGGGAACCTGCCCAAGAACCGCTGCACCACCAGGTTGAGGACGTGAGCCATGCAGGGCACATGGGTGAGCTGCCCCTGTCGCAGGGCGGAGAGGAGGTTGGTGCCATTGTCAGAAACGACCATTCCTGGCTTAAGCTGACGTGGCGTCAACCACCTCTCGGCCTGCCCCTGCAGAGCTGCCAGAACCTCTGGCCCAGTGTGGCTCCTGTCCCCCAAACACACCAGCGCAAGCACGGCATGGCATCTTTTTGCCTGCGTACTTGCGTAGCCCCTTGTACGCCTACGGAGCACCGCTGGTTCCAAGGACAGAGCACTGGAGGAAGAAGAAGAGGAGGGGGTGGAGGAGAGAGGTGTGTCACAACCAGTAGCAGTAGTCGCGTTTTGGAGGCGTGGTGGCGGAACAACCTCCAACACTACTGCACCTTGTCCTGCATCCCTCCCAGCTGCCAATAGAGTGACCCAATGGGCCGTGAAAGAAAGGTACCGTCCCTGTCCATGCCTGCTGGACCATGAGTCAGCGGTAATATGCACCTTACCGCTGACCGCCCTGTCCAGCGAGGCATGGACATTGCCCTCCACATGCCGGTAGAGAGACGGAATCGCCTTCCGCGAGAAAAAGTGGCGTTTGGGAACCTGCCACTGAGGAACCGCACATTGAACAAACTCACGGAAGGGGGCCGAGTCTACCAACTGAAAAGGCAGCAGTTGAAGTGCTAGCAATTTAGCAAGGCTAGCATTCAACCGCTGGGCATGTGGATGGCTGGGAGTGTACTTCTTTCTACGGTCCAGCAGCTGGGGCAGGGAAATTTGCCTGCTGCATTCGGACGTCGGTGTACTGCAAGTACTTGGTTGTGACACACCGAATTCTACACCTTCAGTCCTCTCAGAGCAGCTTTCAGAGAGGACTGAAGGTGTAGTGGGGATGGAGATCCCAGCTGAGGAGGAGCAAGGAGAGGTCCGCTTAGTTCTTTGGTGTGGGTCTTTTATGTGTGCCTGCCAACGAGCTGCATGGCAGGTCGCCATATGTCTGGTCATGCTTGTCGTGCCCAAGCGGCTGATGTTTTGGCCACGCGAGATACGCTTGAGACAAATATTGCAAATAGCAGTGGTGCGATCTGCTGCACTCGTCTCAAAAAAGGCCCACACCAAAGAACTTTTCTGATAACGTGCAGAGGCAGCGCCCTGCACAGGCGGAGCTCTGCGGTGTTGTACAGTTGCTGTGCTGGCCTCTACCTGGCCTCCAGGGGGCATCCTGCCTCGTTGGACATGTGACGCCGCATCCTCCTCCTCCTCGTCCTCCTCCTCATCCTCTCTCCCTTGAGGCACCCACGTGGAGTCAGTGACCTCATCATCCCCTCCCTCTTCACCACTAGAGCAAACCTGGCAGTAAGCTGCAGCTGGTGGAACTGTACTGCCAGATTCCTCAAGCTGGGTATCGTCATCCGAGCCTTCGAATCGTTGGGCATCCTCGTGGAGCATGTACCCAACACTGTGCTCAAAGAGTTCGGGGGACTCCTCAGGAGGACATGGTGGGTCTAGGGAAGGGGTGGCTGATGATGCTCTGTCAGTACCCTGAGCCTGGGTGAGAGAGGATGAGGAGGATGAGGAGGGCTTGGTCATCCATTCTACCAAGCCTTCAGCATGATGCGGCTCCACATGTCCAGCTGCCGAAAACAAAGACGCGCGTGTCCCATGGCCACGTGCTGATGACGATGCACGACCACGTCCACGTCCACGGCCACGTCCACTAGAAACAGAGCCTGCCTGCCCTGTGTTCTTGGCTCTGCACGCTCTGCCTCCCCTTGGCGGTCTTCCAGCCATTGTAGTCGGTAGTCCTGTGGGTGCTGCTGAGAAGAAAATATAGGAGCTCTGTGTGATGCCACTAACACACTAGAAGTCCTATGGGTGCTTCTGCAAAGAAAATAGAGGAGCTCTGTGTGATGCCACTAACACACTAGAAGTCCTGTGGGTGCTTCTGCAAAGAAAATAGAGGAGCTCTGTGTGATGCCACTAACACACTAGAAGTCCTGTGGGTGCTTCTGCAAAGAAAATAGAGGAGCTCTGTGTGATGCCACTAACACACTAGAAGTCCTGTGGGTGCTGCTGAGAAGAATATATAGGAGCTCTGTGTGATGCCACTAACACACTAGAAGTCCTGTGGGTGCTTCTGCAAAGAAAATAGAGGAGCTCTGTGTGATGCCACTAACACACTAGAAGTCCTGTGGGTGCTGCTGAGAAGACAATATAGGAGCTCTGTGTGATGCCACTAACACACTAGAAGTCCTATGGGTGCTTCTGCAAAGAAAATAGAGGAGCTCTGTGTGATGCCACTAACACACTAGAAGTCCTGTGGGTGCTTCTGCAAAGAAAATAGAGGAGCTCTGTGTGATGCCACTAACACACTAGAAGTCCTATGGGTGCTTCTGCAAAGAAAATAGAGGAGCTCTGTGTGATGCCACTAACACACTAGAAGTCCTGTGGGTGCTGCTGAGAAGAATATATAGGAGCTCTGTGTGATGCCACTAACACACTAGAAGTCCTATGGGTGCTTCTGCAAAGAAAATAGAGGAGCTCTGTGTGATGCCACTAACACACTAGAAGTCCTGTGGGTGCTTCTGCAAAGAAAATAGAGGAGCTCTGTGTGATGGGACTAACACACTTCAAGTCCTATAGGTGCTTCTGGGAACAAAATATAGCTCTGTGTGTGTGATGGGACTAACACACTTCAAGTCCTATAGGTGCTTCTGGGAACAAAATATAGCTCTGTGTGTGTAATGGGACTAACACACTTCAAGTCCTATAGGTGCTTCTGGGAAGAAAATATAGCTCTGTGTGTGTAATGGGACTAACACACTTCAAGTCCTATAGGTGCTTCTGGGAAGAAAATATAGCTCTGTGTGTGTAATGGGACTAACACACTTCAAGTCCTATAGGTGCTTCTGGGAACAAAATATAGCTCTGTGTGTGTGATGGGACTAACACACTTCAAGTCCTATAGGTGCTTCTGGGAACAAAATATAGCTCTGTGTGTGTAATGGGACTAACACACTTCAAGTCCTATAGGTGCTTCTGGGAAGAAAATATAGCTCTGTGTGTGTAATGGGACTAACACACTTCAAGTCCTATAGGTGCTTCTGGGAACAAAATATAGCTCTGTGTGTGTGATGGGACTAACACACTTCAAGTCCTATAGGTTCTTCTGGGAACAAAATATAGCTCTGTGTGTGTGATGGGACTAACACACTTCAAGTCCTATAGGTGCTTCTGGGAACAAAATATAGCTCTGTGTGTGTGATGGGACTAACACACTTCAAGTCCTATAGGTGCTTCTGGGAAGAAAATATAGCTCTGTGTGTGTAATGGGACTAACACACTTCAAGTCCTATAGGTGCTTCTGGGAAGAAAATATAGCTCTGTGTGTGTAATGGGACTAACACACTTCAAGTCCTATAGGTGCTTCTGGGAACAAAATATAGCTCTGTGTGTGTGATGGGACTAACACACTTCAAGTCCTATAGGTGCTTCTGGGAACAAAATATAGCTCTGTGTGTGTAATGGGACTAACACACTTCAAGTCCTATAGGTGCTTCTGGGAAGAAAATATAGCTCTGTGTGTGTAATGGGACTAACACACTTCAAGTCCTATAGGTGCTTCTGGGAACAAAATATAGCTCTGTGTGTGTGATGGGACTAACACACTTCAAGTCCTATAGGTTCTTCTGGGAACAAAATATAGCTCTGTGTGTGTGATGGGACTAACACACTTCAAGTCCTATAGGTGCTTCTGGGAAGAAAATATAGCTCTGTGTGTGTGATGGGACTAACACACTTCAAGTCCTATAGGTGCTTCTGGGAACAAAATATAGCTCTGTGTGTGTGATGGGACTAACACACTTCAAGTCCTATAGGTGCTTCTGGGAACAAAATATAGCTCTGTGTGTGTGATGGGACTAACACACTTCAAGTCCTATAGGTGCTTCTGGGAACAAAATATAGCTCTGTGTGTGTTATGGGACTAACACACTTCAAGTCCTATAGGTGCTTCTGGGAAGAAAATATAGCTCTGTGTGTGTAATGGGACTAACACACTTCAAGTCCTATAGGTGCTTCTGGGAAGAAAATATAGCTCTGTGTGTGTTATGGGTCTAACACACTTCAAGTCCTATAGGTGCTTCTGGGAACAAAATACAGCTCTGTGTGTGTGATGGGACTAACACACTTCAAGTCCTATAGGTGCTTCTGGGAACAAAATATAGCTCTGTGTGTGTAATGGGACTAACACACTTCAAGTCCTATAGGTGCTTCTGGGAACAAAATATAGCTCTGTGTGTGTGATGGGACTACCACACTTCAAATCCTATAGGTTCTTCTGGGAACAAAATATAGCTCTGTGTGTGTGATGGGACTAACACACTTCAAGTCCTATAGGTGCTTCTGGGAACAAAATATAGCTCTGTGTGTGTGATGGGACTAACACACTTCAAGTCCTATAGGTGCTTCTGGGAACAAAATATAGCTCTGTGTGTGTGATGGGACTAACACACTTCAAGTCCTATAGGTGCTTCTGGGAACAAAATATAGCTCTGTGTGTGTGATGGGACTAACACACTTCAAGTCCTATAGGTGCTTCTGGAAGAAAATATAGCTCTGTGTGTGTAATGGGACTAACACACTTCAAGTCCTATAGGTGCTTCTGGGAAGAAAATATAGCTCTGTGTGTGTAATGGGACTAACACACTTCAAGTCCTATAGGTGCTTCTGGGAACAAAATATAGCTCTGTGTGTGTGATGGGACTACCACACTTCAATTCCTATAGGTGCTTCTGGAAGAAAATATAGCTCTGTGTGTGTGATGGGACTAACACACTTCAAGTCCTATAGGTGCTTCTGGGAACAAAATATAGCTCTGTGTGTGTGTGATGGGACTAACACACTTCAAGTCCTATAGGTGCTTCTGGGAACAAAAATATAGCTCTGTGTGTGTGATGGGACTAA
Organism: Lithobates sylvaticus; assembly: GCA_028564925.1. NCBI lineage: Eukaryota > Metazoa > Chordata > Amphibia > Anura > Ranidae > Lithobates > Lithobates sylvaticus. The sequence continues at coordinate 200,632,578 of CM053029.1, forward strand.
CACACTTCAAGTCCTATAGGTGCTTCTGGGAAGAAAATATAGCTCTGTGTGTGTAATGGGACTAACACACTTCAAGTCCTATAGGTGCTTCTGGGAAGAAAATATAGCTCTGTGTGTGTAATGGGACTAACACACTTCAAGTCCTATAGGTGCTTCTGGGAACAAAATATAGCTCTGTGTGTGTGATGGGACTAACACACTTCAAGTCCTATAGGTGCTTCTGGGAAGAAAATATAGCTCTGTGTGTGTGATGGGACTAACACACTTCAAGTCCTATAGGTGCTTCTGGGAACAAAATATAGCTCTGTGTGTGTGATGGGACTAACACACTTCAAGTCCTATAGGTGCTTCTGGGAACAAAATATAGCTCTGTGTGTGTAATGGGACTAACACACTTCAAGTCCTATAGGTGCTTCTGGGAAGAAAATATAGCTCTGTGTGTGTAATGGGACTAACACACTTCAAGTCCTATAGGTGCCTCTGGGAACAAAATATAGGAGCTCTGCCTGCCTGCCACGAACACACTACAAGTCCTATAGGTGCTTCTGGTAACAAAATATAGGAGCTCTGCCTGCCTGCCACGAACACACTACAAGTCCTATAGGTGCTTCTGGTAACAAAATATAGGAGCTCTGCCTGCCTGCCACGAGCACACTACAAGCCCCTCTTTCTCAATCAATCTTTGTAACTGAATCTATCTAACTCAATCTCTGTAAGTGAATCTCTCTAACTATCTAAATGCAGCAGAGTGTCACAGAATCAGCCTGCTCAATCTGCGCCGGAACAGCATGTGACCGGCGCAGACGGCGTGGCGGCGTTTTATAGGGGGGGGGGGCGTGTACTACAGCCCCTGAGCTGTAATTGGCTACAGGCGTCCTGCCTGTAGCCAATTATGGCTCTTCGAGTTTCCGGGGCTGTGATTGGCCAAGCATGCGGGGTCACAGTGCATGCTTGGCCAATCATCAGCCAGCAATGCACTGCGTCGGCCGCGCCGGCCGCAATGCATTGCGGGGCCGCTCGCATCACACGAACGTGATGCGAGCGGCCAAAATAGTTCTGGGCTCGCCGAGCGAGCGAACGCCCGGTGCTCGATGCGAACGTGGGTTCGCATCGAGCACCGGGCCCATCCCTAGTCATGACCTAAAGTCGGATCAGGAAGTAAGACATTACTAATGGATACGTCTGGAAACATGGATGAGGAAAGTAAGTGCCTGTAGATTTAATGGAAAGCGTTGGTATTTTTGCAAAAAAGTACATGAATGTTATATTGGTACATAGAGGAGCTGTAATTTAGAAAAAAAAAAAGTGAACAAAGGTGAACCTACCCTTTAAAAATCACTGCTCCTGGCTGAATGGATTTTTAAAGTTTTTTTGTTTTCTTTATAACATGTTTCCCAGGGCAATGCCCCTCCACCCCCATTCTATTTTTTGACACTCCTTTGCCTATTAGTCCGGAAAATTTACATTTATTTTAAGCATTTTTGAATTGACAGATTCGGCTCTGAAATGATTTAAATGGAGTTAAGGTTTAGTGTCCAAACTACTTTGAAGTTCTCTAAACCCTACGTGTACTGAACCCAGGGCAGTTCAGTTTATCACTATTCTCCATCCCATGGTTTTGTGCATGTTGTTTAACCGCTTCCCGACCGCCTCCTGCACATTTACGTCGGCAGAATGGCACGGCTAGGCAAAAGCACGTACAGGTACTTCCCCTTTAATTGCCTAGCCGTGGGGTTGCATGCGCGCCGGCGGCGGCGCGCTCGCGACCCTGTCGGGAGCTCCGTGACCACGGCCGCGGGACCACCGCTGGTGTCCCGCGGACCCGATCACCGCTGGTGTCCCGCGCTTGGGTCACAGAGCTGAAGAACGGGGAGAGGTCTGTGTAAAGAAACCTCTCCCTGCGCTTCCTACACTGCCTGTCACTGATCGGCTGTTCCCTGTCATCGGGAAAGCCCCATACACACGGTCGGATTATCGCATGGATTCTGTCCGATCGGACAATGTTGTTGAAAAATCCGACCGTGTGTATATGCACCATCGGACAGTGTACGTCGGATTGTCCGACGGACAAAGTCCTATCTCCTGCTGGATAGATTTTTTGACAACACGGTCCGATCACACCAAATCCGATCGTGTGTAGCGTTGTCCGACGGACAAAGTGCTACGCATGCTCAGAAGAAATTCTGTGACGGAAGCGCTCGGTCAGGTAAAACTACCTTTCCTAATCGACACAGCACATTCGTCACGCTGCAATGTTAAAATGTCTTTAATGCAGCGCATTCTCTTTTTCTTTACAATGCAAGAACAATGACATGTTTTAGCTGCTCCTATTCACCCGCACTTCTCACAAACTTAGTTCTTTATTACTTTTCACGATTTCTACACTACATGTTTATTTTTACTCAGATTGTAAAAGAATCTTTGTTATATTTTTAGCATGATTTGTCTTTTTTTTTTTTATTTTTTTTTGGAAGACATATTTGAAGGAGATTTTGTTATTTTTTTTTGGAGGGGGGTTGTGTGTCTCAACTTAGCAAAAGCACATTATTAACATTTGTATTTGTTGCTTAAATTTACTATGAGTTTGTTGGTTGTTGGTGCCCCTTGTTAATAATACTTTATGATTAGTGAAATGTACCTGCCTACTCACAAATAAACTGTCATTGTAGAAAAGTAAAACACAATAGGCAATGATTATTTCAAATCAAAAAGACCTTTATTTCGGTCTCAGCAACAAAACAAAGAGGAACGCAGCCATGGTGAAACTTGGGGATTTTGCAAAGCCTTGGACCACCACGGCAACCATCATTTTTCAAGCTTAGAAAATTGGGGGCCTGAGGAGTACGTATATTAAGGGGAGTGCAATCTGGTCCTGAAGTCCAAAACATCCGGAACTGCAGCAGATGCCATCTAGGTCCCCAGGCTCTGGTACTACGAGAGGCTCCATCTTCTCTCAGACCAGACTGAATCCAGGTCGTCACTCTCAGGTCTTCCTTCCACGCTTCCTTGCACGCTGTGGCTGTCGTGCTGGTGGGGTGGCAGAAGGAGGAGGAGGAGGAGGCGGAGCATGGTCACTATGGCAAACCTGTGTGAGTGGGGTCATCTCCCCAGCCATCCCCTTATTTAGGACATGGAGGATGAGCCCCTCACACATGTTGCGTTGCCTCACCTCCATACCCTTCATTTTAGTGACAACCACGGAGCCAAAGGTCTCCTCGTCGGTGGGTGTGGCATGTAGGGAGGCTGAAGCCTCTCTGATCATCCGGAGCGCTGACTCTCCCGCATCACCCCCCCCCCCCCCCCCTCTCGCCCTTCTGTACGGAAGGCGGAGGGGAGGGATTTGGGAGTCAGTCAGGCTCCGAGGCCTAGCCCCCTCTTGGCTGCCACTACCAACCTCTTGGCTGCCACTAACCCCTGCCTCCTCCTGACTGCCACATTCCACAGCCACCTCCTGGCTGAGGTCTTCCTGTGTATGAAAAAAGAACATAGTTTCAGTTATTTGTTCATCAAACACACACAATTTTCATCTAGTGACTGTTGCAAAATGTTTACAAATAGAAAACCATACAATTCTCAGCCCTGCAGTTTAGATTCTTGCCCCAAATGTCTCCAACACTACTGTCTGTTGATATGTCAAACACGTTAGGAACTAAGCAATTGGTGATCCTGAATTCAGTGAACATCATTCCTTTTTCACAAAAATGGTTCCCAAACTACTATACCTGGAACAAGCTGGGCTCCTTCACCTCTTCCAGACTGGAAGGCCCAGGTTGCTCCTCGGAAGCCTCATCAGGGGTGGCCTGCGCGCAAGGAAGCGTGGAAGGAGGAGTCGAGAGTGACTCCGTGACATCAGTCTGGTCTTTGAGAAAATGGAGCCTGTCATAGTACCAGAGCTTGGGGGCATAGACCTCATCTGCTGCAGTTGCAGTTTCTTCAGACTTCAGGACCTTCTTGCGCTCCCTGATATACGCACTCCTCAGGCTGCCAATTTTCTTTATTATATCATCAACAGTTGCCGTGGGGAACCTTGGCTTTACAAATTCCACAAGTTCCAGCAGGGCTGCGTACCTCTTTGTTTTGATGCCGTAATGGGGGTGTTTGGCCTGCCATAAAACGGGAAATTCCCTGTATTTCTCAATGAAGAGGGGGAGAAAACTCATGTCGTTGAATCCCTGCATAATCTCTGCAAGACACAACACCACACAAAACACTATAAATTATGTCAGGCTAAACTCTCCTAATCTTCTCCATAAAGAAGCCTCAAGGTCGAATCAGTCTAGGCTAGTTATGTACCAACGTCAAATTGTACCTTCGTTTATAGCGATTGTCTCGTGCGTGAGCTTTCTCTCCTCTCGTCTCCCAGATCGTGGCTACGACACAGGCGTGTGACGTTTTATATACAGTGCGCATGCGTCAAACTCCGCCCGCCCCTGACGATCTTTCTCGTCTATTCCCCACCCCTTCTCTTTACGGCGCAGTGGGGAGAGCACATGGCGGGGACACAGCAGGTGCGCCCGAAATATCCCACCAACGAGGAGGAGGACGAGGAAAGTCCGGAGGCAGAAACGTCCCGATCCCGGAGCCTGAAATTCAAGGCCTCCAATATGTCATTTGGAGAAATGTTGGAGATGGTGGACATATTAAAGAGGAGCGACTATGATGGGAAGTATGGGCCTTACCTCAACCCCAATGTCCGCAAGGCCAAGATCATGTCTAAAGTTGTGAGGAGGCTGTACAATCATTTTGGGGTACAACGATCCAAGGAGCAACTGAGGAAACGCTGGTCAGACCTGAAACGGAGGGAGGCCGATCAGTACAGAAAGATCAAGCGAGTTCTTCAAAAAAGTAAGTAGTTGTGTTTTGTGTTTGATTTCTTGCTTGCATACTGCTCCATGTGTTTGGATTTTTACAAAGTTGTACATTCCAAAATGGCCACTTTCAGGTTCGTCTGTGCATTCGATCGTACTCAACCTCGATCTTTCTGCCACTGTCATGTTCGTGTGTGTGTGTCCATTCGATCGTACTCAACCTCGATCGTTCGGCCACTTATAATACGATGTTTGTTGTTTTTTTTGGGGGAAAGGAAGTTTGTTCTCTCTAGAAATGTCATCAAGACTGTCCAGCCAATTTATTCAATGTAAAGGAGACGTCACCCAGTAGCTGTTTACCCATCTGGACTCTAGAGCACTAGTGCTAGGACACCTAAACCCCCTTTTTATTAGGCTTTTCCACACATGTGCTCCAGTGGATACTAGAGGGGGGTCTCCATCACCCAAACGTCGACCAAAAAGCTATAAGTTTAGGACCTTTACAAAGTGACTACATTCATGTTGGTGTCATTTGTAACTGGACACCCAAAAATATTGTCCCTCACTTTCAAGCAATGTTTGTCATTTCCTATTTTTGCCCTCAATAGATTGTGTTGCTAAATCTTCCTTTTGTACATTCTCATAGGGGAGCGAAAACTTGGGACGTCTGAGGAAACCCCAAAAACAACACCTCCCAAAAAAGGGGAAAGAGCAGAAGCAGAGGAGGAGGAGGAGGAGGAGGAAGGAGAGATCAGAGAAATTGGAGAACTTGTCACCACAACAGGTGAGTGTGGGAGAACACAGCTACTGGTAAGCTAATCAATGTATGGCTGCCTCATTTCCAAGACCCTATTTTTTTTTGTTTTGGTTTTTAGGTGACGTGGATGTTGTGGAAGAAAAATCGCACTTTACCACAGAGAGTGCCCACGTACTCATCGGGGAGATAATGGTCTGCAATAGAGATCTAGATTACATAAAGCAAAACATCAATGATGTTCAACAAAAATTGAAGAACATCATTGATGTTTTAGGAAAAATCTGAAAACGCACCAAGTAATTAACACACATTTGTGGCTGCTTCTGACCACATTTGCAAGTTAAGAACTGTGTGAAATTTGGAACATGCACACATTGTGTCCACATGTGCTAGCTCCCATCATGGTGGATGAATGACAACGTTTTTTTTGGGGGTGCAACCACTTTACGAACTACTAAAGTGGTTGTGGTGAAGGGGTTGCACCCCCAAAAAACGTCCATTCATCCCCATGATGGAAAATGGCACTTTTGAAGATTCCAGGCATGTGTTTTAACATATAATGACCATTTTCACACCCAAATTGTGTGCATGTTCTAAATTTCCACTTTCCAGGGGTGACCCCCCCATGTGATGAAGGCAAGATCAAACACACTTTGAACATATAGTCATGTCTGATCTTGTCTTCACTTTAGAAAGTTGAACTTTCCTAGTTCCTAGGTTCTGTTTTGCTCCATGCCTGGTTTTACAAAATGCGGAATGTTTGTAAACAATGTTGTAAATAACCAAGATGTTGTCAGTTTGGGCAAGAAGTTTGTAAACGCACTTGTGAATGTTTTGCAAGTAAACTTTTTTACTTTTCTAAATGTGTGGCTTCCTTATTTAAAAAACAAAATGCATTATGTAGGTCAAATGTAAAGGATTTGGGGGGCAATGGGTGTTATTTACTAAAGGCAAGTCCAGTTTGCACTGCAAGTTTCTTTTCAAGGGCACTTTTTCACTGCACTTGTAGAGCATAGTGGATTTGACTTATGTAAATGACACCCACAGTGCTTTGTACGAAAACACGGAGCACAGCATTTTTGTGAATACACACATGTCTGACCTGGTGATGAAAAGGAGTATTTTGGGTGTCAGTTATGCACTACAAACCTTCTCTAGACCAAAGATTAGGTATCAAACACACAACATGAGAATAATCTTTTTGGGAAGAAGAGACTGTTACCTCCTTTTGCCCAGAAAGTGCATTCCCACTGTCGAAGGCAAAGGGAAAAAAATTCAAGGTAAAATAAGCTAAAAAGAATACGGAAATGACAAGAAATCATAGGTTGGTTGAAAAATAATATTTATTTAAAAATGCCTCTCACACATCGTCAGGCAGAGCAATGGCCCCCCTACCCACAAAGTAGTCCATATATTGCTCGCGGACCGCGCGGGCATTTAGAGGGGGCAAGCCTGGACGTGCCACTTGAAGGGCTGTGAGGTTAGCATTTGGAGGGCCCTCCACATCTGGGCCAACGGTCACCACATAGTTCCTGTTATGTATTTTGAGGAAGTTGTGCAATATGCAACAGGCAAGAACTATGTGGTTCAGTTTGTATTCCGCCAAGTTAATTGCCGTCAAGAACAGGCGGAAGCGGCTGGCCAGGATGCCAAAAGTGTTCTCCACAACTCTTCGGGCTCTGGACAGCCTGTAGTTGAAGACCCTCTGGTCTGGGGTGAGGGTCCTCATCGGGAACGGCCTCATCAGATGGGGAGTCAACGCAAACGCTTCATCTGCGACAAAGACAAAGGGGAGTCCTTCTGCATTCTCCTCTGGAGGTGGCAAGCACAGACTGCCACTTTGGAGACGCCAGTAGAACTCCGTGTGCGCAATGGCACCACCATCCGAGATCCGGCCGTTCATCCCCACGTCCACATACATAAACTCATATGTCGCCGACACCACCGCCAACATCACTACACTATTAAACCCCTTATAATTATAATAGTAGGACCCCGAGTTGGGTGGTGGGACGATGCGGACGTGTTTCCCATCAATTGCCCCTCCGCAGTTAGGAAAGTCCCAACGGCTGGCAAAGTGGGAGGCCACAGTCTGCCATTCCTGTGGCGTGGAAGGGAACTGTGGAGTGAAACCAGAAAAAAAAATTAGTCACTTTGCACATAAACATTGCAAGCAGATTAGACAATCAACATCTTGGAACAAGAGCATTGTTTAAAATTGGAGGCTGGAAAGTATTTGCACAGAAAAGTAGAGGCTCCCCTTCACAGATTAATCACCCCCCATCAATCCCCCCACTTATGATGGGCCATTGGCAATAACTAGGGTTTTGGGGGGGGGGGGGTTGGACAGGTAACCCTCTGCACTTCATTGATTGGCAAATGGCTCAATAATGTGTGCTAGTTTGGCCAGACCCTCTGTACTTAACACTATTGGCAGCCCCCAGGAAAGCTAAACTAACATTTCAAACCCCCCCCCCCCCCCCCCCAAAAAAAAAAGAAAGCACATTGTGACATTCTGAAATTACCAAGCAAGCTAATAGGAGGGAAAGAACACAAAAAAAGAGGAAATGGAAAGTAGGGAGACAGCCCCTTGCACTACATGCTTTGCTGAATTCATCCCTAAAGATGCCCACTATAAAGAGGTAGGTATTGACGGTGTGTATTGACCTTGGGAAAGCCAGCAGATAGAGGATTGGTACCATCTGACAGAGCAGTTGGGGGAGGGGGTTCCTAATGAGTTTGCCCCCCCACCCCCCCACAAAAAAAAAAAAAGGGGCTCTACATGAAGTAAACCACACAGCAAACATTAGTGCATATTTTAGGGGGTGTTTGGGGGCAAACAATACTATGCAGCAGACAAAAGACATTGCTTAAGTGACTAGGCCATAGGTGTCTATTGGGGCAGAAGAGCATGCTGGGGAGGTAAGTGAAGGGAAAAATGCATGAAGGAGAAAAGGGGCACAGCATATTAGAGCATATTGCAATCATGGTAATTAGGGAAGGAGGTCAAAAATACAAGACATTAGCAAACAGAACATGCATAGAAGGGAATAGTAAAGGAGAAATGTTACCTTAATATAGTCCTCCTGCAGGACCTCGATGATGGCAGAACAGGTCTCTGGAATAATGATTCCCAGGGCCTGGGGAGAGATACCTGAAGAGAACTTCAAATCCTGAAGACTTCTCCCTGTCGCCAAGTACCTCAACGTGGCAACAAGCCTCTGCTCCGGAGTAATGGCTTGTCTCATGCAGGTATCCTGCCGGCTGATAAAAGGGGTCAGCAAAGCCAAAAGACGGTGAAAATCGGGGTCCGTCATCCGGAGAAAGTTCCTGAAATCATCAGGATTATTCTCCCGGATCTCACGAAGCAAAGGCATGTGCGAGAACTGATCACGCTGAAGCAACCAATTCTTGGTCCACATACTCCTCGTCACTCTGTTCATGGACGGGTCTTGGGTCAAAGCTAAAAGCCCGACACCAATTCCGCGTACAGCACGAACTCGGCGACGAGTACGCACGGGAAACATCGCTCACAAGGTCACAAAAGGTCGGCTGGTCAGAACGGACAAACAGAAAGCACCGATAAACAGCAAGGCCTGAAAGAACGAAATGAATACCAGAAACGAGCAGACAATAAGCAGTGCAAATCAAAGCGTCCTATATCAAGATATAGGCCGCAATGACCAACAAATGCGAACTGACTACACGCACTAATAAACAGATACGCACGACAAGCACAAACTGAAGAGCAGTAACGACCTGAGTCAGAAAACTGAGAAGCGCGAATCTTAAGTCACCAAACTTCGACTAACTCGCGATAAACACGGGATCAGCAGAAGGAGCCCAACGGGTGCCTGACGTGGTGCTGAACTTCCCTTTTCTATTCTCGTGGAAGACGACTTACGTCACGACGTTCTTGCAGACCGGATATTCCGACAACGTTGTCCGACCGTGTGTACGCAACAACAACATCGGACAAAGTACGACGGACAGGATCCGACCGACCTGGTCCGCGGACAATCCGCGCGTGTGTATGGGGCTTTAGAAGCATTTTCTGATTGGACGAGGTAGAGAATGTAACATCACTGCCCTGCCTCTCCACCTCATCCAATCAGAGAACACTTTGCAAATGCACAGCTCAGTGTACATTCTGCAAAGGACTGCAAACAGGCAGGTATTCTGCATCTGTCCCCTGCTGCCTCTAAGATGGAGAACAACCCTCCAATCGCTCAGTTCTGAGAGCTCCCTGAGCAGAGAGCTGGTGACTGTTAATCAGTGGCTCTCTGCTCTGGCAACCCCCCCCCCCCCCCTCACTGGAGTGCTGGGCTGTGGAGGGGGCAGAAGCGGCCAGCTCAGGCTCTCAGCAGCTCTGTCAGGAATGGTGTCATTGTTCGGGTCACCTGCTAGTGACACTATTGTGTGTAGAACCAAAGTGTGTAGTTCTGGTGGCCACCAGCGGGTGTCTCCCAGCAGATGGACTATACAGGTAATTAGGCTGCACCTGATAGGACTGCTGGGGGTATATAAACCTGCCTTGCACCAAGATCCAGTGCTTCAGTATTTTCCCTGCAAGCCGTGTCTGAGCCTGATCTGTTCCTGTCTCTTGTCCTGAATTCCGATCTAGAGACCTGTCCCTTGGAACCTGCTTACTGCTCCCTTTACTGACCTTTCTCTCCCATTACCTGGCTTCCTGTTCCCCTTATCACTTGTCTCTGTTTTGTTTGCTTATGTGTATTCCCTTCACTTTGTTATATTAGGTTTGCTGTGTTCATTTACTTTTCACTTACTTGTTGATGGGTTACTGGTGTTGGTTTTCAAGCATGTCATTATCTTTAATAAGTATATATTTTCACTTATTCATCTGGTCCTGATTTCTTTAAGTGCAGCCAACTGATCTGATCACCCCTGCTGGATGCCTGCATGTAGTATCTGTGACAGGCTCGCTGAGAGGCTGAGTTGGGTCCTGGTGCAGGCATGTTGGCAGATCCTGACCATATGGTCACAATCTTTCCCAAGCCTGGACCGTAAAGATGAGCCGAATACCCACCTGTTCGGTTCGCACCAGAACCTGCGAACAGACCTAAAGCTTGTGTGAACTTTAGAACCCTATTAAAGTCTATGGGACTCGAACGTTCAAAATCAAAAGTGCTAATTTTAAAGGCTAATAGGCATGTTATTGTCATAAAAAGTGTTTGGGGACCTGGGTCCTGCCCCAGGTGACATGTATCAATGCAAATTTTTTTTTTTTTAAACGGACGTTTTTTCAGGAACAGTGATTTTAATAATGCCTAATGTGAAACAATAACAGTGTAAAATTCCTTTAAATTTCGTACCTGGGGGGTGTCTATAGTATGCCTGTGAAGGGGCGCATGTTTCCCGTGCTTAGAACTGTCCCTGCACAAAGTGTCATTTTTGCAGGAAAAAAAGCTATTTAAAATCACTCGCGGCTAATCAATTGCTGGCTCCCGTAACACAGAGAACAGTCATTCATTGAAAGTCATTGATAAAAAAAAAGTCATTGATTAAAAAAAAAAAAAAAAAGCGTGGGGGTCAACCCAAATTCAATTACCAGGCCCTTCAGGTCTGCTATGGATATTAAGGGGAACCCCGCTTCAAATTTAAAAAAAAATGACGTAGGGGTCCCCCTAAATATCCATACCAGACCCTTCAGGTCTGGGATGGATTTTAAAAAAAAGTGCCCCTATCATTTCACCAAATATTACACTTTTATTGTTTCACATTAGGCATTATTAAAATCACTGCTCCTGAATTTTTTTTTTGCATTGATACATGTCCCCTGGGCAGGACCCAGGTCCCCAAACACTTTTTATGTCAATAACTTGCATATAGGCTTTTAAAATTAGCACTTGAGATTTCTCCCATAGACTTCTCTCTGTGCCTGCGTGGGTTTCCTCCGGGTACTCTGGTTTCCTCCCACACTCCAAAGACATGCTGGTAGGTTAATTGGCTTCTGTCCAAAATTGGCCCTAGTATATGAATGGGGACCTTGGATTGTGGGCTCTTTGAGGGTAGGGACCAATGTGAGTGTGTGATGTACAATGTACAGGGATAGGGGCAACTTAGGTTGAACTGGATGGACTGGTGTCTTTATTCAACCTTACTAACTATGTAACTTTTACAGGGTGCTCGCGGCTTTTCGAATTTGCCGCGAACACCCCAAATTGTTCGCTGTTCGATGAACAGGCGAACAGGCAATGTTCGAGTCGAACATGAGTTCGACTCGAACTCGAAGCCCATCCCTACTGGACCGGCTCTGTGACATCAGCCCTGCTGGATGCCTGCATGTGGTATCCCTGACATAATACTGAAGCCAATTAGATCGGCTGCACCTGGGAATTAGGTCTGAGCACTTGCTAATTCCTGCAAGATGTATTTTGAGGAGGTTTTGTATTTTTCGCTACTCGTAACAGGACACAGGGATTATTGCCACCAAATTTTGAAAGCGCAGACTAGGGAACAATTGTTGAAATGAATGTGTCTGGCTCGTGCTTTTGTTGATGAAGGCAGATTTTTATTTGAAGAGATTCAGCCACTCATTCAAATCTGTGCAGAATTGGCTCTGTCTAGTGTCCCTAGTGGTGGTGATGATTATTCTCTTCCTTTTAGTGTGGCTCAGCATGCTCTCAACAGGTGCTAGTAGAATGTATTAATTCAGTGCAATTTCTGGTCAGACAGGCAGTACGTAAATTAGATTTTGTGCAACCATTATTACAGGCATGGTCAAATTATTTGCACTCAACCTGTCAGCTTGCAACCACCCATTCCTGTGGCTAGTTTCCTGCCCAGTAAGATGTCTTTCTCTCCTACACCCACAGCAACCACAGTTACAGTCCAATATACCCTGCTACCAACTGTACCTGTGCCCTGTTTCCACCTGCAGCACCTACCCTGGCTTTAACCCTTCTACCTCTTCTCCACTGCCTGAAACAATTCCACAAAAATCCCCATTTAGCAACTGCTCCCTCTGTTTTACTATCCTCTCGCTTTTCTCTTCCATCAGCTGCACCCATTACTTATAGCCCTGCATCCACATTAGAGTTGCCACCTCATCCCTTTAAACCCGAACACGTATTAATTACTCAGGTTCTGTGGCTGATTAAGGTGGTAATTAAACTCACTTGTTGCCTTATCTGCAGTTAATTAGCCTCAGAACCTGTGTAATTCATATGTGTTCGGGTTTAAAGGGATGAGGTGGCAACCCTAATCCACATACAGAACTTCACTGGCTAAACCTTCCAGTTCCAGAACACTGCTGCCTTAGCAACTGGACCTCATCGCAGAGGCACCTGGCGACACAGCAAGTCAGGACCACCACAACTCAGGCCTACCACCGACGTCCTTCTTGCGCCACCCAGACGCAGCTGCATCACTGGTAAGTAATGGCTTAAGCCCAGTGCCCTCCTCTCCTCTTCTCGGGATTATCTCCAATCAGGTAAGTGCTCAGGACCCCCCCTACCCCTAGCAGTTGATTCAGGGTCCTGTGGTCCGACCACCTCTGGGGTCAGGAAGGAATTTTTTTCCCCTACTGGTGCAATTGGCTGGCACAGCTAGGGTTTTTTTGCCTTCCTCTGGATCAATGGGAGGGTGGTAGGCCAGCAGCCCCCCCTATCACCCCTACCGGAACCATTCGCACCGTCATCAGCACAACAACACAGCTGTCACCAGCAGTATTATTCTGGTCCAGGATCTTCGCTACAAGCAGAGGCAGCTGGAACAGCCAGTAATTCGCGACTCGACTACACCAAATAGGATACCCTAATATCAACTTGCGCGCTACTAATAGTCTATACTATACGGCGGCAAGGCTGACAACTAGACGGACAACAGGAAAAAACCCGAATCAGGATCATCATCATCTCAGTCATCCTAGTACCATCAACTTCATCCTCTCGCCATGTGCCATTTCAAATACTCAGCAGAAGTTTTCCACAGGCTAAGGAATACCACCTCAACACTGCCAGCCTTCATTCAAAAAATCCTACGAAAAGAACAACTACTAAAGACCGACCTACAATCAACCACCAAACACAGGAAGATACCAAGGCAACCACAACAGTTGGTATGCGCCATGATCAACACCAGGTCTGCAGCCAAACACAGACTGGAAGTACATGACTTCATCACCCAAAACAACATAGATTGCCTCTTCATCACGGAAAGCTGGCTAACTCCCGACTGCAACACCATCCTTACCGAATTGGTGCCGGAGAACTACAGGATTCTAACTGAGCATCGGAAAGGAAAAAAAGGAGGAGGCCTAGCAGTGATCTTTAAATCTCACCTTGTGCTCACCAAACCAATTTTGCAGAACTCAGTGCCTTTTATGGAGACACTGACGCTACATCTTCAATCAACACCCCATGACACCACTCACATTCTACTTTGCTATAGACCACCAGGACCAAAGACCAATCTTCTTACACCCCTCACGGAATTAATTTCAATACACACCCTGAAATCCAAAAACGTCCTCGTACTTGGGGACTTTAACCTCTGGGCAAACTCTACCCAAGACCCTATTGCGACCGCATGCATCAACCAACTGGAAGAACTGGGTCTCCAGCAACTGATAAAGACTCCGACACATAGTACAGGACACACCCTGGACCTCATCTTCAAACAAAATATGGACATCAACGTACTCAACAACATACCACTACCAAGGACAGACCACCATGCCATCAAATGCAATATCTCCGCTAATACCACCCACCAAAAACAGAAACTTGCAAGAACAACTCATTGGACCAGATCGCAGAAGAAATTACACTCTGTAACCTTCAAAACCACTTTATTAAACAAAATAGCAATGCTAAATTTAAGCCACTCAACGGAACTTAGCTCCCTAAACAAGGTATTACTACAATCAGCAGACTTAGTGGCTTCAAAATGCAGAACACTCATCCGGAGAAAAAACTCGGGATGGTTTAATGGCTCGCTCACACTACTCAAGCAAGAACGCAGAAGAGCTGAAAGAGCCTGGAGAAGCAAACCCTACCAAGGAAAACCACACAAACTACAAAGGATTTACAGAGAACTATCACAAAGCAATCTTCAAAGCTAAAAAATATTATTTCTCAATTACCATCTCATCGGCCTTAAACCGCCCTCTGGAACTTTTTAAAATAGTCGCTCAGTCAATGAACCCGGTATGCTTAGAACCCCCAGCAAACGAAACCCAAGATTTCTGCAATGAGTTATCAGATTTTTTCATCGACAAAATCAACAACATCCGGAAAACAATCCATCAGAAAAAAACAACCAACCTCTGTCAACCAAAGCGAAAAGAAGATATCGACACAAACATCCCACAATCACCAAAGTTCTCTCTGACCCCAATCACCACAGACACCACCAAAAACATCAACAAAAACCTTCAAGACAGCACATCACCAATTGACATCATCCCCACAAGACTCCTGAAAGAATGTTCCGACATCTTGGCTCCCACCATAACTCACCTCATAAATCAGTCGTTTAAAGAAGGAATTGTTCCGGACACCCTAAAACAAGGGATCATCAAACCCCTACTAAAGAAACCCAACCTCAACCCTCAGGACCCTAACCACCGCAGACCGATAACAAGCCTTAACACCATCTCCAAGATTATGGAGAAAGCGGTAGTACAACAGATTCAAAGCCACCTGGACACACACAAACTCCTGGACCCTCTGTAATCAGGCTTCCGCCCGGGCCATGGAACAGAAACAGCACTCCTCAAGATATGGGACGACACCCTCGAAGCAGAAGATGACGGAGAATCATGTCTCCTGGTACTGTTGGACCTCAGTGCAGTGTTTGATACAGTGGACCACAATACTCTACTCATCCGCCTCACAGAAGTAGCTGGAGTCACAGACTCAGATCTACAATGGTTCGCATCCTTCTTAGGAAATCGATCTCAGACAGTGAAACTAGGAGCATTCACCTCGGAAACCCGGGCAATCTCTTGCGGAGTCCCTCAAGGATCACCTTTGTCGCCAGTGCTCTTTAACATATACATCCGCCCACTCCTCAAAATCATCAGAATATCAGACCTCGGCTTCCACTCATACGCTGACGACACGCAACTATACTTTCGTATCACTGGACAAAAAGACCATCATCAGCAACTAGAAAAATGCCTCACCTTGATAGACGACTGGATGACCACTAGCTCCCTCAAACTCAACTAATCAAAAACAGAGATTCTTATCCTACACGCAAATCAAAATTCCCGGACCAAGATCCCTTGGACACCACCCACCATCTTTGGACAGATCATCCCCCCAAGCACCAAGGCTAAGAGTCTTAGAGTCATTTTTGACTCAGAAATGTCAATGGATGCAAAAATAGGAGCAGTAGTCAGTGGTTCTCACCATGAGCTCTGCCTACTATGTAGACTCATCCCCTTCATTCCAAAGGAGGACAAAGCAGTGGTAGTTGGAACAGTCATTAATTCAGGACTTGACTACGCAAACTCCCTTTACATGGGATTACCCCAATATCAACTTGCGCGCTTACAACTCATCCAAAACACGGCGGCAAGGCTGATAACAGGAAAAAAACCCTGGGAATCCATTTCCCCTTCCCTGAGAAAACTCAAGACCTACCTCTTCTAAAGCCCCATACACACGGTCGGACAATCCGCGGACCAGGTCCGTCGGACCATGTCCGTCATACTTTGTCCGATGTTGGTTTTGCGTACACACGGTCGGACAAAGTTGTCGGAAAATCCGATCATTCTGAACGTGGTGACGTTTGTTGCCTACGACGGGACTACGTAGAGGCTAGTAGCCAATAGCTTTGGTCTTGTAATGTGATCTGAGCATGCGTAGCACTTTGTCCGGTCGGACAACCGTACACACGATCGGATTTGGTGTGATCGGACCGTGTTGACGGCAAATCTTTCCAGCAGGAGATAAGACTTTGTCCGTCGGTCAAACCGACGAACACTGTCCGATGGTGCATACACACGGTCTGATTTTTCAACAACCTTGTCCGATCGGACAGAATCCATGAAAAAGTCCGACCGTGTGTATGGGGCTTAAGAAGCATGACAACAAAGCATGAATACAGCGCCTTGAGGCGATTCAGTTCGCATTGTAGCGCTATACAAATTATTCATTCATTCATTCAAAAAGAAACTGAAGTTTTTCCCACCCCTCACAATTCTGCCACTATGCAATACTGCATCCACACCAGCCAATCTGCTCCAATATGCCTCTACGAAAGCTACTACAATCCAACTGGCCATGGTTCCAATTGCTCCAGTCAGGCCTGCCACCAAACCTGCCACTTTGGTTCAGCCTATGATAACTGGACTATCTGCTTCAGACCTGCCTGTTGCTATCCCATAAGACAGTACTGGTTCTCTGTCTACCATCCAGTTTGGCCCTATAGACTCTTTGCTGGCTAATCAAATTTCCCTCACTGGCCCCGTTCCCGATACCCTGTCTGGTGGTCCTGTTCCTGATACCCTGTCTGGTGGTCCCGTTCCTGATGCCCTGTCTGGTGGTCCCGTTCCTGATGCCCTGTCTGGTGGTCCCCTTCCTGATGCCCTGTCTGGTGGTCCCCTTCCTGATGCCCTGTCTGGTGGTTCCATTTCTGATGCCCAGCCTTATGTGCCTCTGCGCACTGCCCAGCCTGATGTGGCTCTGCCCGCTGCTCAGCTAGATGTGCCTCTGCTTGCTGCCCAGCCTGATGTGCCTCTGCCCGCTGCCCAGCCTGATATGCCACTGCCCAGCCTGCTGATCCAGCGCCTGATGACCCGGTGCACAATTACCTCTGTCCTGTCCTGCAGATAACTTCCACCCACTGCCCTATTTATTAAACCTCCCACTAAGTTACCCCTCTTAATATGGCTTGGCCTGAGGCTGAAGATCTGAATTATTGACTGTTAGTGGCTATATGCCGCCCTCTATAGTCTATATCACCAGTTGGACAACAGTCAATTCAGCCAACCCAGCGGCATTGGCTTTATAGGGCTTATTACTCAGTGTGTGGGTTTTTCAATTTAACACCCCAATATCCCCCAGGTGGGAGCTTGATGGTCAATAGTGGTGGAATATGTACGTTTCCTAATGATGCCAGTCACCAGGACTTACGTATAGTAGAAAAAAATTAGTGCGTTATCTATAAAAGGAAAAAGCTGCTGCTCAAGATGTTATACTACACCAACACATAAAAATAAAAAGAAGAAGCTGCGCTAAAATAACTAACCACACCAATTAATAGCAACCCTAATATATGGTGTTAGGAATAAACTTAAATTAATTTAAATTAATATTGCAATAATGAAAATGTATCATATAGTGAATAATTGTGACGAAAATAAACAAGTTCAATATTTGTTACAATCATAAGTGCATATCACTAGTGTTCCAGGAAAAATGTGATAAAAAATCATAAAAAATAAGACATCATTCCAAAAAAGAGTCCAAATTATAAGATATCATAATTGAAAGTGATAAATATTGGCATTTGCATCCCAAGCTGGGGTTATAGCCATCTGCGCAGTGTGGTCCTCTGTAATAAGGGACCACCGAGTTCTGGTAAGTGGCAGTGTGTCTATGTGGTGGAGGTTCTTCCAGTCTGTGTGGAAGTCACTTTTCATATGATTCACGGATATTTTTGGACACTTTGATATGTATCACTTTCAATTATGATATCTTATAATTTGGACTCTTTTTTGGAATGATGTCTTCTTTTTTATGATTTTTCATCACATTGTTCCTGGAACACTAGCAATATGCTCTTATGATTGTAACAGCAATATTGAACTTGTTTATTTTCATCACAATTATTCACTATATGATACATTTTCATTATTGCAATATTCATTTAAATTCATTTAAGTTTATTCCTAACACCATATATTAGAGTTGCTATTAATTGGTGTGGTCAGTTATTTTAGCGCAGCTCCTTCTTTTTATTTTTACCAGGACTTATGTACCTACTTAACCGCCACTCTTTGTAACTTATACTTAGATTAATTTGGGTGTATATGGTGTGTGCTTTTTTTTTTTTTTTTTTTTAACTCTTTATTTAATTAGTTCATTTTTTACAAGGGTCGTTCATTACATCGTAACCAATAAAAAAGAAGAAAAAAAATACATGTATTTCACAATACGACATTGTAACCGAATCCCTTTTTCTCCCCTCCCCCCCCCCCCCCGCCCTCTCCTCTTGTATGACTTGTTTTTAGGCTATCTTCCTTGCACCTATTTTTTAAGCTGTGTTTCTAAGCTTACTACGACTTACAACGTGTGGGGCTTTTATCGGGTAATCTCAATATAATACCTCCATGATTTCCTGAAGTCGTTCCACTCTAACCACTTATTGCTGAGTTCCCCAATCTCCCCTTGACCTCCTATCTGCGGAGCGGTACTATCTAGTCTTTGAATCCCATTTACCCTAAGAATCCAATCGCGGGTCGTCGGGCCCTCAGGTCTTCTCCATTTCACCGGGATTAGATTCTTAGCTTCGTTTAAGAGGGTAGGTATAAGGGATGAGATATATTGTTTCCCTGGCAACTCAGTCCCATGGAAGAGAACCACCCAGGGATCCTCGGGTATCTGTATTTTGGTGATACAGTAAATTAATTCTAATATTTCTCTCCAATATTTTGCTATTACCGGGCACCCCCACCAGATATGGGCCGCCGTTCCCCTTTTCTTACATCCCCGCCAGCAATCCGAGGCATATGGTGTGTGCTTGATGTATTATGTGACGCAGCTGCTTTTATATACATTAGTCTAGGTGTTGGTGGTGGGTACCCAGTTTTTGTGTTCTTGTTATTATTAACAGTGCAATAAAAATTCCCTTAATAAGCAGCTTGGTCCGCCCATGACTTTCTTTTCAGGGGGTCCCCTTTCCCCCTGTACTTCTATTTTTACCCTTATCACTTGTTTCTGTCTTGTTTGCTTATGTGTGTCCCCTTGACTTGTATATAGTTAGTTAGTTAGGTGTTATATTAGGTTTGCTGTGTTCATTTACTTTTCACTTACTTGTTTATGGGTTACTGGTGTTGGTTTTCAAGCGTGTCATTATCTTTAATAAATATATATTTTCA
>CM053029.1:200652642-200876881 GCA_028564925.1 Lithobates sylvaticus
CAGCTGACAACAGAACTGGAACAATGCAGGATGTAGCAAGAGTATGTCTTGTCAATGTATAGGACATAACTTTGGGAACATTGTCATTTAACTAATCTCCCGTAGCTACTGAATCATCGTTTGGTGTTTTGACAGGCTCGGTGGTTCTCTGTATGTGCAAACAGGTTGGATGACGTCGACTACATATGCTACATGTGTGTCTTCCTTTGCAGTCTTTTGTAGTGTGGCCCTTTTTTAAGCAACCAAAGCAGGAGGTGGTCTTCATAAATGAAGGCCTTCCTTTCATTGATGCTCTTTACTGCAAAGGTCGAACATTTAGCGACGCTGTGTGTTTTTTCTTTGCAGACTAGCCAAGGTGGTTTTGGTCTTGAAGCTGAGATCTCTGGAACGCTGGAGGTTGAGGTCTTCATTTGAGTGCTTGTGTGAAGCGCCTTGGCTCTTTTGGTAATTCTTTCATCTGTGTTCTTGGTACTGAGGATGAAGGGGGAAGCAATGGGGTTGCATGCTATTTTGGCTTTCTTCTGCAGGAACTCTGTGAAACAAGCAAAGGTTGGGTATTCTTGAGACGTGTCTAATTCGTCCACAACGATGCGACTCCATCTGCGCATGACCCATTCAGGCAGTTTCTTGAGAAGCTTGTGGTTTTCTTCACAATCATTTAGAATAGTTAGGCCTTTAACTTGGGGAATGGCCATCACACAACCTTAAAGGAAATCTGCCAACTCTCTTAATGCTACAGGGTCGTTTGCTGATATCTTTGGCCATTTAGTCAGCCTTTCTCTGAAAGCTCTTTGCACTATGAATGGACCTCCATACCTGTCCTGTAGGTTTCCCTAGGCACCTAGATAAGCGTCTTCTGAATTTCGATAGAAGAACCCTTCCACTGCCTTATGAGCTTCACCATGAGATACCTCTTCAAGTACAGCATTTTTTCGCACACAGGGAGTGGTTTTTGATCAATCAGCGTCATAAAGGATATCTTCCAATCTATGAATTTTAAAGGATCACCTGCAAATACAGTTGGTTCAGGTATAGGGAGATGGTTGGAGATGAGCAGACTTGCAAGTCCTAGAATTAGACTACCTTCTTCTTGTGGTCTTGACACCTCAAGAGGTGTATTTGAAGGTTGAAATGGCACAGCTTTCGGATTCAATGAGGTTTGTGGTTCCTTTTTGTTTGTAAAGGTTTTGCACCTTGTAGTCTGTCTCCTGTTCACAATATTCAAAACTATCATAGGCGTTGTAAGCTTTCACTCTTGCTACAGCTACCTTGACTTCATTTTCTGCTTATAGCTGTTGTAGTCTTGTCTTTTCCTCATCTAGCTTAAGTTTAATTTCTGCCTCCATTTTGCCCAGCTTAGCTTGTTGCTCACGCATCTGTTGCGTCGCCTTTGCCTGTTCGATCTTGGCTGCAAGGTCGGCTTCTGCGTCTGCACATTTGCGAGAATATCTGGAAGTGGCTCTCAAGCTTGAGCTAGATTCTGTTTCTGTGTTTCCAAAGACTGACTCATGCTCTTCTTTATTAAGTACCATCCTCACTCTTTCCTTCTCAAGTTGATCATTAAAAGTTTCCTCTACATTCTCTAGCCGTTTGCTGGTGAAGTTGCAGATTTCAGCTGTTAACGTGGTGCATGCATCCATTCTTTTAACCACTTTCAGACCGGACCAATTTGCAGCCAAAGGACCAGGCCCCTTTTTGCGATTCGGCACTGCGTCATTTTAACTGACAATTGCGCGGTCGTGCGACGTGGCTCCCAAACAAAATTGACGTCCTTTTTTTCCCACAAATAGAGCTTTCTTTTGGTGGTATTTGATTGCCCCTGCGTTTTTTTATTTTTTGTGCTATAAACAAAAAAGAGCGACAATTTTGAAAAAAAACGCATTCTTTTTTATTTTTTGCTATAATAAATATCCCCCAAAAATATATAAAAAAACTTTTTTTGCCTCAGTTTAGGCCGATACGTATTCTTCTACATATTTTTGGTTAAAAAAAAAAATCGCAATAAGCGATTATTGATTGGTTTGTGCAGAAGTTATAGCGTTTAAGATAGGGGATAGTTTTATAGCATTTTTATAAATAATTTTTTTTTTTACTAGTAATGGCGGCGATCAGCGATTTTTATTGTGACTGCGACATTATGGCGGACACATCGGACATTTTTGACACATTTTTGGGACCATTGTCATTTATACAGCAATCAATGCTATTTAAATGCATTGATTCCTGTATAAATGACACTGGCAGAGAAGGGGTTAACCACAAGGGGGCAGTGTAGGGTTAAGTATGCCTAGGGATGTGTTTCTTACTGTGGGGGGGGGGCGTGGCTGTCAGCTAGTGAATGCTGATCTCTGCTCCAATCACAGGGAGCAGAGATCGGTGTCACTAGTTGCTAGGCAGAACGGGGAGATGCTGTGTATTTCCGCATCTCCCTGTTCAGCCTTCCCGTGACACGATCGTGGGTCTCCCCGCGGCGATCGAGTCTGCGGGACCCGCGACCGGCCTCACAGGGGTCCCAACCGGCGCGGGAGCGCGCCGCTCCCGATGGCACGGACGGCATTAAAGAGGGACTTGTATATACGCCCTCCTGCCTGTCTGTGCCATTCTGCCGACGTATATCGTCGTGCGCCGGTCGGGAATCGGTTAACAACGTATAAGGTAGTGGAATTATTATGGCAAATGGACTCTGGAATACTGTTGCTGTACTAACGCTTCTTTGGCTTTAATCTCCTTCATTCTTGTATCAAGGTCTTTGGCTAGGCAGAAGTTCTTTAACTAATTTATTTTGCTAGCTCCTTCCAAGAGTTGTACGCCTTGTTAAATGCTATTTCATTTTTCATAACTGTTTCTTTGTGCATTTCTTGGCCCTTTTCTGTTAAGCTTCACTCTCTGGAGCTGGACTGCACTTGTTGTGACTCTGTGGGTTTGTCTGTTTTTTTAGTGGGTGACAACATTTTGTTCTAGTGTGCCTTTGCCTTTCAAGTGTGTGTGTGCCTGAAACCTAATTTGAATGAGAGTTGGCTCAAACTTGCTACTAAGGGGCTACAAAAGAAAATAGGCATTTACACTTGTAACTTATAAAGATTAGCAAACAATGTTATACCATACGGCAAAATGTTTTTAAACTAATATACTACTGATATTTTTTAACCAATTGACTCTTTACATAATTAACAACAGTTTAATGGATTAGGAACTTAGGAGATAGCGTTGCTTACAATTTGATAGGCCTCTAAACACTAGGCGCTCATATCACGAATATAATAACTTAATCATTGCTTTAGTAAAATATTAATTAAAAAAATATTAATTATTTGGTTTGTATACTAATTAAGGGCGATTTCCGGACCACATATAGAACAGCCCGCTTATATTTAAATGTCCACATGACGCATTTACTTTTCGGCCTATTCTCTGTTGCTAAGATAGCGTCCGCACGTGTCCTTGTGAAGCGTTGGGATAGCCTTTACTCACAGTTTGATGAAGACAGTGACGCAGCCGGTGATGGCAGAGATGCGGTGTCGAGTCTCCACCGCAGCAACAGTTTTCACTTTAGCGGCCCCATCGGATTTCAGTAAATAACGAGAGGAGAGCTTCTGACAGGTGCAGTACTTTTATCCTTTTGCCTCAAGGATGCAGTAGGGTTGAACACCACAGAGGTTAATCTTTTTAACTTCTTAAACACAGTGAAAACTGTAAAATTACATACAATATATTAGTTTACAGAGATCACAAAAAGGGCGGTTACAACAGAATTACAAATGTGGAGTTACAAGGTGAAGTTCCATTATCCACACACATATTTAAATTAACATTAAACATCTAAGGAAACATGACTATTGGATTTGGATTGATTACAGCATATATTTTGGCTAACAGCATGGACTCAATTTATGCCTAAAAACATATATACTTTTATAGACAATGCACCTTTACTGCACACCTTGCTGCGCTTGCCAAAGTGTGCAACTTTAATAAACAATCGCCTTCCCACGAGGTACTGCTGACTTGCTTTGCCTCTGAATGTTGAATCATGAGAACTAGAGGAAGGAGGAAGGAGGAAGGGTCCGATGTTCAAAACATTCCCCAGGGAAACAAGAGGAAGGCATAAGGTTCCACCTGTCAGTCAGTGCTGAACAAGGGTTTAAAGTGACAAGCGGACAGTTAAATACTGATTTACAGTCCAGAACCCAAAAATTTGGGAAATTGTTTACTGTAGGCTGTTTAACCTACTGCAGCTCCAACATTATAAAGTACTGCTTGGGTAATCAGCTTTTTTACTTTTCATTTATCGGTTTAAGGCCCCTTTCACACTGGGGCGGTTTGCAGGCGCTATTGCGCTAAAAATAGCGCCTGCAAACCGACCCGAAACAGCTGTTGCTGTGTCTTCAGTGTGAAAGCCCGAGGGCTTTCACACTGAAGCGGTGCGCTTGCAGGACGCTGGAAAATGTCCTGCAAGCCGCATCTTTGGCTCGCTATAGGAGCGGTATATTTACCGCTCCTGTAGCGCCCGTTCCCATTGGAAACAATGGGGCAGCGCTCCGAACCCGCCCGCAAAACGCCGCTGTAGCGGCGGTTTGCGGGCGGTATTGACCCTTTTTCAGCCGCCCGCGGGGGGTAAAACCACCCCGCTAGCTGCCGAAATGCGCTGCTAAAACGCCGGTAAAGCGGAGCTAAATATAGCGCCACTTTACCGCCAGCGCCCCCACCGCTCCAGTGTGAAAGTAGCCTTATAGTCAATATTGTTATATATATATATTTTTTTTTCTGTTAACTTACACACAACTGAGCTTGCTGCTAGTCTTAGTTCCAGAAAGCCAAATATCAAATGGTTCACCAAGCCATATATTACAACCTATATTTCTTTTGTTGCTCAGATTTGGCATGTCACATTTTTCACTGTTTCTCCTTAAAGCAGTTAAGCCCCAGCAATTCCATACTCCTTGGGACGTATAATGACTTTCTTTCTTTCCTTTTTTCCAAGCTTGTTATGTCATCTGTCAGCAAATTACCTGTAGCTGCAGGAAAATAGCTATTAAACAGGGAAGGGGGGATTGTGTGGAAAAAAAACTGCATAAAAGTTAAAAAAGAGACAGCAAGAAACAGCAAGGGTATGGAATGGTAATGTATAGCCAACTTTTTCTGAACAGAGCTGGAGGGATTGTATGTCATTGCAGAGACAAATTAGGAACAGATGGCCGTAGAGAAAAACACATAAGTAGATGGGGCACTGAATGCATGTAAATGGCAAAGAACTCTGTGCTTCATGGTTTATGGTTTATAATAGCGATAAAGAGGGCCTGTCATGGTTTGACTGCAGTTGTTTTACATAACGCTTAATGTGCCACTTGTTCCTTGAAAATAAAGCCTGACTATACATTGCCTGCCTGTGACTTAGCATGATACAAATGTCAAATTTTAGCAGCAGTGGTGAACTCAGGCTTACTCCTAGGCAGCTTCTTCCTTTTAACAGCTAGTCTGCTTGTTAGGCACTAGGGATGGGCCCGGTGTTCGATTCGAACCCATGTTCGAATCGAGCACCGGGCGTTCGCTCGCTCGGCGAGCCCAGAACTATTGGGGCCGCTCGCATCAAATTCGTGTGATGCAAGCGGCCCGCAATGCTTTGCGCTAGTCGCAGTGCAATGCTGGCTGATGATTGGCCAAGTATGCACTGTGACCCCGCATGCTTGGCCAATCACAGCGCCAGCAGCGAGGAGAGCCATAATTGGCTACAGGCAGGATGCCTGTAGCCAATTATAGCTCAGGGGCTTTAGTACACGCCCCACGGTATAAGAGGCCGCCGCGGCGGCGGCCTTGCATATTATGTTTCAGTCACAGTGTCAGCGTGTCAGTGTGTTGCTGACTGCTGACAAGTTATGCTCTATTTCTGGGGATTTGTGTGTGCGTGCTGTTAGAACAGCATTGCAGTATCACATCTGGGGGGTCTCTATAGGTGGCCTGTGAAGGGGGGCAGGTTTCCTGTGCTTAGAACTTTCCCTGCAAAAAGTGTAATTTTTGCAGGAAAAAAGCTTTAAAATTTAAAAGCACTCGCGGCTAATGAATTGATGGCTCCTGTAACACAGAGAACTGTCATTCATTAATAAAAAAAAAAAAAAAAAAAGCGTGGGGGTCCCCCCAAATTCAATAACCAGGCCCTTCAGGTCTGGTATGGATTTTAAGGGGAACCCTAGCCAAAAAAAAAAATAAGAAATGGCGTGGGGTCCCCCTCAAAATCCATACCAGACCCTTATCCGAGCACGCAACCTGGCAGGCCGCAGGAAAAGAGGGGGGGACGAGAGCGGCCCCCCCTCCCGCCTGAACCGTACCAGGCCACATGCCCTCAACATTGGGAGGATGCTTTGGGGGTCTAAGACCCTAAAGCACCTTGTCCCCATGTTGATGAGGACAAGGGCCTCTTCCCCACAACCGTGCCCGGTGGTTGTGGGGGTCTGCGGCGGGGGGCTTGTCGGAGTCTGGAAGCCCCCTTTAACAAGGGGACCCCCAGATCCCGCCCCCCCCCTGTGTGAAATGGTAAGGGGGTACAAAAGTACCCCTACCATTTCACCAAAAAAGTGTGAAAAATTGTAAAAATGACAGGAGACGGTCTTTGACAATTCCTTTATTAAAATCTTATTTCTTCTTTCTTCATCCTTCGGTTTCTTCATCTTCTCCTTCCGTCATCTTCTTCCATCTTCTTCCATCTTCTTCTTCCTCCGATCCGCTTCTTCTTGCGCTGGTCTTCTCGTCCTTCTCGTCCGGCATCTTCTTCCGTCAGCGTCGGTGTCGGTGTCTCTTCTTGGGCCGCGCCGTGCAATGGGAGGCTCCTGCTGTGTGAGGCTCCGCTCCGTCTGACAGGTCTTTTATAATGGAGGGCACCTGGTGACCCCGCCCCCTCTGACGCACAGGGACGTCATGGGGAATTCCCTATGGCTTTCCCCATGACGTCAGAGGGGGGCGGGGTCACCAGGTGCCCTCCGTTATAAAAGACCTGTCAGACGGAGCAGAGCCTCACACAGCGGGAGCCTCCCATTGCGCGGAGAAGAGACACCGACACCAACGCCGACGCCGACGGAAAAAGATGCCGGACGAGAAGGACGAGAAGACCAGCGCAAGAAGAAGCGGATCGGAGGAAGAAGAAGATGGAAGAAGATGGAAGAAGATGACGGAAGGAGAAGATGAAGAAACCGAAGGATGAAGAAAGAAGAAAGAAGATTTTAATAAAGGAACTGTTAAAGACCGTCTGCTGTCATTTTTACAATTTTTCACACTTTTTTGGTGAAATGATAGGGGTACTTTTGTACCCCCTTACCATTTCACACAGGGGGGGCCGGGATCTGGGGGTCCCCTTGTTAAAGGGGGCTTCCAGATTCCGATAAGCCCCCCGCCCGCAGACCCCCACAACCACCGGGCACGGTTGTGGGGATGAGGCCCTTGTCCTCATCAACATGGGGACAAGGTGCTTTTGGGGTCTTAGACCCCGAAAACATCCTCCCAATGTTGAGGGCATGTGGCCTGGTACGGTTCAGGCGAGAGGGGGGGGCCGCTCTCGTCCCCCCCTCTTTTCCTGCGGCCTGCCAGGTTGCGTGCTCGGATAAGGGTCTGGTATGGATTTTGAGGGGGACCCCACGCCATTTTTTTTTTTGGCTAGGGTTCCCCTTAAAATCCATCCCAGACCTCAAGGGTCTGGTATGGATTTTGAGGGGGACCCTACGCCATTTTTTTTTTTTTTGGCTGGGGTTCCCCTTAATATCCATCCCAGACCTGAAGGGCCTGGTTATTGAATTTGGGGGGACCCCTACGCTTTTTTTTTCTTTTTTTTTTTTTTTTTTATTTTTTTCAATGACTTTTTTTTTTTGACTTTCAATTAATGACTGTTCTCTGTATTACGGGAGCCGACAATACACATTAGCCGCGAGTGATTTTAAATAGCTTTTTTACTTGCAAAAATGACACTATTTGCAGAGACAGTTCTAAACACGGGAAACATGCGCCCCTTTACATGCATACTATAGACACCCCCCAGGTACGAAATTTAAAGGAATATTACACTTTTATTGTTTCAATTTAAGCATTATTAAAATCACTGCTCCTGAAAAAACGCCCGTTTTTAAAAAAAAAAAATTTTCCATTGATACATGTCCCCTGGGGCAGGACCCAGGTCCCCAAACACTTTTTATGACATTAACATGCATATTAGCCTTTAAAATTAGCACTTTTAATTTCGAGCATTCGCATCCATTATAACTAATAGAGTTCTAAAGCTCGCACGGACTTTAGGTCCGTTTGCGGGTTCTGGTGCGAGCCGAACGGGGGGGTGTTCGGCTCATCCCTATTAGGCACATAGAAAATGGCAAGAAACATGGATTTCAGAGGTCAAATTATCAGACTGTTTGTGTTTAGGCCCCTTTATCAGGTTGTTAAATGTATGGACCTGGTGTCTTATGCCTGAAGAGTAGACCTGCTAGACTGCTGTCCAACTAGTTCTTACTGGTCTCTCTGTAATATCATCAGTGCCCATGAGCCCCTTGTCGCCAAAACCAGAGAAAATGAATGCATGGTCATCCTATTAACTACCATTTGAATGTCTCACAAAGTGATCTCAAAGCATATTGCTGCACTATTAGTACTAGTGATTGCAGTGCCCTCCACAGTTTTTTCCTAGGTAAAAATGCTCAAACTTTCCCCCCAAAATCTGCAACCTCAGTTTTCAAAGGCCCACACAACCCACTTCCCCTCAGTCACCAACCAGCATCTGCAGGACATAAAGGTAACGGATGGGGAGTATCATAGCCCAGTTCAGTACTTACCCTGTCCTGTCCTGTTGCTACTAACACTTGACAGATCACATTGGCTTGCCTGAGTTTAAAGTGACACCATCGATATTGTTATTCTACAAAAAAATAAAAAAACATACAACTCCACTACTTAATGGCCCTGTGACCTCATTTTCATGATTTTTCTTTCTGCCTCCTTGCTACATACTCAGTGGGTTCCCAGACTTCTCCTTCCTACTTCTATCAGGCTGCATTCATGGCAATGGTGAGGCTGCATTCATGGCAATGGTAAGGCTGTATTCATGGCAATGGTGAGGCTGCATTGATTGCAATGGTGAGGCTGCATTGATTGCAATGGTGAGGCTGCATTGATTGCAATGGTGAGGCTGCATTCATGGCAATGGTAAGACTGCATTTTATTGCAATGGTAAGGCTGCATTGACTAAAGCCCCATACACACGGTCGGACTTTTTCATCAATTTGGTCCGATCGGACAAGGTTGTTGAAAAATCAGACCGTGTGTATGCACCATCGGACAGTGTTCGTCGGTTTGTCCGTCGGACAAAGTCTTATCTCCTGCTGGAAAGATTTGCCGTCAACCCGGTCCGATCACACCAAATCCGAGCGTGTGTACGCTTGTCCGACGGACATAGTGCTACGCATGCTCAGAAGAAATTCTGTGACGGAAGCGCTCGGTCAGGTAAAACTACCTTTCCTAATCGACACAGCACATTCGTCACGCTGCAATGTTAAAATGTCTTTAATGCAGCGCATTCTCTTTTTCTTTACAATGCAACAAGAATGACATCTTTTAGCTGCTCCTATTCACCCGCACTTCTCACAAACTTACTTCTTTATTACTTTGCAGCATTTATACACTACATGTTTATTTTTACTCAGATCGTAATACAATCTTTCTTATTTTTTTACCCTGATTTTTTTTTTTTTTTTGGGGAATACATATTTGAAGGAGATTTTTTTTGTTTTTTTGGAGGGGGTTTGTATGTCTCAACTTAGCAAAACCACATTATTAACATTTGTATTTCTTGCTTACATTTACTAGGAGTTTGTTGGTTGTTGGTGCCCCTTGTTAATTCTACTTTAGGATTAGTGAAATGTACCTGCCTACTCAAAGAAAAACTGTCATTGTAGAAAAGTAAAACACAATAGTCAATGATTATTTCAAATCAAAAAAACCTTTATTTAGGTCTCAGCAACAGACCAAAGAGGAACGCAGCCATGGTGAAACTTGGGGAATTTGCAAAGCCTTGGACACCCATGGCAACCATCATTTTACAGACTTAAACAATTGGGGGCATGAAGACTACCTATCTAAATAATAAGGGAGCGCAATCTGGTCCTGAAGTCCAAAACATCCGGAACTGCAGCAGATGCCATCTAGGTCCCCAGGCTCTGGTACTACGAGAGGCTCCATCTTCTCTCAGACCAGACTGAATCAAGGTCATCACTCTCTTGTCTTCCTTGTACGCTTCCTTCCACGCCGTGGTGCTGGTGCTGGTGCTGGTGGGGTGGCAGAAGGAGGAGGAGGAGGCGGAGCAAGGTCACTCTCGCAAACATGTGTGAGGGGAGTCATCTCCCCAGCCATCCCCTCATTTAGTATTTTGAGGATGACCTCCTCACACATGCTGCGTTGCCCCGCCTCCATACCCGTAAATTTACTTGTAACCAAGGAGGCAAAGGCCTCCTCGTAGGTGGGTGTGGCATAGAGGGAGGCTGAGGCATCTTTTATCAGCTGGAGCGCTGACTCTCCCACCTCCCCCATGTTTTTCGCCCTTCTGTAGGGAAGGCGGAGGGGAGAGACTTGGGAGACAGTCAGGCTCCTACGCCTACCCCCCTGTTGGCTGCCACTACCCCCTGCCTCCTCCTGACTGCCACCTTCCACAGCCACCTCCTGGCTGAGGTCTTCCTGTGTATGAAAAAGGGACATAGTTTCAGTTATTTGTTCATCAAACACACACAATTCTCATCTAGTGACTGTTGCAAAATGTTTTCAAATACAAAACCATACAATTCTCAGCCCTGCAGTTTAGATTCTTCCCAAAAATGTCTCCCACACCACTGTCTGTTGATATGTCAATCACGTTAGGAAATAAGCAATTGGGGATCCTGAATTAACTGAACATCATTCATTATTCAACAAACTGGTTACAAAACTACTATACCTGGAACAAGCTGGGCTCCTGCACATCTTCCATACTGGAAGGCCCAGGTTGCTCCTCGGAAGCCTCATCAGGGGTGGCGTGCGTGGAAGGACGCGTGCAAGGAAGAGTCGAGAGTGACTTCCTGACAGTAGCCTGGTCTTTGAGAAAGTGGAGCCTCTCATAGTACCAGAGCGTGGGGACATGGACATCAGCTGCTGCAGCTCCAGATGCTTGTGACTTCAGGACCTTATTGCGCTCCCGGAAATAGGTAGTCTTCATGTTGGTGATCTTCACTTTTAAGTTTGCGACGGTTGCCATGGGCAGGGTAGGCTTTACAAATGCCACCAGTTTCAGCAGGGCTGCGTACCTCTTTGGTCTGTTGCTATAATCCCTGTGTTTCGCCTGCCATAAGAGGGGGAATTGCCGGTATTTATCAATGAAGTGTGGGAGAAAGCTCACGTTGTAGAACGCCTCCATCACCTCTGCAAGACACAACGCCACACAAAACAATATAAATAATGTCAGCCTAAACTCTCCTAATCTTCTCCATAAAGAAGCCTCAAGTTCTAATCAGTCTAGGCTAGTTATGTACCAACGTCAAATTGTACCTTTGTTTGTAGCGATCGTCTCGTGCGTGAGCTTTCTCTCCCCTCGTCTCCCAGATCGTGGCTACGACACAGGCGTGTGACGTTTTATATACAGTGCGCATGCGTCAAACTCCGCCCGCCCCTGAAGATCTTTCTCGTCTATTCCCCACCCCTTCTCTTTACGGCGCAGTGGGGAGAGCACATGGCGGGGACACAGCAGGTGCGCCCCAAATATCCCCCCAACGAGGAGGTGGACGAGGAAAGTCCGGAGGCACAAACGTCCCGATCCCGGAGCCTGAAATTCAAGGCCTCCAATATGTCATTTGGAGAAATGTTGGAGATGGTGGACATATTAAAGAGGAGCGACTATGATGGGAAGTATGGGCCTTACCTCAACCCCAATGTCCGCAAGGCCAAGATCATGTCTAAAGTTGTGAGAAGGCTGTACAATCATTTTGGGGTACAACGATCCAAGGAGCAACTGAGGAAACGCTGGTCAGACCTGAAACTGAGGGAGGCCGATCAGTACAGAAAGATCAAGAGAATTCTTCAAAAAAGTAAGTAGTTGTGTTTTGTGTTTGATTTCTTGCTTGCATACTGCTCCATGTGGTTTGATTTTTACAAAGTTGTACATTCCAAAATGGCCACTTTCATGTTCGTCTGTGCATTCGATCGTACTCAGCCTCGATCTTTCTGCCACTGTCATGGTCGTGTGTGTGTCCATTCGATCATACGCAACCTCGATCGTGCGGCCACTTATAATACGATGTTTGGTGTTTTTTTGGGGGGAAAGGAAGTTTGTTCTCCCTAGAAATGTCATCCAGAATGTAAAGCCAATTTATTCAATGTAAAGGAGAGGTCACCCAGTAGCTGTTTACCCATCTGGACTCGAGAGCACTAGTGCTGGGACACCCAAACCCCCTTTTTATTAGCCTTTTCCACACATGTGCTCCAGTGGATACTAGAGGGGGGTCTCCATCACACAAACTTCTACCAAAAAGCTAGTCAGTTTAGCACCTTTACAAAGTGACTACATTCATGTAGTTGACATTTGTAACTGGCCAAACTAAAATAGTGTCCGTCACTTTCAAGCAATGTTTGTCATTTCCTATTTCTGCCCTCAATAGTTTGTGTTGCTAAATCTTCCTTTTGGACATTCTCATAGGGGAGCGAAAACTTGGGCCGTCTGAGGAAACCCCCAAACCAACACCTCCCAAAAAAGGGGAAAGAGCAGAAGCAGAGGAGGAGGAGGAGGAGGAAGGAGATCATCGAACTTGGAGAAATTGTCACCACAACAGGTGAGTGTGGGAGAACACAGCTACTGGTAAGCTAATCCATGTATGGCTGCCTCATTTCCAACACCCCATTTTTGTTTGTTTGTGGTTTTTAGGTGACGTGGATGTTGTGGAAGAAAAATCGCACTTTACCACAGAGAGTGCCCACGTACTCATCGGAGAGATAATGGTCTGCAATCGAGATCTAGATTACATAAAGCAAAACATCAATGATGTTCAACAAAAATTGAAGAACATCATTGATGTTTTAGGAAAAATATGAAAACGCACCAAGTAATTAACACACATTTGTGCCAGCTTCTGAACACATTTGCAACTTAAAAACTGTCTGAAATTTGGAACATGCACACATTGTGTCCACATGTGCTAGCTCCCACCATGGTGGATGAATGGCAACGTTTT
Source organism: Lithobates sylvaticus (assembly GCA_028564925.1). Classification (NCBI taxonomy): domain Eukaryota; kingdom Metazoa; phylum Chordata; class Amphibia; order Anura; family Ranidae; genus Lithobates; species Lithobates sylvaticus. The sequence continues at coordinate 200,665,860 of CM053029.1, forward strand.
TTTGGGGGTGCAAACACTTTACGAACTACGAAAGTGGTTGTGGTGAAGGGGTTGCACCCCCAAAAAACGTCCATTCATCCCCATGATGGAAAATGGCACTTTTGAAGCTTCTAGGCATGTGTTTTCCCATCTAATGACCATTTTCAGACCCAAATTGTGTGCATGTTCCAAATTTCCACTTTTCGGGGGTGACCCCCCCATGTGATGAAGGCAAGATCAAACACACTTTGAACATATAGTCATGTCTGATCTTGTCTTCACTTTACAAAGTTGAACTTTCCAAGTTCCTAGGTTCTGTTTTGCTCCATGCCTGGTTTTACCAATTGCGGAATGTTTGTAAACAATGTTGTAAATAACCAAGATGTTGTCAGTTTTGGCGTGAAGATTGTAAACGCACTTGGGAATGTTTTCCTAGTAAACTTTTATTTTTCTAAATGTGTGGCTTCCTTATTTAAAAAACACAATGCATTATGTATGTAAAATGAAAAGGATATGGGGGGCAATGGGTGTTATTTACTAAAGGCAAATCCACTTTGCACTCCAATTTTCTTTCCCTGGGAACTTTTTCAATGCACTTGTAGAGCATAGCGGATTTGACTTATGTAAATGACACCCACAGTGCTTTGTACGAAAACACGAGCACAGCATTTTGGAGAATACACACATGTCAGACCTGGTGATGAAAAGGAGTATTTTGGGTGTCAGTTAAGCAGTACAAACCTTCTCTAGACCAAAGATTAGGTAGCAAACACACAACATGAGAATAATCTTTTTGGGAAGAAGAGACTGTTACCTCCTTTTGCCCAGAAAGTGCATTCCCACTGTCGAAGGCAAAGGGAAAAAATGTCAAAGTAAAATAAGCTAAAAAGAAGACTGAAATGACAAGAAATCATAGGTTGGTTAAAATATCAGATTTATTAAAAAATGCCTCTCACACATCGTCAGGCAGAGCAATGGCCCCCCTACCCACAAAGTACTCCATATATTGGTCCCGGACAACACGGGCATTTAGAGGGGGCAAGCCTGGACGTGCCACTCGAAGGGCTGTGAGTTCCGCATTTGGAGGGCCCTCCACATCTGGGCCAACGGGCACCACATAGTTCCTGTTATGTCTTTTGAGGAAGTTGTGCAATATGCAACAGGCAAGAACTATGTGGTTCAGTTTGTATTCCGCCAAGTTAAATGCAGTCAGGAACAGGCGGAAGCGGCTGGCCAGGATGCCAAAAGCGTTCTCCACAACTCTTCTGGCTCTGGACAGCCTGTAGTTGAAGACCCTCTGGTCCGGGGTGAGGGTCCTCATCGGGAACGGCCTCATCACATGGGGAGTCAACGCAAACGCTTCATCTGCGACAAAGACGAAGGGGAGTCCTTCGGCATTCTCCTCTGGAGGTGGCAAGCACAGACTGCCACTTTGGAGACGCCAGTAGAACTCCGTGTGCGTAATGGCCCCACCATCCGATATCCGGCCGTTCATCCCCACGTCCACATACATAAACTCGTATGTTGCCGACACCACCGCCAACATCACTACACTATTAAACCCTTTATAATTATAATAGTAGGACCCCGAGTTGGGCGGTGGGATGATGCGGACGTGTTTCCCATCAATTGCCCCTCCGCAGTTAGGAAAGTCCCAACGGCTGGCAAAGTGGGAGGCCACAGTCTGCCATTCCTGTGGCGTGGAAGGGAACTGTGGAGTGAAACAAGAAAAAAAAATTAGTCACTTTAGGCACCTAAACATTGCAAGCAGATTAGACAATCAACATCTTGGAACAAGAGCATTGTATAAAATTGGAGGCTGGAAAGTATTTGCACAGAAAAGTAGAGGCTCCCCTTCACAGATTACTCACCCCCCCCATCAATCCCCCCACTTCTGATGGGACATTGGCAATAACTAGGGTTTTGGGGGGGGGGGGGTGGACAGCTAACCCTCTGCACTTCATTGATTGGCAAATGGCTCAATAATGTGGGCTAGTTTGGCCAGACCCTCTGTACTTAACACTATTGGCAGGCCACAGGAAAGATCAAATAACATTTCAAGCCCGCCCCCCCCCCCCCCCCAAAAAAGGCAGGCACAGTGTGACATTATTAAATTACCAAGCAAGCTAATAGGAGGGAAAGAAGACAAAAAAATAGGAAATGGAATGTATGGAGGCAGCCCCTTGCACTACATGCTTTGCTGAATTCATCCCTAAAGATGCCCACTATAAAGAGGTAGGTATATAGTGTGTATGGACCTTGGGAAAGCCAGCAGATAAAGGATTGGTACCATCTGACAGAGCAGTTGGGGGAGGGGGTTCCTAATGAGTTTGCCCCCCCCGACCAAAAGAAAAAAAAAAGGGGGCTCTACATGAAGTAAACCACACAGCAAACATTTGTGCATATTTTAGGGGGTGTTTTGGGGCAAACAATACTATGCAGCAGACAAAAGACATTGCTTAAGTGACTAGGCCATAGGTGTCTATTGGGGCAGAAGAGCATGCTGGTGAGGTAAGTGAAGGGAAAAATGCATGAAGGAGAAAAGGGGCACAGCATATTAGAACATATTGCAATCATGGTAATTAGGGAAGGAGGTCAAAAATACAAGTCATTAGCAAACAGAGCATACATAGAAGGGAATAGTAAAGTAAAAATGTTACCTTAATATAGTCCTCCTGCAGGACCTGAATGATGGCAGAACAGGTCTCTGGAATAATGATTCCCAGGGCCTGGGGAGAGATACCTGAAGAGAACTTCAAATCCTGAAGACTTCTCCCTGTCGCCAAGTACCTCAACGTGGCAACAAGCCTCTGCTCCGGAGTAATGGCTTGTCTCATGCAGGTATCCTGCCGGCTGATAAAGGGGGTCAGCAAAGCCAAAAGACGGTGAAAATCGGGGTCCGTCATCCTGAGAAAGTTCCTGAAATCATCAGGATTATTCTCCCGGATCTCACGAAGCAAAGGCATGTGCGAGAACTGGTCACGCTGAAGCAACCAATTCTTGGTCCACATACTCCTCGTCACTCTGTTCATGGACGGGTCTTGGCTCAAAGCTAAAAGCCTGACACCAATTCCGCGTACAGCACGAACTCGGCGACGAGTACGCACGGGAAACATCGCTCAGAAGGTCACAAAAGGTCGGCTGGTCAGAACGGACAAACAGAAAGCACCGATAAACAGCAAGGCCTGAAAGAACGAAGTGAATACCAGCAACGAGCAGACAATAAGCAGTGCAAATCAAAGCGTCCTATATCAAGATATAGGCCGCAATGACCAACAAATGCGAACTGACTACACGCACTAATAAACAGATACGCACGACAAGCACAAACTGAAGAGCAGTAACGATCTGAGTCAGAAAACTGAGAAGCGCGAATCTTAAGTCACCAAACTTCCACTAACTCTCGATAAACACGGGATCAGCAGAAGGAGCCCAACGGGTGCCTGACGTGGTGCTGAACTTCCCTTTTGTAATCTCGTGGACGACGACTTACGTCACGACGTTCTTCCGGACCGGATATTCCGACAACGTAGTCCGACCGTGTGTACGCAACGCCAACATCGGACAAAGTACGTCGGACAAAGTCCGACCGACCTGGTCCGCGGATTGTCCGAGCGTGTGTCCGAGCGTGTGTATGGGGCTTTAGACTTTTTTTTAAAACCAAGGTTTAGTGACACTTTAAGATTCTCCTCTCTCTGCCATGGCTGGTGAGGTTGGTCTAGCAATGTTAACATAGCAGTGCTCATAATCTGCTGTGTCTCCCTTCTCTGCCCATCCTCTCTTGTTACCAACAGGATAACATAGTGGGGATCAGATGTGGGACAGGAGTCATAAAAAAGGTCTAACTTCACACAACTGTCCAAGCATATGCGTTATGGAGTGAAGCATTTTACAGGCACCTTCATCCCTTGCACAGATGGCTTTCTTTGGAACAAGGACTTGTTTTATTATATTATATACCTAATTTAAAGAAAGTTTGACAATCCTGAATGCCACAACTTTTGAGAGTACCAGCCAATATTCCCTATGTGCTGCTGGAGCCTCCTTTCTCCAGGTATTGAGCTAACTTAGACTGGCTGTACAAGTTAGAGAGACTATACCTACAGTACATATACATAAAAATAGGGTTCTACCGGGAAATGGTTGTAGCACTACCCCCGTAAGGGTAGCAGATGACAGAGTTCCCCACTGCTGCACAGCCAGGCAACAAGTAGCTTCCACACTTTTTCCAGAGACATGTTTTTTTATAGGGGGTCATAACTTGGATGGGGAGTAGGAATTATGGGATGCCCAACTTGATAGTAACTAAACCAAGGACAACTTCCTCCCTATTTACAACTCCAGTTGATTCTTCTCCTTTACTCTGTACAACTCTAATTCCTCTTCCTTAGGTTGTACAGCTCTGATTGATTCATTTTTTGGTAGCTAACAGTCTCTGTTAGAAAAGCAACAGCCCCTTACAGGCTAGAAACTCTCAGTCTCTTTAGGAAGTAGCACAAAGTGTTGTAAACTGCAACCTGGAGCACCTCCTACTCCCTCCTGATCCCAGTTCTACCAACTGCAGGAAATGCTATCCCACTTGGCTGCTTCTTCACCAGTCTACCTGGCTGACTCTCTTCACCAGTCTACCTGACTAACTCTCTGGAGAGCTCCCAGGACAAGATTACAGAAGAGTTAAGCACACCGGTATCTTCCAGAGAGACCTGCTATGTGTGGCAAAATCTCCCTTTGTAAATCTCTGCACTCTGCTGTAGTACTCACACTGCCCTCCTTGCTCCTGCTGCCTCTCAGGGAAGACTCCTTCCAAGTATCTCCTGTTGCCAGGATCCTCCCAGGCCAGCTCCTGAGCCCCGGCCTGAGGCAGCTCCCCTAAATATGCAGAACAACCCTCCTAGCCTCCACCTTCCAGAATGTTCTCCCACTTTCTAGAACCAGGGGGAGGCACCAGAGCGCTGCCTGCATGAGTCATCCAGCTCTGAACTCTAGTAAACCTGACCCAATTAAGGCCTGGTTCACACCTATGCATTTTTTAGTGTGTTTTCAGTTTTGCAGAAACACACTACAGTCCATTTACCATGGTTTCCTATGGATGTAGTTTACACCTGTGCATTTTATGGAAAGGGCCAAGGACTTTTTTTTCAGTTTTTTGGTTCCATAGACTTCAATAGATTCAAAACCTGTATTGAAAAACGCAGAATGCACCCGATATATGCAAACTTCAACCTGCATAGGTGTGAATCAGGCCTTAGACTCACAGGTTTTAAACATGAGCCAAAAACATACATTTTCCTGCACTCACACTAGTAGCACACTAGAGGGTGCTACACGGTGATGATCAAAGTTTTCATAGCACTGTGGAACGGAGCCCTAGGATGTCATATATAAAGGTTGTTGTGCAGCGGGACCAGTGGTCATTTAAGTAAGAGTGCAATACACAGTCTTTGTTGGGGATAAGAATCCAGCTTTGCTTACACTGATATATTTTATCATACCACTGGTGACTTTGGGGAATAATCCTTCTCTCTTACTCCCTTGTCTCTTGTAAATATATATGCAAGGTCCCTCCACAGGCTGGTAAGCCTGCCCCTCTGGGGGATGACATTGGTTTGGTTCCTGGGTAGAGTTTAGCGGACACCTGGATGTTCGGGTTCGACAGGTTCGGCCGAACTTCGGAAAAAAGTTCGGGTTCGGGACCGAACTTGACCCCGAACCCCATTGAAGTCAATGGGGACCCGAACGGCTATAATAAATTGTCGGCTCCCGTCCCCATAATACAGAGAACAGTCATTGAAGTCATTGATTTTTAAAAAGTTATTGTCATAAAAAGTGTTTGGGGACCCGGGTCCTGCCCCAGGGGACATGTATCAATGCAAAAAAAACTTTTAAAAACGGCCGTTTTTTCGGGAGCAGTGATTTTAATAATGCTTAAAGTGAAACAATAAAAGTGTAATATTCCTTTAAATTTCGTACCTGGGGGGTGTCTATAGTATGCCTGTAAAAGGGCGCATGTTTCCCGTGCTTAGAACTGTCCCTGCACAAAGTGTAATTTTTGCAGGAAAAATCACTCGCGGCTTTAATGAATTGTCGGCTCCCCTAATACAGAGAACAGTCATTTATTGAAAGTCATTGATAAAAAAAAAGTAATTGATAAAAAAAAAAGTCATTGATAAAAAAAAAAAGTGTGGGGGTTCCCCCAAATTCAATTACCAGGCCCTTCAGGTCTGCTATGGATATTAAGGGGAACCCCGCGTCAAATTAAAAAAAAATGACGTGGGGTTCCCCCTAAATATACATACCAGACCCTTCAGGTCTAGGATGGATTTTAAGGGGAACCCCCGCGCCAAAAAATAAATGCCGTGGGGTCCCCCTCAAAATCCATACCAGAGCCTTATTTTAAGTGTTTTATGGATAGATGACCTCTGTATGAGTACAAGTTTCTCTGGTTTGTTAATGGGTGGTGCTCCCAGGAAAAGTATACGCTAGAGTTTTACATATGATTAATTCCACACTTTTGATATTTATTTGATAAACTGACCAAACACATTACTCATTTCGATTTCTCTTCCAGGCTGAATGATAAACATCACTAGATTCTAGACATGGGCGCCTTAAAAAAATTTGTTGTGTTTCGTTCCGTATTAAAAAAAATTGTGTCCGAAATTCAATTCGATTCGAAATACGAATTTTCGTTAGGTCCGGTGCTCGATGCGAACCCACGTTCGCATCGAGCACCGGGCGTTCGCTCGCTCGGCGAGCCCAGAACTATTTTGGCCGCTCGCATCACGTTCGTGTGATGCGAGCGGCCCCGCAATGCATTGCGGCCGGCGCGGCCGGCGCAGTGCATTGCTGGCTGATGATTGGCCAAGCATGCACTGTGACCCCGCATGCTTGGCCAATCACAGCCCCGGAAACTCGAAGAGCCATAATTGGCTACAGGCAGGACGCCTGTAGCCAATTACAGCTCAGGGGCTGTAGTACACGCCCCCCCCTATAAAAGGCCGCCACGCCGTCTGCGCCGGTCACATGCTGTTCCGGCGCAGATAGAGCAGGCTAGATCTGTGACACTCTGCTGGATTTAGTTAGTTAGAGAGATTTACTTAGAGAGATTGAGTTAGATAGATTCATTCATTTAGATTGATTTAGAAAGAGGGGCTTGTAGTGTGTTCGTGGCAGGCAGGCAGAGCTCCTATATTTTGTTCCCAGAAGCACCTATAGGACTTGTAGTGTGTTACTGGCAGGCAGGCAGAGCTCCTATATTTTGTTCCCAGAAGCACCTATAGGACTTGTAGTGTGTTCGTGGCAGGCAGGCAGAGCTCCTATATTTTGTTCCCAGAAGCACCTATAGGACTTGTAGTGTGTTCGTGGCAGGCAGGCAGAGCTCCTATATTTTGTTCCCAGAAGCACCTATAGGACTTGTAGTGTGTTCGTGGCAGGCAGGCAGAGCTCCTATATTTTGTTCCCAGAAGCACCTATAGGACTTGTAGTGTGTTCGTGGCAGGCAGGCAGAGCTCCTATATTTTGTTCCCAGAAGCACCTATAGGACTTGTAGTGTGTTCCTGGCAGGCAGGCAGAGCTCCTATATTTTGTTCCCAGAAGCACCTATAGGACTTGTAGTGTGTTCGTGGCAGGCAGGCAGAGCTCCTATATTTTGTTCCCAGAAGCACCTATAGGACTTGTAGTGTGTTCCTGGCAGGCAGGCAGAGCTCCTATATTTTTTGTTCCCAGAAGCACCTATAGGACTTGAAGTGTGTTAGTCCCATCACACAGAGATCATATATTTTGTTCCCAGAAGCACCTATAGGACTTGAAGTGTGTTAGTCCATCACACAGAGATCATATATTTTGTTCCCAGAAGCACCTATAGGACTTGAAGTGTGTTAGTCCCATCACACAGAGATCATATATTTTGTTCCCAGAAGCACCTATAGGACTTGAAGTGTGTTAGTCCCATCACACAGAGATCCTATATTTTGTTCCCAGAAGCACCTATAGGACTTGAAGTGTGTTAGTCCAATCACACAGAGATCATATATTTTGTTCCCAGAAGCACCTATAGGACTTGAAGTGTGTTAGTCCCATCACACAGAGATCATATATTTTGTTCCCAGAAGCACCTATAGGACTTGAAGTGTGTTAGTCCAATCACACAGAGATCATATATTTTGTTCCCAGAAGCACCTATAGGACTTGAAGTGTGTTAGTCCAATCACACAGAGATCATATATTTTGTTCCCCGAAGCACCTATAGGACTTGAAGTGTGTTAGTCCAATCACACAGAGATCATATATTTTGTTCCCAGAAGCACCTATAGGACTTGAAGTGTGTTAGTCCAATCACACAGAGATCATATATTGTGTTCCCAGAAGCACCTATAGGACTTGAAGTGTGTTAGTCCCATCACACAGAGATCATATATTTTCTTCCCAGAAGCACCTATAGGACTTGAAGTGTGTTAGTCCAATCACACAGAGATCATATATTTTGTTCCCAGAAGCACCTATAGGACTTGAAGTGTGTTAGTCCCATCACACAGAGATCATATATTTTGTTCCCAGAAGCACCTATAGGACTTGAAGTGTGTTAGTCCAATCACACAGAGATCATATATTTTGTTCCCAGAAGCACCTATAGGACTTGAAGTGTGTTAGTCCCATCACACAGACCTATATTTTCTTCCCAGAAGCACCTATAGGACTTGAAGTGTGTTAGTCCAATCACACAGAGATCATATATTTTGTTCCCAGAAGCACCTATAGGACTTGAAGTGTGTTAGTCCCATCACACAGACCTATATTTTCTTCCCAGAAGCACCTATAGGACTTGAAGTGTGTTAGTCCAATCACACAGAGATCATATATTTTGTTCCCAGAAGCACCTATAGGACTTGAAGTGTGTTAGTCCCATCACACAGAGATCATATATTTTGTTCCCAGAAGCACCTATAGGACTTGAAGTGTGTTAGTCCCATCACACAGAGATCATATATTTTGTTCCCAGAAGCACCTATAGGACTTGAAGTGTGTTAGTCCCATCACACAGAGATCATATATTTTTTTCCCAGAAGCACCTATAGGACTTGAAGTGTGTTAGTCCAATCACACAGAGATCATATATTTTGTTCCCAGAAGCACCTATAGGACTTGAAGTGTGTTAGTCCCATCACACAGAGATCATATATATTTTCTTCCCAGAAGCACCTATAGGACTTGAAGTGTGTTAGTCCCATCACACAGAGATCATATATTTTGTTCCCAGAAGCACCTATAGGACTTGAAGTGTGTTAGTCCCATCACACAGAGATCATATATTTTGTTCCCAGAAGCACCTATAGGACTTGAAGTGTGTTAGTCCCAATCACACAGAGATCATATATTTTTTTCCCAGAAGCACCTATAGGACTTGAAGTGTGTTAGTCCCATCACACAGAGATCATATATTTTCTTCCCAGAAGCACCTATAGGACTTGAAGTGTGTTAGTCCCATCACACAGAGATCATATATTTTCTTCCCAGAAGCACCTATAGGACTTGAAGTGTGTTAGTCCAATCACACAGAGATCATATATTTTGTTCCCAGAAGCACCTATAGGACTTGAAGTGTGTTAGTCCCATCACACAGACCTATATTTTCTTCCCAGAAGCACCTATAGGACTTGAAGTGTGTTAGTCCCATCACACAGAGATCATATATTTTGTTCCCAGAAGCACCTATAGGACTTGAAGTGTGTTAGTCCCATCACACAGAGATCATATATTTTGATCCCAGAAGCACCTATAGGACTTGAAGTGTGTTAGTCCATCACACAGAGATCATATATTTTGTTCCCAGAAGCACCTATAGGACTTGAAGTGTGTTAGTCCCATCACACAGAGCTATATTTTTTCTTCCCAGAAGCACCTATAGGACTTGAAGTGTGTTAGTCCCATCACACAGAGATCATATATTTTCTTCCAGAAGCACCTATAGGACTTGAAGTGTGTTAGTCCCATCACACAGAGCTCCTATATTTTCTTCTCAGCAGCACCCACAGGACTTCTAGTGTGTTAGTGGCATCACACAGAGCTCCTCTATTTTATTTGCAGAAGCACCCACAGGACTTCTAGTGTGTTAGTGGCATCACACAGAGCTCCTCTATTTTCTTTGCAGAAGCACCCATAGGACTTCTAGTGTGTTAGTGGCATCACACAGAGCTCCTATATTTTCTTCTCAGCAGCACCCACAGGACTTCTAGTGTGTTAGTGGCATCACACAGAGCTCCTCTATTTTCTTTGCAGAAGCACCCATAGGACTTCTAGTGTGTTAGTGGCATCACACAGAGCTCCTCTATTTTCTTTGCAGAAGCACCCATAGGACTTCTAGTGTGTTAGTGGCATCACACAGAGCTCCTCTATTTTCTTCTCAGAAGCACCCACAGGACTTCTAGTGTGTTAGTGGCATCACACAGAGCTCCTCTATTTTCTTTGCAGCAGCACCCACAGGACTTCTAGTGTGTTAGTGGCATCACACAGAGCTCCTCTATTTTCTTTGCAGAAGCACCCATAGGACTTCTAGTGTGTTAGTGGCATCACACAGAGCTCCTCTATTTTCTTTGCAGAAGCACCCATAGGACTTCTAGTGTGTTAGTGGCATCACACAGAGCTCCTCTATTTTCTTCTCAGCAGCACCCACAGGACTTCTAGTGTGTTAGTGGCATCACACAGAGCTCCTCTATTTTCTTTGCAGAAGCACCCATAGGACTTCTAGTGTGTTAGTGGCATCACACAGAGCTCCTCTATTTTCTTTGCAGAAGCACCCATAGGACTTCTAGTGTGTTAGTGGCATCACACAGAGCTCCTATATTTTCTTTGCAGAAGCACCCACAGGACTTCTAGTGTGTTAGTGGCATCACACAGAGCTCCTCTATTTTCTTCTCAGCAGCACCCACAGGACTTCTAGTGTTTAGTGGCATCACACAGAGCTCCTCTATTTTCTTTGCAGAAGCACCCATAGGACTTCTAGTGTGTTAGTGGCATCACACAGAGCTCCTCTATTTTCTTCTCAGCAGCACCCACAGGACTTCTAGTGTGTTAGTGGCATCACACAGAGCTCCTCTATTTTCTTTCAGAAGCACCCATAGGACTTCTAGTGTGTTAGTGGCATCACACAGAGCTCCTCTATTTTCTTTGCAGAAGCACCCATAGGACTTCTAGTGTGTTAGTGGCATCACACAGAGCTCCTATATTTTCTTCTCAGCAGCACCCACAGGACTTCTAGTGTGTTAGTGGCATCACACAGAGCTCCTATATATTCTTCTCAGCAGCACCCACAGGACTACCGACTACAATGGCTGGAAGACCGCCAAGGGGAGGCAGAGCGTGCAGAGCCAAGAACACAGGGCAGGCAGGCTCTGTTTCTAGTGGACGTGGCCGTGGACGTGGACGTGGTCGTGCATCGTCATCAGCACGTGGCCATGGGACACGCGCGTCTTTGTTTTCGGCAGCTGGACATGTGGAGCCGCATCATGCTGAAGGCTTGGTAGAATGGATGACCAAGCCCTCCTCATCCTCCTCATCCTCTCTCACCCAGGCTCAGGGTACTGGCAGAGCATCATCAGCCACCCCTTCCCTAGACCCACCATGTCCTCCTGAGGAGTCCCCCGAACTCTTTGAGCACAGTGTTGGGTACATGCTCCAGGAGGATGCCCAACGATTCGAAGGCTCGGATGATGATACCCAGCTTGAGGAATCTGGCAGTACTGTTCCACCAGCTGCAGCTTACTGCCAGGTTTGCTCTAGTGGTGAAGAGGGAGGGGATGATGAGGTCACTGACTCCACGTGGGTGCCTGAAGGGAGAGAGGATGAGGAGGAGGACGAGGAGGAGGAGGATGCGGCGTCACATGTCCAACGAGGCAGGGTGCCCCCTGGAGGCCAGGTAGAGGCCAGCACAGCAACTGTACAACACCGCAGAGCTCCGCCAGTGCAGGGCGCTGCCTCTGCACGTTATCAGAAAAGTTCTTTGGTGTGGGCCTTTTTTGAGACGAGTGCATCAGATCGCACCACTGCTATTTGCAATATTTGTCTCAAGCGTATCTCGCGTGGCCAAAACATCAGCCGCTTGGGCACCACAAGCATGACCAGACATATGGCGACCTGCCATGCAGCTCGTTGGCAGGCACACATAAAAGACCCACACCAAAGAACTAAGCGGACCTCTCCTTGCTCCTCCTCAGCTGGGATCTCCATCCCCACTACACCTTCAGTCCTCTCTGAAAGCTGCTCTGAGAGGACTGAAGGTGTAGAATTAGGTGTGTCACAACCAAGTACTTGCAGTACACCGACGTCCGATTGCAGCAGGCAAATTTCCCTGCCCCAGCTGCTGGACCGTAGAAAGAAGTACACTCCCAGCCATCCACATGCCCAGCGGTTGAATTCTAGCCTGGCTAAATTGCTAGCACTTCAACTACTGCCTTTTCAGTTGGTAGACTCGGCCCCCTTCCGTGAGTTTGTTCAATGTGCGGTTCCTCAGTGGCAGGTTCCCAAACGCCACTTTTTCTCACGGAAGGCGATTCCGTCTCTCTACCGGCATGTGGAGGGCAATGTCCATGCCTCGCTGGACAGGGCCGTCAGCGGTAAGGTGCATATTACCGCTGACTCATGGTCCAGCAGGCATGGACAGGGACGGTACCTTTCTTTCACGGCCCATTGGGTCACTCTATTGGCAGCTGGGAGGGATGCAGGACAAGGTGCAGTAGTGTTGGAGGTTGTTCCGCCACCACGCCTCCAAAACGCTACTACTGCTACTGGTTGTGACACACCTCTCTCCTCCACCCCCTCCTCTTCTTCTTCCTCCAGTGCTCTGTCCTTGGAACCAGCGGTGCTCCGTAGGCGTACAAGGGGCTACGCAAGTACGCAGGCAAAAAGATGCCATGCCGTGCTTGCGCTGGTGTGTTTGGGGGACAGGAGCCACACTGGGCCAGAGGTTCTGGCAGCTCTGCAGGGGCAGGCCGAGAGGTGGTTGACGCCACGTCAGCTTAAGCCAGGAATGGTCGTTTCTGACAATGGCACCAACCTCCTCTCCGCCCTGCGACAGGGGCAGCTCACCCATGTGCCCTGCATGGCTCACGTCCTCAACCTGGTGGTGCAGCGGTTCTTGGGCAGGTTCCCAGGCTTACAGGATGTCCTGAGGCAGGCCAGGAAAGTCTGTGTGCATTTCCGCCGATCTTATAATGCCAGTGCTCGGCTGACTGAGCTGCAAAAGGAGCTGAACCTGCCCAAGAACCGCCTAATATGTGACATGCCCACCAGGTGGAACTCAACGTTGGCCATGCTGCAGCGACTGCACACGCAGCAGAGGGCCATCAATGAGTACCTTTGCGACTACGGCACCAGGACAGGGTCAGGGGAGCTTGGTTTTTTTTCCCCACGTCAGTGGAGCATGATCAGGGATGCATGCACTGTCCTCTCACCATTTGAGGAGGCCACGAGGATGGTGAGCAGTGACAGTGCATGCATCAGTGACACTGTCCCTCTTGTCCACCTGTTGGAGCATACGCTGCGTGGGATAATGGACAGGGCACTTGAGGCAGAACAGAGGCAGGAAGAGGAGGACTTCCTTGCCTCTCAAGGCCCCCTTTATCCGGACAGTGTTCCTCCTGTCCCACCCATCACACAGGAAGAGGATGAGGAGGAGGAGGAGGAGGAGGAGGAGGATTGTGTGAGCATGGAGGTGGAGCCTGGCACTCAGCATCAGCAGCAGCAGTCTTTTAGGGATGATGTACAGTCCCAACAAACCAGTGGACTTGTACGTGGCTGGGAGGAGGTGGCTGGCGATCATGTCATCCTCAGTGACCCAGAAGACTCCGGACCGAATGCCTCAGCTAACCTACGCTGCATGGCCTCCCTGATCCTGCAAAGCCTGCGGAAGGATCCTCGTGTTCTTCGGATCAAGGAGAGGGACCATTACTGGCTGGCCACTCTCCTTGATCCGCGGTACAAGGGTAAGGTTGCGGACCTTATCTTGCCGTCGCAGAGGGAGCAGAGGATGAGACATCTCAGGGAGGCCTTGCAGAAAGGTCTGTGCAACGCGTTCCCAGAAACTGGGAGGCTACAAACTCCTGGTCCTGGGCGACGAGTAGCTGAGGCTTCGGTCAGTAGCAGAAGGAGCGGTGGGGAAGGTGGACGTCTGACCGATGCGTTCAGACAATTTTTTAGTCCGCAGCCCCAAGGTATGATCGGTTCCAGCAACCATCGCCAGCGTCTGATATACATGGTGCAGGAATACCTTGGGGCAAGGTCAGACTTGGACACCTTTCCCACCGAAAATCCTCTGGCTTACTGGGTCCTGAGGATGGATCACTGGCCAGAGCTTGCACAGTATGCAATTGAGCTACTGGCCTGTCCTGCCTCCAGCGTTCTGTCCGAACGCACATTCAGTGCTGCTGGAGGATTTGTGACTGATCATAGGGTGCGCCTGTCCACCGCCTCGGTTGATCGACTGACCTTCATCAAAATGAATCAGTCTTGGATCACCACCAGCTACCAGGCACCTGAGGCGGATATAACCGAATAATTTTTAATGTCACATCACATCCCTTCAAGACTGCCTATGCTGATGCTGAGTGACTGTCCTCTTATGTTCACTGACTATCCTCTTCCTCCTCCTCAATGATCCATGCCACCACACCAGTGCCTAAGGCACAATTTTTCAGCCCCTGTTTAACAGGGGCGTGTACATACAATTTTTATAAAAAAATGCTTCGCAACACTGTGCTCCAAGTACAGTATCTGTGAGGGGTTGCAGTGTTGTGGCACCAGCACCAGTGCCTAAGGCACAATTTTTCAGCCCCTGTTTAACAGGGGCGTGTACTTACAATTTTTTAAAAAAATGCTTCGCAACACGTGTGACTGCTGTGCTCCAAGTACAGTATCTGTGAGGGGTTGCAGTGTTGTGGCACCAGCACCAGTGCCTAAGGCACAATTTTTCAGCCCCTGTTTAACAGGGGCGTGTACATACAATTTTTAAAAAAAATGCTTCGCAACAATGTGCTCCAAGTACAGTATCTGTGAGGGGTTGCAGTGTTGTGGCACCAGCACCAGTGCCTAAGGCACAATTTTTCAGCCCCTGTTTAACAGGGGCGTGTACTTACAATTTTTAAAAAAAAATTCTTCGCAACACGTGTGACTGCTGTGCTCCAAGTACAGTATCTGTGAGGGGTTGCAGTGTTGTGGCACCAGCACCAGTGCCTAAGGCACAATTTTTCAGCCCCTGTTTAACAGGGGCGTGTACATACAATTTTTATAAAAAAAATGCTTCGCAACAATGTGCTCCAAGTACAGTATCTGTGAGGGGTTGCAGTGTTGTGGCACCAGCACCAGTGCCTAAGGCACAATTTTTCAGCCCCTGTTTAACAGGGGCGTGTACTTACAATTTTTTAAAAAAATGCTTCGCAACACGTGTGACTGCTGTGCTCCAAGTACAGTATCTGTGAGGGGTTGCAGTGTTGTGGCACCAGCACCAGTGCCTAAGGCACAATTTTTCAGCCCCTGTTTAACAGGGGCGGGTAATTACAAATCTTGATCTAATAGTTCACAGCAGGGCCCATTCCTGCGCCCACCAAGAGTAACTATGAGGGCCTACAGTCTTGTGGCAACACCGTCCACCACCACCGCCAAAGGCCCAATTTTTCTGCCCTGTTCATCAGGTGCTTGCAATTACAAATCTTGATCTAATAACTCACAGCAGGGCCCATTCCTGCGCCCACCAAGAGTAACTGTGAGAGCTTACAGTCTTGTGGCAACACCGTCCACCACCACCACCACCACCCCCAATTTTTCTGCCCTGTTCAACAGGTGCATGCAATTACAAATCTTGATCTATTAACTCACAGCAGGGCCCATTCCTGTGCCCACCAGTCTTGTGGCTACACCAACATCTAATAGGGCAAATTTCTGCAGAGTATATACGCCAGGCCCCTACTTTCATACATCCAACTTACAAACGACTCCTACTTGCAAATGGAAAGAGAAAACAGGAAGTGAGAGGAAATCTACCCCTAGGAAGGGAAATTCTATCCTGTTAGATTTAATTTGGGAAAAAGGTATCTCCTCTCTACTGATACTTTATCACCAATCCTTGTTTCAATTAAAACCCCACTTTTTCCAAAAACATTTGTCATTGGGACGGAAAGTGAGGTGACATGTTCTGAACAGATGTGCAAAGACAGCAAATGTTACAGGGGTGATAACCCCTCCCTATGTTCTCCAAAAAGCTTAAAAATAGATTTTTTTGGGATGGAGCTACACTTCATAATGTACCTGTTCAGATTCTACTTAAGAACAAACCTAAAGCCGCAAGTGGTTTTAAATGGCTTCTTTTTTTCCTTTAAAAATGTCATTTTGTGCAAGGACAGTTCTAAACACGGGAAACACATGCCACTTCACAGGCATACTTTAGACACCCCCCAGGTACCATATTTAAAGGAAAATTTCACTTTTTTTTTTTCACTTTATGCATCATTAAAATGACTGCTCCCGAAAAAACGTTAGTTTTTAAAAGTTCTTTCCTGACAGACTCCATGGCAGCCAACGATCGTTCACAGGAGGGGTGAGTTCTGCATGGCAGCCTTTTTCTGTTGTTGTGGCAGTGTTGTTTTGTGCTTTTCCTGTGTCCCCATACACCGCTGGTGCGGTGTGTTCAGTGGTCATCATGGCGGCTGGTTCCTTGTGCGTTCCAGCCGCCGAGTCCCTTCCTCGTTCGCCGCGCGGTCGTTCTGCGCATGCGCAGAGCCAGCGCGAGAACGAGGCTTGGTTCGCGCATGCGCGTAGCGGTATTCGCGCATGCGCACTAGCATCGTGGCCGTCGCGCTGATGACGTCACGATAGGCGGCAAATTTAAAAGGGGAAAGACAGTTTTCAGGCTCTGGAATGCCTGTAAGTCTGCAGAAGCACTCCAGAGAGCCCGTTTTTGCTACAAAAGGTAGGGAATCCTCGGTGGCCTGCTCTGCTGTCTTTGTGTTAATGTTTTTTTGTAGTTTTTGATTTGGGTCAATTCTGTTTGCAGCATAATGGACCTTCCCGGACCACTTGTGCCGTCACCGCCTGCTAGTGGCCAGCCCTCTCGCAGCAGGTATTTTGGGGGGGGCATTCCCTGGGGTGCCTGCTGGGGGAGGGGGGAGGGTGGAACATCATCATAGGTGATGTTCCGCTGACACGGTGGATCTGTCTTTTTCTTTCAGCCCTTCCAGGTCTACTCAACACCGGAGTTCGCATAAAGGAAGCGGTTCATCAAAATCCCGCCGGCACTCCTCTTCCAGATCTAGACACCATGGTTCTTCTGCGAGATCCAGTCATCGTAGCCGGGAACCATCCCGCTCTTCCACGACTCGCCCCAGCCATTCTGAAGGGTCATGCTGGGGGTGTAGGGCTCAAGTCCCTAGGGACAAGTCCCTTTGTGATGCCTGTTACGTAAAGGCGACTGGAGAAAGGACTGACTCTGGCCAACAGTTAAAGTCTATGGTGGAGAAGATGGTCAAGGACAGCTTAAAGGAGCTGGAAGCCCCTCATGTATCTCCTGTAGAGTCGCCCAAATCTCCTGTGAGGGATACCCAGGTTCAAGATACTTGGGAAGCCTCGTTACCAAGCCATCCATCCGCGGATCTCTCCGATAGCGAATCTGAGGAAGATGTGGCTGGTTCCGGTTTTGATTTTGCTCTGCTCCCTCCTTTGGTCAAAGCCATCAAGGAAACCTTGAATTGGGAAGAGCCGGTGACGGCTCCAGCGAAGCAGAGAAAATTTTTCAAACAATTAAAGAAGGAGCGGATCAGTTTTCCTTTTCTGTCGGAACTAGGAGAGGTTATTACGGAAGAATGGGGAAAGGTAGAGAAGAAGAACTCTCTCCTGCCAAAAATTCAGAAGCTGTACCCATTCAGAGAAGAAGAGGTAAAACAGCTGGAATCACCCCCCCTAGTGGATGCGGCAGTAATGCGGTTGGTCAGACATGTGACCCTTCCCTTAGAGGACACGGTCTCCTTCAAGGACGCTCTAGACAGGAGAATTGATTCTGACCTGAAGCGGGTCTACCTTATGGCTGGCACGGCCTGTAAACCGGCCCTGGCTCTGGCGGCCTTGTCTAGAGCAATGGAGGTCTGGTCCGACAGTGTCGACGAGACACTCAGGGGTGTCTCAGAAGAGCTAGCCAGGAGTTCTCCTATACAGGAGCTGAGACTGGCCTCGGCTTTCTTGGGGGAGGCCTCAATTGACATTATTCGTCTCTTGTCTCGAGTTATGCTGTCCTCTGTGACTGCCAAGCGTGCCCTGTGGCTCCGCCCTTGGCTGGCCGACCCGGCATCTAAGCAGGTTTGGTGCCGGATTCCCTTTGACGGTTCGTCTTTGTTTGGGAATAGGTTGGATAGTGCTATAACTCGGGCCACGGGCGGTAAGTCTGGGTTCCTTCCCCAAGACAGGCGCCAACAAAATCCCAGAGGTTCGTTTCCAAGGAAGCAAGGTCAAGACCGTGCCAGGGAGGCACGCAGTTACAGGCCCGGGAAGGAATTCTCCAGATCTTGGAGGTCCAGGCAATCATCTTTCAAAAAGGCTACAAAAAGCAGTTTGTCGGGTGACAAACAACCGACCAAGTCCTTTTGAGAGCGAGCCCGTCCAGACGGACCGGGTGGGAGCTCGCCTGCTCCTTTTTCGGCACGTCTGGGCGGCCTCAATCCAGGATTTCTGGACCGTCAGGACGGTTTCCTCAGGACACACTTGGACGTTCAGCAGGGTCCCCAAGTGCAGGTGTGTCCCCACATCCATTCCAACATCAGAAGGAAAAAGGATGATACTTTCAACCTACGTAAAATCTTTATTGGAACAAGGCGCAGCTATTCCCGTGCCAGTCGAGCAACGTGGTATGGGAATATATTCCCCTCTTTTCTTAGTCCAGAAGAAGAGCGGGGCGTGGAGACCCGTAATAGACCTGACATATCTGAACCGCTTCATAAAGAAGGAGAGGTTCAAGATGGAGACCCTGGCCACAATCCAACAGTCAGTACAGCCAGGGGATTGGATGGTCTCCATAGACCTAAAAGACGCCTACTTCCACGTGCCCGTCGCAACAGACTTTCAACAGTTCCTGCGGTTCTCCATAGACCGGGTTCATTTACAATTCACTTGCCTTCCCTTCGGTCTGTCCACTTCTCCACGTACCTTCTCGAAGGTCCTACTAGCAATCGTAGCTCTACTAAGGATCAGAAAAATCCGGATCCATCACTACCTGGACGATCTACTCTTGTTGGCTCAGGACAAAAGTTGTCTGGTAGATCACAGAGATCAGACCATCTCAACGCTCAAGGAGTTCGGATGGCTCCTGAATATGGAAAAAAGCCAGCTGGAACCTTCACAGTATCTCGTGTTCCTGGGAGCATTCTTCAACACGGTGAGAGGTACCATCTCTCTGCCCGAGGAAAAGGTCAGAATAGTGCGAGACAGGATCCACCTGGCTCTCGCGTCTCCCCATCTCAGCACCCGGTATTGCCTGAAGGTCATAGGCACCATGGTGTCTACAATTCCGATGGTGAAGTGGGCACAGTGGAGAATGCGTCCTTTTCAGAAGGGGTTTCTTCTCCAGTGGTCGGGAGACAAAGGCCAGACGATTCGTGTCACTCAAATCATGAGGAGTTCCCTCTTCTGGTGGCTTCAGCGAGAGAACCTACTGAATTGCCATTCCCTTCTTCCGATCAGGTGGATAACAGTAACATCAGATGCCAGCAACAGAGGTTGGGGGGCCCATTGTCTGATGGAGGTGGCTCAGGGCACTTGGGACTTTCCCTCTCGAGGGATAGTCTCGAACGTCCTGGAGTTGCGTGCAGCCTTTCTAGCTCTGGTGGCCTTCCCTCATCTGATATCGGGAGAGTCGGTTGTTCTCAGATTGGACAACACAACAGCTGTTGCCTACATAAGGAAACAAGGGGGCACCAGGAGTCGTTCCCTACTGGCAGAAGTGGAACCTATCATGCGTTGGGCACAGAGGAATCTAGCCAACTTGACGGCAACCTATGTTCCCGGGGTTCTCAACGTCCAAGCGGATTTTCTCTCAAGGGTGCAGCTGGACAACAACGAGTGGGCTCTGCACGAGGAGGTGTTCAGTTGGGTGGTATCCCTAGGGATCTCTCCAGAAGTGGATCTCTTTGCCTCCCAGTACAACAGGAAGATGGCGAGATACTACTCGCGGTTCAGGGATCCACAAGCCTACGGGGTGGATGCACTAACGGAGCGCTGGTGGTTCCGCACAGCCTATGCCTTCCCTCCAACTCCGATCATCTTTCAATTCCTGAGGAGACTCAGATGGGAGGAAGTGGAGATGGTGGCTATAATCCCACACTGGCCCAACAGACCGTGGTTTCCTCTCCTGTCTCTGCTCAGCTTCCGAGACCCAGTTCCTCTTCCGACCCGTCGGGACCTGCTCTCCCAGGGCACGATCCTCCACCCGTGTCCAGGTCACCTACAGTTGAAGGCCTGGTTCTTGAGAGGGGAAGGTTGGAGGCACTAGGGTGTCCCAAGGAGGCTATTCCCACCCTCCTGAGTGCAAGGAGGCGTAGCACCAACAAAGTATATGAGCGGATCTGGGCAAGATTTTCGTCCCATATGTCTTCCAGAGCCAATTCATGTGGTTCCCCGGCAGTTCAGGACATCCTAAGTTTTCTGCAGTCAGGTCTGGACCTACCTTTGTCGGTCAGTTCCCTTCGTGTTCAGGTGTCAGCTATTTCCGCCTTCACGGGAGTGTCATGGGCCAAACATGCCCTTATCCAACAATTTTTCAAAGGGGCAATGAGATTGAGACCCCAAAGGAAGCCAAGATTCCCTAAGTGGGATCTGCCTCTTGTTTTGGACTTTTTTTCTCATCTGGACAAGCCGCTTTCGGTCAGAGAGCTTACGTTAAAAACCGCTTTTTTAGTGGCCGTCACCTCGGCGAAGAGGGTGTCTGAAATCCAGGTTCTAGGAGCCAAAGAACCTTTCCTAACCTTCTTTCCAGACAGAGTGGTTCTGGTTCCGATGTTAGGGTCAAACCCTAAAGTCACCTCAGTTTTTCACCAGAATCAAGAAATTTCTCTACCCACCTTCAGGTCCACTGGAGTCTCAGATGTTCACCCTCTGGATGTTGGGGGTTCCCTGAAACAATACTTGGAAGTTACAGCCTCATTCCGCCAGTCGGACTATCTCTTCGTCCTGTTCTATGGAAAACACAAGGGCTCCCGAGCATCAGTCAGATCTATTGCTGCTTGGATAGTTCAAGCGATCCAGTGGGCGTATAAGGAGAAGGGGTTGGCTCCTCCTCAGGCGGTGACAGCACACTCAACCAGAAGTCTCTCAACTTCGTGGGCAGCCTCGCGCCATGTAGCTCCTGATGTGATATGCAGAGCGGCGTCTTGGTCGTCAATCCATACTTTTATGTCACACTACTGTGTTGAGCCAGCGGCTCTGTCTTCAGTTGATTTTGGTGCTAAAGTTTTGTCAATTGACGGTGTCAAATAAATCTTTGTTTGTTCAGCATTTTGCCCACCCGGGTGTGTATGGCGAGTTATTTCCCACACGTTGGCTGCCATGGAGTCTGTCAGGAAAACGGAAAATTCCTATCAAAATACTTACCGTAATTTTCCTTTCCTGATGGACTCCATGGCAGCCGGAGTTCCCTCCCAAATGGCTGGAGTAGGATAGTTACCGAACACGGCCTCTGGCAGGGAGCAAAGATTTATGGGAGTAACGTCCTATAGGGTAGTGGAGGCGGGACTAAACCCACACGTTGGCTGCCATGGAGTCCATCAGGAAAGGAAAATTACGGTAAGTATTTTGATAGGAATTTTCCGTTTTTTGCATTGATATATGTCCCCTGGGGCAGGACCCGGTCCCCAAACCTGTTTTATGACATTAACATGCATATTGGCCGTTGTAATTAGCACTTTTGATTTCGAACGTTCGCGTCCATTATAACGTATAGGGTTCGAAAATTTGCGCGAACTTTCGGTCGGTTCGAAGGTTCTGGTGCGAACCGAACCCGGGGGTGTTCGGCTCATCCCTACTTGTGACACATTACTGATTTACTTTAAAAAAGAAAATAGGACACTGTCTGCTTACCCAGCAATTGATATTCTATAAAATTCTTGCACTGAGACTCCTTAGACAAAAATAATCAGATGTGTATGTTTAGCTTTATTTGCTTGTCTACAAAGCACTTATGGTGTCATCATTAGTCAAATAGATAATGAGAAATTTCTAATTTGTTGCAGTCTAGTCCACAAAGTAATGATTCATGTTTTCCTCATTTTGAAAAATCAAAATAAATTAGTCTCTAGGCTGTGGTTGCTGACTTTATTATTTTTCATCAAATATTTCTCTTTGAATTTTTAAAGTTGAACTTCAGGCAAACAGATGAGATGCAGCATTTAAAATTTATACAGTACATACTGTCTATATGTATGTGTGTGTGTGTGTGTGTGTGTGTATATATATATATATATATATATATATATATATATGTATGTATGTATATGTATGTGTGTGTTATATATGGGAGAAGTATCATTTGTTGGATTTGTATGTTTGTCCATCCAGTCCTGAGCTTTACACACTTCATAGGGCAGGAGACTGAATTTTTCTTTGCTGCCACAAAGTAATACCAAAGGGTCTTGTCCCATTCCGAGACTGCAAATGGACAGTGAAAGCAGACGCAGCAGATTGATGAGCTCATCTCTCTATTACTCTAATCTCTCCTTCTATTAGCATGTTTCTAATTAGTAGTACTGCAGCACAGCTGATTGGCTTCTTGTGCTGTTTCTTCCTCTCCCAAACTAAGCTCTGCTGTAATGGAAATGCAAGAAGCTTATACCAAGTCAAATGTATTTACTTAAAGTACAACTAAAGGCAAAACCTTTTTTTTAGTTTTGGATAGAGTGGAGAGGTATTAGAACACCTGCCAGGTTTTATTGCTGTTAAGGAGATTTACCCTCTCTATTTGTCCTGTTTACCATTTTCATTTTCATTGAAAGTAAAAGAACATTCCAAATTTTGGGTTCTCTTCAGAAACGTAATAGAGGCAGAAACTTCCAATGGGGACACTAGTTCTGGTCACCTGGGGGTCCCCAAGGAATCCCCTTAATTTGAAGGGATTTTTTTACCACCTGTTCCACATTCAGTGGAGCTTGGGTCGGAGATACAAGGGAGGCCGACCTCATCATATCAGACTCCTACCAGGTACGTGACAGATTTCCTGTCACTTCCTGTTTGGCTATGGGACAGTGAAGGGAAATCTCTGCAATAGGACACAGATGGCAAAAAAAGCTGATAGGGGCTATAACCCTCCCTTGCTCTATCCAAAATGAAAAAAAAAAGTTTTGCCTATAGTTCTATTTTAACTACGCTGATGTTTTGAAAGACAAGGTGGAATAGACTCCCTCAAAAGCTGGTTGTGGAATAGACTCCCTCAAGAGCTGGTTCTGGCCAGCTCAGTAGATTGCTTTAAAAAAAGGCCTGGATGATTACCGTATTTTTCATTCCATAAGACGCACCTGACCATAAGACGCACCTAGGTTTTAGAGGAGAAAAACAAGAAAAAAAATATTCTGAACCAAATGGTGTACTAAAATATTTACCAGTGCCCATAAAATGCAGCCTGACCTGTGCCCATTAATAATGCAGCCTGACCTGTGCCCATTAACAATGCAGCCAGACCTGTGCCCCTTAACAATGCAGCCTGACCTGTGCCCATTAAGAATTAAGCCTGCCCTGTGCCCATTAACAATGCAGTCTGATCTATGCCCATTAAGAATGCAGCCTGACCTGTGCCCATTAACAATGCAGTCTGACCTGTGCCCATTAAAAATGCAGCCTGACCTGTGCCCATTAACAATGCAGCCTGACCTGTGCCTGGCGAGGACGTCATCAATCATATCCGTCTGTCACTCATAAAGAAGACAGAGCAGCAGGAGCGGCAGTACTCCATTCGGCCACTGGGGCTGCTGTCTTATGTGAGTGACAAGCTTAGCCAGGAGATCACCAGGCTCACAGGAGACGGCCGCCCGCTATTGGGACATAGCAGCGGCGGCGGGGAAAAAAAGTGTGTCTTATGGAGTGAAAAATACGGTACCTAAATGTACATATTATAACTGGGGTACATTTATAGGTAAAGTTGATCCAGGGAATATCCAATTTCCTCTCGCGGGATCAGGAATTTTTTTTTTCCCCTGCTGTAGCAAATTGGAGCATATTTTGCTGGGTTTTTTCCTCTGGATCAACTGTGGGTATAGGATTGTGTATATGGGATTTTGTGGTTAAACTAGATGGTCTTGTATCTTTTTTCAACCTGACTAACTATGTAACTATGTAAGGTGACCTCCAGCTTCTACTTCATACTGCTGAGAATGACTGCTCTTTGATTGCTTCCAACTACACAGTTTCTTATGAAGATTTTTTTTTTTGTGATTAAAATAATATGCCTTGCAATTGTCTTTTTGAAGATGGCACCACTGGCACGCCACTATTATTAGAGGTAGCTACCAAGTTACCTTTATTGAACCACATGAAAGCTTCACATAGGACCCATTTAGTTTCTTGTTCCACAATATGAAAAACATTCTCACGTCGATACCCACCTACTTTGGGGGTTTCTTCCTACATGAACTCAATAGTCCAAGTGCAGTAGCAATAATGAAAAGTCGCTTGATTTTAAACAAATATCACAAGTATGATTTCTCAGATTTTACAAAAGCTGTTTTGAAAATTACCATAACTTTCCCTTCTGGGTGACAAACATCCAAACTGAAAGAATCCATGCCACAGAGTGAATCAGATTATTTCTATGACTGTTAAAATGTTGCTGCTATGGAGAAAATCCAAATTCAGAACTGAGGAAGGAAATAAATAATTCCATAATGATTTTTATGATCTGTAGGAGGACACTATGGTGTGTGGTGTTCATTTGTAGGGACAGTAACAGTTAAAGCCCCAAGCAAACTTTTTTAGATTTGAACAAGCAAATATGGGTCTGCTTCCTAAATGGAAAGTTCAGAATAGTAGCTTTTAAGTAGTTTTTTAGTAGCTTTTAAAGTACTGTCCCTTATTTGGAGAGACTGTCCCACTTTTGGAACAATATCCCTCTGAAGCCTGAGCTTGTCTGTGTGCTACTGGGACTGGAACAGTGGCGGCTGGTGCTCAAAATTTTTGGGGGTGCAAACAAACAGCCTCACTGTGCCATCAAACGCTGCCACTGTGCCCCAAACGCTGCCACTGTGCCCATTAAACGCTGCCACTGTGCCCATTAAACGCTGCCACTGTG
Organism: Lithobates sylvaticus; assembly: GCA_028564925.1. NCBI lineage: Eukaryota > Metazoa > Chordata > Amphibia > Anura > Ranidae > Lithobates > Lithobates sylvaticus. The sequence goes on from CM053029.1 coordinate 200,691,136, forward strand.
TCCATCTAACGCTGCCACTGTGCCCCAAGTGCTGCCATTGTGCCTCAAATGCTGCCACTGTGCCCATTAAATGCTGCCACTGTGCCCATCTAACGCTGCCACTGTGCCCCAAGTGCTGCCACTGTGCCCATCTAACGCTGCCATTGTGCCTCAAATGCTGCCACTGTGCCCATTAAATGCTGCCACTGTGCTCAAAAAACACTGCCACCGTACCCCAAGTGCTGCCACTGTGCCCATCTAACACTGCCACCATGCCCCAAGTGCTGCCACTGTGACCATCTAACGCTGCCACCGTGCCCCAAGTGCTGTCACTGTGCCCATTAAATGCTGCCAATGTGCCCTCTGCCCGCCATCTACCGGCACTTAAATTGTCTCGGTGTGCAGCTGGTGACGGCGTCAGGCGGCGAGCAGTGTCTCCTCATCGACCCGACATCTTCTCCCGCGCTCCTCCTGTCTTCTGAAATGATTGGACACCTAGGCGTCCAATCACAGCGCCTGTGACTTTAGCCAATCAGGTGACCGGTAACACAGACCCGGCAAACTGATTGGCTGAGAGGCGTGTCTGTGTTAGGGAAGCGATGTATTCGCTTCTCTAACACAATACTGTGTAAACAGCGAACGCACAGCATTGTGCCTGCTGTTTACACTTATGGAAGCCTATTAGAGCCCACCGCTCTAATCAGGTCCCCTATTAGAGCTTACAGCTCTATAAGGGCGCTTCCAACCCCCCCCCCCCCCCGCTGTAATTCAGATGCCCGGCGCCCGACAAGGGGCCGGACACCTGAATAGGGGGCGGCAGCGGTGACAATAGATAGATTCATGCAATGCATGAATCTATCTATTGGTGATAGAGCGGTGCAGGAGAGAGGGGGCGGCGCTACTGCGTCCTCAATGCACGCACCGCCACTGGACTGGAAGCAGGGTGAGCAGCCTCTGAACAGGTAAGGGGGACTCATTTTATATCCAGTGGCCCCTTTGGGGGTCCCTGTGGGAAAGAATTACACTAAATTCCTCTACCTGTGGAAGTGAGGCATTAGAGGAAAAGACCACTTTAACATTGTTTCATTTTAAACAAAGCAGTTGTAACAGTGCCCCGTAGGAGCCGCTGAGTGTTATGGTCCACCTGTCACCCTGCCCAGCCCAGCATTCGCTCCTCAGTCACCCCGAGGCAATGAACAGTCCATATGCTTGTTTTTGTTTATTTTGTTGAGTGAATTCAACTTGGATGGGGTGAGGGAAATATGGGATGCCCAGTGAATTGTATATCAATCAATAAGTGGATTGTATATCAATTGGGACAACTATATACACTTCTCTACAAGTTACAACTTCAGTCTCCTCCAGCACTTTCCTTGCTTGCAGACTATTCCTCTTCCTTCCTCCTGCAGAACTCTTAATCCTCAGGACCAGCTAGCACATGTAAGGTTAGGCCTGACACTGGCACAGCCAGGCCTCAGCAATTGCCCTTTGCAGGCAGGGACCGCGGGCTCCTATAGTATAGCATAAGTATAAAGTCTTTAGTGCTAGCAGTCCTATTGATGGACCACTGCTCCCAGCCAGCTTGCCCGGGGGCCCCATTTGCCTGGGGGGCCCCACCTGCCCAGCGACCCCAGCCAGGGCTGGACTGGCCTACCGGGATACCGGGAAATTTCCCGGTAGGCCCTCTGCCCTGGGGTCGATTTGAGTTGCGGCTGTAGCGTTCCGCTCTTTCCCTCTCTCCTCCTCCTCCTATGTATCACAGAGCTGACTGGGTCTGTGTTTGGTGGCTGTGCTAGATAGTAGATTGAATCAGTGTTCCGCCTATCACACAAGCCGGTCTAGGGGGCGGGACCTTGTTACAGCGTGGCTGCCAAGCACAGACCCAGCCAGCTCCGTGATACACAGGAGGAGATGCCCGCTGTGTGTGTGTTACCAATCGATGGTGAGTCTGTATTAATTGGCACAGTGATGCTGCATTCATGGGCACAGTGAGGGTGCAATTGTGGGCACAGTGAGACTGCATTCATGGGCACAGTGAGGCTGTAATAATGAGGGTGCAATGGTGGGCACAGTGAGGCTGCATTCACAGGCACAGTGAGGCTGCAATGGTGGGCACAGTGAGGCTGCATTCACGGGCACAGAGAGGCTGCAATGGTGGGCACTGTGAGGCTGCAATGGTGGGCACAGTGAGGCTGCATTCATGGGCACAGTGAGGCTGCAATGGTGGGTACAGTGAGGCTGCATTCATGGACACTATGAGGCTGCATTTGATGGGTACAGTAAGGCTGCATTCACGGGCACAGTGAGGCTGCATTCACGGGCACAGTGAGGCTGCAATGGTGGGCACAGTGAGACTGCATTCACGGGAACAGTGAGCTGCAATGGTGGGCACAGTGAGGCTGCATTCACAGGCACAGTGAGGCTGCAATGGTGGGCACAGTGAGGCTGCATTCATGGACAAAGTGAGGCTGCATTTGATGGGCACAGTAAGCCTGCATTCACGGGCACAGTAAAGTAGACAGGGCCCCAGTGCACTGTATTGCCCGGGGGCCTATAATGCTCTTAAGATGGCACTGCCTGCCAGCCCTCCTGGCTGCAGCTGCCCGACTCCACTGCCCATGACATTGCAGTCCTCACTACTGGCTCTGCATCCATCTCTGACTGTTTCCTCTCTTTCAGGCATGCCTCCCCAGTCCTCCTGACTGCACATGTCACTCGCCAGCCCTCCTGGCTACAACCGGTGGGTCCCTCCTGAAGACTTGCCCGGCAGTACTAGCTCCTGCTGTCTTTTCTTGCTCATCCTGTGCCTCCTGTTCAGAACCTTCACGCGTACTTGAAGGGCTCCATCCTGCACCCAAGCCCCAGGCCCAAGATCTCCCCCCCTGGGGAGCTCCCTCAAAGGCCCAGACAGCCCAGTACTCCATCTCCAGTTATTCCACCCGACAACTCCTCCCCAGCTGGGCTGACTCAGGTATTTAAGGAGGCCTGCCCCCAGCCAATCCAGGTTGGGGATTGGTCAGGGATCCTTAGAACACCAGACAAACAGGCCTGTCTGGCAGCTTGCAGCAGGTCTCAAATGCTCCGACAGAATCTGTCTCGAGGGATAGAATACAGCCTGGCCGGTCTGCGCCCAGACAGGGAAGCTTCCAGGAAGGTTAGCGTGTCCCTGCTCTTTCCCTACTCATTTGAAACCTCTCCCCACCGCTGATACTGTCCCTGTCAGATGAGTAACCTGGCCCTACATTACCCACACACAAATTGTGCACCGAGCCAGGGTCTTAAATAGACTCTGACCCAAGATGGACACCAGAGTCACATGTAGCAGCAGCATCTAATCGAATAGCTCCCCCAGTGACCCAGTAATCCATAGAGGAACCATGTTCCTCTCGGCTTCCTCTCCCTCTGCAATGCAGCTTCGGTTGAGCGCCACCTGCAGTGGAGAAGGTGCACCTGCCTACAAGGTTCTTGCAGGCTCCAGAAGTATGTACGGCATGATGACATCAGGATGAAGAGACTAGCTGGCAGCAGACACAGACTACTACAGTGGTTCATAGGTATCTACTTCTGGAAGAAGTGCTAGTGAAGGATACATGACAGCAGACTTAGGTTATTAAAAAGGGGGCGTAACTGTTTTTATTAATCCATTGCTGCTGGTCCTTTAAGGGGTTAGTAATGCCAGGAGGCTGGCCTCACAGGCTTACAAACATGTGATCAATGTAATTTGCTCTCATAGCAATTGCATGAACAGAAACAGTGACCATGACCTGACAGATATAATTCAGTCCCAGTGCTGGGGGTGCTGAGTGAGCGTGTTTCTAGCACAAAAACGTACCACATATATGTAGGGCCACACAAGAAAGCCACAATCCCATATATATGGTTTAAAGAACACATTTCTGGATGGGAGGGAAGGATAGAAGGGGGGTTACGTGTACTTAGGATGGACATCGAACGAATGTTCTTGATTTTTAATCCCACCAAGTTAGTAAACTCTTGTTTTTGAATAGCATGTCAAAAAATTTATTTTTATATAAAGTATATTATATTTTCTACTATTATTACTTCCGTCATTATTCTTTCCCACTTTGTTACACTCCATGAAGCAATCGCACCACCAAAAGGCAAACAAACAATTTTGTAGGGATACCTTCTAGTAATGCCAAGTGACAAGGACAGTTTATTTGAGCTATTCATGTTTATTCAGCATAGAGGATCTCATTTCCTTTCAAAAATATTAAAATATGTACAGAGCATGGGCGATTGCTTGACAAGCCATGTAAAATTTTATGCACAAGCTGCGGTATTTTCCCAGCAAACACTAAATACAGTCAGGTGCATAGGCTGTAAAGTAAGGACACATGAAATAACATTCTCTGTCTGAGCTGCAAATTAGGAAATCGATTTGAGTAAACAGATCTTTTGCTGGTTTGGCTCTGTGCTACAAGCAGATATTAAAACCTACCACTTAATTCTACCACTTATATATTCATTAATAAATCCTTAAATATACTCCAAAATATAAAGGTGGCCATACACTGACAGTTTTTTTTTTATTCAGCCAGAAGGCTGATTGAAATTCAACCGTTCCCTGCTGTTTTAGTGAATTTTAAAAAGTTCTTTTGGACCAAGCTAGTCCAAATTAACTGTTTCCTTCACTAGTCTATGTGCCCAATGGGAGCACTGTATAAACTGTACTATATGTAGCATCATCTACAATGTACATACAGTATACAGGAGTGTGTTGCAGCAGTACGGGGACTTCCCGTCCCATTCCCAACACAAAATTGAAATCGGGCTGATCGCTGCTCAGCCACTCACAGGAACATTTGTATTTTATGAATAAATACAAGGGTTGCTCAAAATGGCGGTGGAGAGGCAGCACAATGTCATGATCTGCACCTCAGCCTCAGCTAGAGGAAGTCATGTATTCCTTAGTTGAGGAAATAGTTAATTTTGACTGGCTTGGTTCAAACTATTTCAGTTAAATCAAACCTGGCGTTCAGCTTCAAGTGAGCCCCCATCCTCCTCCTCTATATGATCCTTGGGTTAGGAAACAAAAGTATCTAAACCATAGCTCCCACCTGTCCCTGACTTCCTGCATGGGTACTTCTTCTGGGTTTCCACATCAATGTCTGTATGATGTGGACAATTCCCATTGACAGGAGGGGCCCTCTTAGGAACCAGAAGACTGACATCATGACTTGTGTAGCCTATATAAAACCCCCAGGCTGCTACAGCCCATAATACCTTTTACTTAACCTAAAATGATAGACCACACCATGTTTTGGAGTAAATGTCAGGTCAGTGACGTAGCTAGTACCAAAAACGGCATATATATAAATAACTGCATAAATATATATGAACACCAGGGGGCACTGCGGGATTAACCGAACCAACTGGCCTCCACTTGTACCGCCCGGAGACAACCCTTTCCCGCAGTGCAACAAGAGTAATCACCAAAATAAATTTGGTGTACTACCGGAGGGGCCATCTACTGATGAGCCCCCCACAAACCGGAGGGGCCATCTACTGATGAGCCCCTCACACCGGAGGGGCCATCTAATGATGATGTCAGAGAACTCACGCTTTCCATGCCCGTCCTCGTCCAGTAGGAGTGAATCCTCACTCTGCGAGCGCCAATGCCCATGCGCAGCCTTCCCAACGGAACCGAACGTGCGGGCGTACCCGCGTACCAACGCAAACATGTGCGCGTCCTCGTCTGCCAATACGAACGGGGGCACGCACTCCCACGTCAGCACGAACGTGTGTGCGCAATCGCGCACGGACCCTCACCTCCACCAATCCCAGCACAAGGCGCCCTATATAAACAGGGCCTTCACATGGTGTCAGTGCTGGATCGTCTTCAGTCTTATGTCCTGGATACCTGCCTGAAGTACCTGCTACCTTGTTCCTGATTCACCCGGTTTTCCTGTTACCCTTCCTGGATTGACCCTGCTTATTGACTGTTTCCTCTGGTTTGACCTCGGCTTGGATTCCTTGACTTCGTCTCTGCTCTCCGATTTGGTACCTCATCACCTGCCCGTTGCCAACCTTTTGCCTGCTTTTGACCACGAACTTGCCTTCCGCTTTGTACCTTGTTTGCCAGCCAGTTGCCGACCTGTTTCCTGTCTTGACCTCGCAGTGCCTACACCCACCTGTTCGGCCTTCACTGAGTTCAGCCTTGGTTACCAACCTACACACCAGCTCTCCAGAAGAACCGGTACTTCCAAGCACCAGTCTACCAGCTGCAGGCACTTGCACCCTTTCGTGCCCCAGCACTCCCTGTTCCTACCACCAGGGGTGTTGGGACCGGAACCGTGCACGAGGCCACCCTCAGCATTCGGACTCCCTGTAAGGTACGTGATAGTATGATCCAGCCAGAATGGAGTCCGAAGGGGGTGCCTCGCCTTTGGAAGCTCTGTGCCAACAGATGTCCGCCCTTACCCAGGCAGTCCAGGGCCTGCGAGATGGCTATCATCAACTGGAACAGAGAGTGGAATCCATGTCCCCAGGCTCTGCAACTCATCAGGGCCCCCTGACTTCCCGGCTTTCCGGCTCAGCAACCTCTGCATCAACACCCACAGTAATGATGCCACCCCCAGAACCTCGCGTGCCCCCACCGGAACAGTTTTCAGGGGACCGCAGCAAGTTCCGCTCCTTCAGGAATGCTTGTCGGCTCTACTTCCTGCTACAACCCCGTACCTTTTCCCTGGAGAGCACTAAGGTGGGGTTCATAGTCTCCCTACTCCAAGGGGAGCCTCAAACCTGGGCCCACCGTATGTTAGAACAAGCCAGCCCTCTTCTGGATACCCTGGACTAATTTTTTGATGAAATGGCCAAACTATATGATGATCCTCAGCGCACCACAACAGCAGAGGCCAGCCCCCATGCCCTCCAACAAGGGCGCCGTCCAGTAGAGGATTATGTAACGGACTTTAGGCGGTGGAGTTCCGACACCTCTTGGAACGACGCCGCCCTCCTCTATCAATTCCGCATAGGCCTCTCCGAAGCACTGAAGGATGAGCTAGCCCGAGTGGGAATCCCTAGTTCTTTGGAGGATTTGATCCAGCTGTCTATCCAGATAGACCGTCGCCTGAGAGAGCGGAGGTCCGAGAGGTCCGGCTTGACACGCCCCACATGGGTGCTACCCAAAGGTCCCAACTACCCTCCTACTCCCATCTCCCATGTGCCTGCTGCCACCTCAGGAGCACCAGAGCCCATGCAAGTCGGCCTACTCCGCTCACCATTATCACCAGAGGAGAAACAGCGGCGTCGCCAGAACAACCTCTGCCTCTACTGTGGGGAAGCTGGGCACTACGCCAACACATGCCCGAACAAGATCCGTAAGTTCAACTCATCATCCCGTGTGCCTTTCGCCTTGTCTCTAATAAAAGCCGCTCACATCGCTGTTCCTATTTCCTTACAGCTCCCAGAAAGAATACTCCGAGTCCAGGCTATAATTGACTCTGGCGCCTGTAGTTGCTTTGTGGATCATGCCTTCGCTCTACAACATAACATCCCACTAATACCTAAGCAGCATCAACTCTCCATACGGCTAGCAGATGGGTCAAACATCAAGTCCGGGCCTATTACTCTGGAGACACAACCCCTGTTCACCAGCATCCCACCAGGTCACCAGGAGCTACTCCGTCTAGATGTCATCTCCTCACCTTTGTTTCCTGTCATCTTAGGAATGCCTTGGCTACAGGCCCACAATCCCCAGGTCAATTGGGTCACCGGTGAGGTGACTTTTCAGTCCTCTTACTGTCTACAGAACTGTCTCAAAACCTTCCACCATATTCCACCAGTCATTGGGTGTCTAAGAATGGACTCTGAATTCAAAGAGCTGGTGCCACCAGTGTACCACAACTTCTTGGACGTGTTCGATAAACAGAAAGCAGACACCCTTCCTCCCCATCGGGTCTACGACTGTCCGATTGAGCTACTACCTGGGGCCGAAATTCCTTTCGGGCGGATCTTTCCCCTGTCCGAACCCGAACTCCTGGTCCTCAAGGAGTACATCGCTCGCTCCGCCCATGTGTGGATTACAGGGATCTGAATAAAGTGACAATTAAAAACCGGTACCCGCTTCCACTAGTCCCGGAATTATTTCAGAGACTCCGCTCAGCAAAAATATTCACGAAGTTGGACCTACGTGGGGCCTATAACCTGATCAGGATACGCAAAGGGGATGAATGGAAGACAGCATTCCGAACACGTTTTGGCCACTTTTCAACATTTTGTTAATAATATTTTCAGAGACTTCTTAGATTCCTTTGTAATTGTCTACCTGGACGATATCCTGATATTTTCCACCTCTCTAGAAATACATCGTGATCATGTAAAACAAGTTCTGGGCAGATTAAGACAACATGGACTTTACGCAAAGGCCGAAAAATGTGAATTCGAACGCCAGACCATTCACTTCCTCGGCCTGGTGATATCAACTGGGGGTGTAGCCATGGATCCCCAGAAGGTCTCTGCCATCATGTCCTGGCCGCCCCCAAATGACAAGAAAGGGGTACAACGTTTTATCGGATTCTCCAATTTTTATAGAAAGTTTATCAAGAACTTCTCCAAGATCATCGCACCCATCACTCAGCTCACCAAGAAGCAAAGCCGCTTCCACTGGACTACAGCGGCCCAAGCCGCCTTCGACCAATTAAAAAGGGCATTTACCTCCGCCCCAGTACTAAAACACCCTGACCCTGCATTACCCTACACTCTGGAGGTCGATGCTTCGGAGAGTGCGGTAGGGGCCATCCTGTCTCAACGCCAAGGACCCAAGTCTCTAATGCATCTGGTGGCCTTCTTTTCCAGAAAACTAGGTGTGTCGGAAAGGAACTATGACGTAGGTGACCGAGAACTCCTAGCAATAAAGCTAGCCTTGGAAGAATGGCGGTACCTCCTGGAAGGGGCAGCACATCCGATACTGATCTTCACAGATCACAAAAATTTAGAGTACCTCAGAACTGCCAGGCGCCTTAGACCCCGACAGGACAGATGGGCTCTTTTCTTTTCCCGTTTTAATTTTCATATTACTTATCGCCCTGGATCCAAAAATGTTAAACCCGATGCCTTATCCCGAATGTTCACAGAACTTGAAACCCCGTCTCCACCGGATACTATCCTACGAGCAATCGCGCACGGACCCTCACCTCCACCAATCCCAGCACAAGGCGCCCTATATAAACAGGGCCCTCACATGGTGTCAGTGCTGGATTGTCTTCAGTCTTATGTCCTGGATACCTGCCTGAAGTACCTGCTACCTTGTTCCTGATTCACCCGGTTTTCCTGTTACCCTTCCTGGATTGACCCTGCTTATTGACTGTTTCCTCTGGTTTGACCTCGGCTTGGATTCCTTGACTTCATCTCTGCTCTCCGATTTGGTACCTCATCACCTGCCCGTTGCCAACCTTTTGCCTGCTTTTGACCACAAACTTGCCTTCCGCTTTGTACCTTGTTTGCCAGCCAGTTGCCGACCTGTTTCCTGTCTTGACCTCGCAGTGCCTACACCCACTAGGGATGAGCCGAACACCCCCGGGTTCGGTTCGCACCAGAACCTTCGAACCGACCGAAAGTTCGCGCGAATTTTCGAACCCTATACGTTATAATGGACGCGAACGTTCGAAATCAAAAGTGCTAATTACAACGGCCAATATGCATGTTAATGTCATAAAACAGGTTTGGGGACCCGGGTCCTGCCCCAGGGGACATATATCAATGCAAAAAGAACTTTTAAAAACTAACGTTTTTTCGGGAGCAGTCATTTTAATGATGCATAAAGTGAAAAAAAAAAAGTGAAATTTTCCTTTAAATATGGTACCTGGGGGGTGTCTAAAGTATGCCTGTGAAGTGGCATGTGTTTCCCGTGTTTAGAACTGTCCTTGCACAAAATGACATTTGTAAAGGAAAAAAAGAAGCCATTTAAAACCACTTGCGGCTTTAGGTTTGTTCTTAAGTAGAATCTGAACAGGTACATTATGAAGTGTAGCTCCATCCCAAAAAAATATATTTTTAAGCTTTTTGGAGAACATAGGGAGGGGTTATCACCCCTGTAACATTTGCTGTCTTTGCACATCTGTTCAGAACATGCAATAAAAAAGTTATTGGAGATTTGGGACTGTCTATGGTACATACACAAAAAAAGAGTAATTTCATAAAGATATAATAAAATTGCTTGTTTTATTAACATAAAAAGATTTGAAGAAAAAGAAAAATACATACAATGTTAGACTCCATGTACAGCAGTATATGAATCATAGGGTTCAAAGAAATTACATACAGTTCCTAATAGAACACCTATATTGTCATACATTCAAAGTACACAGGTCATAATACTTGTCCAATCACTCGACATGTTTCGCCTATAAAGGCTTCATCAGGAGACAAGGATAAGATATATTTGCAGATGGACGAAGGTTTTTTAGAGATTTTTCGTATTCTATGGTATGTATACAAAACAATATATTGGTTAGTATATATAAAACAGTTGATACTCGTTAAAACGTTATATATGCTGCATAGAGTGTGCAATAACAGGGATGTCTGGTGAAGTCAATTTACACATGCATGGTTCCCTACCTCCAATGTTATAGGGATCATACGCATGGTCAGGCTTCCAAATAGAGATGCCAATGGTTGCACTGGAGCACCCCCCAGGAAAGGAACCCGCACAGGGACATACCCAGCGAGCACCACCAAACGTGGCTAGGGAATTGTAGGGGGAGAGGGAAGTCCTATTCCTTCATCCAATAGAATATTTGTAGGGCCTGTGGAGTACAAATGTACTTATTAACCTCGATTATTTTCACATAAGCCATGATCATTCGTACGGTAGCAAAGTAGTGTGACCATGCCCAATGTCAACTGTCACGCTTTACCTACCTCAACAAAAACTTGTAAAGATCTATGCTTGTAAGAGGCTCGGGTCGATCAGCCCCCCAAACAAATAGAACCGAATGGGGGGAAGCGAATGGGAACTGCTGGGTCTTGGTTTTGAGTGTTTATCCACTGGATCAGGACAGTTTCTAAAAAATGGCGAAGCAAAAGAAGAAAAACCCCAGTGAAAATGCATAGGAACCATATCCAGTACATTTCATGGATCCCCAGAAGATAGAGGCGTTATATTCCCGTACCTTATCATAGAGTATATATGGCATCAAAGCGTGTCATGCTTGATGGCTGGTCAACCCATATATTGCCCCTAACGGGGCTAGGTAAAGCATCCAAAGCCTATGAAAAAAACATTAAAGATAATTGTAGTGGTTTCATATAGTCAAATTTGCGGTGGACAGAGAGTCCACCGGTTAAATAAATTTGGTTGAATCAATTTACCTGTTTTAGACCGTTCCCAGAGCGTCCCGAGCCTCACATCCACCTCAGTCTGACACAACGTCAGACTGGGTTTAAGTAGTCTCCCCCCGTGGCGCCAAATGCGCACGGCGTGTGACGTCACGCCGTGCTGACGTCACGCGGACGTATTACGGAGATCAGGCGGCGCCTGACCCGGACCAGGTGACCGGAGTGTTTCCTGTGGGGAAACACTTCCGGTGCACAGTTCAGCTGGGACTGACCTGGCATGCCCTGCTGACAGCAGTCAAGCTGTACTGTCAGTTAAGGGCATGATAGGGTCCCTGTAGATGGAGACCTCAAACTTGGTGGCCGAGTCAGGACTAGCCACTGATCCCCGACCCGGAAGCGTGGCGGGCAGGAGACCACCCTATTTTTCTTTTTCTTCAAATCTTTTTATGTTAATAAAACAAGCAATTTTATTATATCTTTATGAAATTACTCTTTTTTTGTGTATGTACCATAGACAGTCCCAAATCTCCAATAACTTTTTTATTGCATATTAATCAGGGATGATAGTACATTATCTATGTAAAATCTTGGGAGAACACTCCAGTCTAGTGAGTTCTGAAAATATCTGTTCAGAACATGTCACCTCACTTTCCGTCCCAATGACAAATGTTTTTGGAAAAAGTGGGGTTTTAATTGAAACAAGGATTGGTGATAAAGTATCAGTAGAGAGGAGATACCTTTTTCCCAAATTAAATCTAACAGGATAGAATTTCCCTTCCTAGGGGTAGATTTCCTCTCACTTCCTGTTTTCTCTTTCCATTTGCAAGTAGGAGTCGTTTGTAAGTTGGATGTTTGAAAGTAGGGGCCTGGCGTATATACTCTGCAGAAATTTGCCCTATTAGATGTTGGTGTAGCCACAAGACTGGTGGGCACAGGAATGGGCCCTGCTGTGAGTTAATAGATCAAGATTTGTAATTGCATGCACCTGTTGAACAGGGCAGAAAAATTGGGGGTGGTGGTGGTGGTGGACGGTGTTGCCACAAGACTGTAAGCTCTCACAGTTACTCTTGGTGGGCGCAGGAATGGGCCCTACTGTGAGTTATTAGATCAAGATTTGTAATTGCAAGCACCTGATGAACAGGGCAGAAAAATTGGGCCTTTGGCGGTGGTGGTGGACGGTGTTGCCACAAGACTGTAAGCTCTCACAGTTACTCTTGGTGGGCGCAAGAATGGGCCCTGCTGTGAGTTATTAGATCAAGATTTGTAATTGCAAGCACCTGATGAACAGGGCAGAAAAATTGGGCCTTTGGCGGTGGTGGTGGACGGTGTTGCCACAAGACTGTAAGCTCTCACAGTTACTCTTGGTGGGCGCAGGAATGGGCCCTGCTGTGTGTTATTAGATCAAGATTTGTAATTGCAAGCACCTGATGAACAGGGCAGAAAAAATTGGGCCTTTGGCGGTGGTGGTGGACGGTGTTGCCACAAGACTGTAGGCCCTCATAGTTACTCTTGGTGGGCGCAGGAATGGGCCCTGCTGTGAACTATTAGATCAAGATTTGTAATTACCCGCCCCTGTTAAACAGGGGCTGAAAAATTGTGCCTTAGGCACTGGTGCTGGTGCCACAACACTGCAACCCCTCACAGATACTGTACTTGGAGCACAGCAGTCACACGTGTTGCAAAGCATTTTTTTTAAAAATTGTAATTACCCGCCCCTGTTAAACAGGGGCTGAAAAATTGTGCCTTAGGCACTGGTGCTGGTGCCACAACACTGCAACCCCTCACAGATACTGTACTTGGAGCACAGCAGTCACACGTGTTGCGAAGCATTTTTTTTTAAAATTGTAAGTACACTCCCCTGTTAAACAGGGGCTGAAAAATTGTGCCTTAGGCACTGGTGCTGGTGCCACAACACTGCAACCCCTCACAGATACTGTACTTGGAGCACAGCAGTCACACGTGTTGCGAAGCATTTTTTTATAAAAATTGTATGTACACGCCCCTGTTAAACAGGGGCTGAAAAATTGTGCCTTAGGCACTGGTGTGGTGGCATGGATCATTGAGGAGGAGGAAGAGGATAGTCAGTGAACATAAGAGGACAGTCACTCAGCATCAGCATAGGCAGTCTTGAAGGGATGTGATATTAAAAATTATTCGGTTATATCCGCCTCAGGTGCCTGGTAGCTGGTGGTGATCCAAGACTGATTCATTTTGATGAAGGTCAGTCGATCAACCGAGGCGGTGGACAGGCGCACCCTATGATCGGTGACAAATCCTCCAGCAGCACTGAATGTGCGTTCGGAAAGAACGCTGGAGGCAGGACAGGCCAGTAGCTCAATTGCATACTGTGCAAGCTCTGGCCAGTGATCCATCCTCAGGACCCAGTAAGCCAGAGGATTTTCGGTGGGAAAGGTGTCCAAGTCTGACCTTGCCCCAAGGTATTCCTGCACCATGTATATCAGACGCTGGCGATGGTTGCTGGAACCGATCATACCTTGGGGCTGCGGACTAAAAAATTGTCTGAACGCATCGGTCAGACGTCCACCTTCCCCACCGCTCCTTCTGCTACTGACCGAAGCCTCAGCAACTCGTCGCCCAGGACCAGGAGTTTGTAGCCTCCCAGTTTCTGGGAACGCGTTGCACAGACCTTTCTGCAAGGCCTCCCTGAGATGTCTCATCCTCTGCTCCCTCTGCGACGGCAAGATAAGGTCCGCAACCTTACCCTTGTACCGTGGATCAAGGAGAGTGGCCAGCCAGTAATGGTCCCTCTCCTTGATCCGAAGAACACGAGGATCCTTCCGCAGGCTTTGCAGGATCAGGGAGGCCATGCAGCGTAGGTTAGCTGAGGCATTCGGTCCGGAGTCTTCTGGGTCACTGAGGATGACATGATCGCCAGCCACCTCCTCCCAGCCACCTACAAGTCCACTGGTTTGTTGGGACTGTACATCATCCCTAAAAGACTGCTGCTGCTGATGCTGAGTGCCAGGCTCCACCTCCATGCTCACACAATCCTCCTCCTCCTCCTCCTCCTCCTCCTCCTCATCCTCTTCCTGTGTGATGGGTGGGACAGAAGGAACACTGTCCGGATAAAGGGGGCTTTGAGAGGCAAGGAAGTCCTCCTCTTCCTGCCTCTGTTCTGCCTCAAGTGCCCTGTCCATTATCCCACGCAGCGTATGCTCCAACAGGTGGACAAGAGGGACAGTGTCACTGATGCATGCACTGTCACTGCTCACCATCCTCGTGGCCTCCTCAAATGGTGAGAGGACAGTGCATGCATCCCTGATCATGCTCCACTGACGTGGGGAAAAAAAAACAAGCTCCCCTGACCCTGTCCTGGTGCCATAGTCGCAAAGGTACTCATTGATGGCCCTCTGCTGCGTGTGCAGTCGCTGCAGCATGGCCAACGTTGAGTTCCACCTGGTGGGCATGTCACATATTAGGCGGTTCTTGGGCAGGTTCAGCTCCTTTTGCAGCTCAGTCAGCCGAGCACTGGCATTATAAGATCGGCGGAAATGCACACAGACTTTCCTGGCCTGCCTCAGGACATCCTGTAAGCCTGGGAACCTGCCCAAGAACCGCTGCACCACCAGGTTGAGGACGTGAGCCATGCAGGGCACATGGGTGAGCTGCCCCTGTCGCAGGGCGGAGAGGAGGTTGGTGCCATTGTCAGAAACGACCATTCCTGGCTTAAGCTGACGTGGCGTCAACCACCTCTCGGCCTGCCCCTGCAGAGCTGCCAGAACCTCTGGCCCAGTGTGGCTCCTGTCCCCCAAACACACCAGCGCAAGCACGGCATGGCATCTTTTTGCCTGCGTACTTGCGTAGCCCCTTGTACGCCTACGGAGCACCGCTGGTTCCAAGGACAGAGCACTGGAGGAAGAAGAAGAGGAGGGGGTGGAGGAGAGAGGTGTGTCACAACCAGTAGCAGTAGTAGCGTTTTGGAGGCGTGGTGGCGGAACAACCTCCAACACTACTGCACCTTGTCCTGCATCCCTCCCAGCTGCCAATAGAGTGACCCAATGGGCCGTGAAAGAAAGGTACCGTCCCTGTCCATGCCTGCTGGACCATGAGTCAGCGGTAATATGCACCTTACCGCTGACCGCCCTGTCCAGCGAGGCATGGACATTGCCCTCCACATGCCGGTAGAGAGACGGAATCGCCTTCCGTGAGAAAAAGTGGCGTTTGGGAACCTGCCACTGAGGAACCGCACATTGAACAAACTCACGGAAGGGGGCCGAGTCTACCAACTGAAAAGGCAGCAGTTGAAGTGCTAGCAATTTAGCCAGGCTAGCATTCAACCGCTGGGCATGTGGATGGCTGGGAGTGTACTTCTTTCTACGGTCCAGCAGCTGGGGCAGGGAAATTTGCCTGCTGCAATCGGACGTCGGTGTACTGCAAGTACTTGGTTGTGACACACCTAATTCTACACCTTCAGTCCTCTCAGAGCAGCTTTCAGAGAGGACTGAAGGTGTAGTGGGGATGGAGATCCCAGCTGAGGAGGAGCAAGGAGAGGTCCGCTTAGTTCTTTGGTGTGGGTCTTTTATGTGTGCCTGCCAACGAGCTGCATGGCAGGTCGCCATATGTCTGGTCATGCTTGTGGTGCCCAAGCGGCTGATGTTTTGGCCACGCGAGA
Organism: Lithobates sylvaticus; assembly: GCA_028564925.1. NCBI lineage: Eukaryota > Metazoa > Chordata > Amphibia > Anura > Ranidae > Lithobates > Lithobates sylvaticus. The sequence continues at coordinate 200,707,052 of CM053029.1, forward strand.
TACGCTTGAGACAAATATTGCAAATAGCAGTGGTGCGATCTGATGCACTCGTCTCAAAAAAGGCCCACACCAAAGAACTTTTCTGATAACGTGCAGAGGCAGCGCCCTGCACAGGCGGAGCTCTGCGGTGTTGTACAGTTGCTGTGCTGGCCTCTACCTGGCCTCCAGGGGGCATCCTGCCTCGTTGGACATGTGACGCCGCATCCTCCTCCTCCTCGTCCTCCTCCTCATCCTCTCTCCCTTCAGGCACCCACGTGGAGTCAGTGACCTCATCATCCCCTCCCTCTTCACCACTAGAGCAAACCTGGCAGTAAGCTGCAGCTGGTGGAACAGTACTGCCAGATTCCTCAAGCTGGGTATCATCATCCGAGCCTTCGAATCGTTGGGCATCCTCCTGGAGCATGTACCCAACACTGTGCTCAAAGAGTTCGGGGGACTCCTCAGGAGGACATGGTGGGTCTAGGGAAGGGGTGGCTGATGATGCTCTGCCAGTACCCTGAGCCTGGGTGAGAGAGGATGAGGAGGATGAGGAGGGCTTGGTCATCCATTCTACCAAGCCTTCAGCATGATGCGGCTCCACATGCCCAGCTGCCGAAAACAAAGACGCGCGTGTCCCATGGCCTCGTGCTGATGACGATGCACGACCACGTCCACGGCCACGTCCACTAGAAACAGAGCCTGCCTGCCCTGTGTTCTTGGCTCTGCACGCTCTGCCTCCCCTTGGCGGTCTTCCAGCCATTGTAGTCGGTAGTCCTGTGGGTGCTGCTGAGAAGAATATATAGGAGCTCTGTGTGATGCCTCTAACACACTAGAAGTCCTATGGGTGCTTCTGCAAAGAAAATAGAGGAGCTCTGTGTGATGCCACTAACACACTAGAAGTCCTGTGGGTGCTGCTGAGAAGAAAATATAGGAGCTCTGTGTGATGCCACTAACACACTAGAAGTCCTATGGGTGCTTCTGCAAAGAAAATAGAGGAGCTCTGTGTGATGCCACTAACACACTAGAAGTCCTGTGGGTGCTGCTGAGAAGAAAATATAGGAGCTCTGTGTGATGCCACTAACACACTAGAAGTCCTATGGGTGCTTCTGCAAAGAAAATAGAGGAGCTCTGTGTGATGCCACTAACACACTAGAAGTCCTGTGGGTGCTTCTGCAAAGAAAATAGAGGAGCTCTGTGTGATGCCACTAACACACTAGAAGTCCTGTGGGTGCTGCTGAGAAAAAATATAGGAGCTCTGTGTGATGCCACTAACACACTAGAAGTCCTATGGGTGCTTCTGCAAAGAAAATAGAGGAGCTCTGTGTGATGCCACTAACACACTAGAAGTCCTGTGGGTGCTGCTGAGAAGAAAATAGAGGAGCTCTGTGTGATGCCACTAACACACTAGAAGTCCTATGGGTGCTTCTGCAAAGAAAATAGAGGAGCTCTGTGTGATGCCACTAACACACTAGAAGTCCTGTGGGTGCTTCTGCAAAGAAAATAGAGGAGCTCTGTGTGATGCCACTAACACACTAGAAGTCCTATGGGTGCTTCTGCAAAGAAAATAGAGGAGCTCTGTGTGATGCCACTAACACACTAGAAGTCCTGTGGGTGCTTCTGCAAAGAAAATAGAGGAGCTCTGTGTGATGCCACTAACACACTAGAAGTCCTGTGGGTGCTGCTGAGAAGAAAATAGAGGAGCTCTGTGTGATGCCACTAACACACTAGAAGTCCTATGGGTGCTTCTGCAAAGAAAATAGAGGAGCTCTGTGTGATGCCACTAACACACTAGAAGTCCTGTGGGTGCTTCTGCAAAGAAAATAGAGGAGCTCTGTGTGATGCCACTAACACACTAGAAGTCCTGTGGGTGCTGCTGAGAAGAAAATAGAGGAGCTCTGTGTGATGCCACTAACACACTAGAAGTCCTATGGGTGCTTCTGCAAAGAAAATAGAGGAGCTCTGTGTGATGCCACTAACACACTAGAAGTCCTGTGGGTGCTTCTGCAAAGAAAATAGAGGAGCTCTGTGTGATGCCACTAACACACTAGAAGTCCTATGGGTGCTTCTGCAAAGAAAATAGAGGAGCTCTGTGTGATGCCACTAACACACTAGAAGTCCTGTGGGTGCTTCTGCAAAGAAAATAGAGGAGCTCTGTGTGATGCCACTAACACACTAGAAGTCCTGTGGGTGCTGCTGAGAAGAAAATAGAGGAGCTCTGTGTGATGCCACTAACACACTAGAAGTCCTATGGGTGCTTCTGCAAAGAAAATAGAGGAGCTCTGTGTGATGCCACTAACACACTAGAAGTCCTGTGGGTGCTTCTGCAAAGAAAATAGAGGAGCTCTGTGTGATGCCACTAACACAAAATATATGATCTCTGTGTGATGGGACTAACACACTTCAAGTCCTATAGGTGCCTCTGGGAAGAAAATATAGGTCTGTGTGATGGGACTAACACACTTCAAGTCCTATAGGTGCTTCTGGGAACAAAATATATGATCTCTGTGTGATGGGACTAACACACTTCAAGTCCTATAGGTGCTTCTGGGAAGAAAATATAGGTCTGTGTGATGGGACTAACACACTTCAAGTCCTATAGGTGCTTCTGGGAACAAAATATATGATCTCTGTGTGATGGGACTAACACACTTCAAGTCCTATAGGTGCTTCTGGGAAGAAAATATAGGTCTGTGTGATGGGACTAACACACTTCAAGTCCTATAGGTGCTTCTGGGAACAAAATATATGATCTCTGTGTGATGGGACTAACACACTTCAAGTCCTATAGGTGCTTCTGGGAACAAAATATATGATCTCTGTGTGATGGGACTAACACACTTCAAGTCCTATAGGTGCTTCTGGGAACAAAATATAGGAGCTCTGCCTGCCTGCCACGAACACACTACAAGTCCTATAGGTGCTTCTGGGAACAAAATATATGATCTCTGTGTGATGGGACTAACACACTTCAAGTCCTATAGGTGCTTCTGGGAACAAAATATATGATCTCTGTGTGATGGGACTAACACACTTCAAGTCCTATAGGTGCTTCTGGGAACAAAATATATGATCTCTGTGTGATGGGACTAACACACTTCAAGTCCTATAGGTGCTTCTGGGAACAAAATATATGATCTCTGTGTGATGGGACTAACACACTTCAAGTCCTATAGGTGCTTCTGGGAACAAAATATAGGAGCTCTGCCTGCCTGCCACGAACACACTACAAGTCCTATAGGTGCTTCTGGGAACAAAATATATGATCTCTGTGTGATGGGACTAACACACTTCAAGTCCTATAGGTGCTTCTGGGAACAAAATATATGATCTCTGTGTGATGGGGACTAACACACTTCAAGTCCTATAGGTGCTTCTGGGAACAAAATATATGATCTCTGTGTGATGGGACTAACACACTTCAAGTCCTATAGGTGCTTCTGGGAACAAAATATATGATCTCTGTGTGATGGGACTAACACACTTCAAGTCCTATAGGTGCTTCTGGGAACAAAATATATGATCTCTGTGTGATGGGACTAACACACTTCAAGTCCTATAGGTGCTTCTGGGAACAAAATATAGGAGCTCTGCCTGCCTGCCACGAACACACTACAAGTCCTATAGGTGCTTCTGGGAACAAAATATAGGAGCTCTGCCTGCCTGCCACGAACACACTACAAGTCCTATAGGTGCTTCTGGGAACAAAATATAGGAGCTCTGCCTGCCTGCCACGAACACACTACAAGTCCTATAGGTGCTTCTGGGAACAAAATATAGGAGCTCTGCCTGCCTGCCATGAACACACTACAAGTCCTATAGGTGCTTCTGGGAACAAAATATAGGAGCTCTGCCTGCCTGCCACGAACACACTACAAGTCCTATAGGTGCTTCTGGGAACAAAATATAGGAGCTCTGCCTGCCTGCCACGAACACACTACAAGCCCCTCTTTCTAAATCAATCTTTCTAAATGAATCTATCTAACTCAATCTCTCTAAGTAAATCTCTCTAACTAACTAAATCCAGCAGAGTGTCACAGAACTATCCTGCTCTATCTGCGCCGGAACAGCATGTGACCGGCGCAGACGGCGTGGCGGCCTTTTATAGGGGGGGGGCGTGTACTAAAGCCCCTGAGCTGTAATTGGCTACAGGCGTCCTGCCTGTAGCCAATTATGGCTCTTCGAGTTTCCGGCGCTGTGATTGGCCAAGCATGCGGGGTCACAGTGCATGCTTGGCCAATCATCAGCCAGCAATGCACTGCGCCGGCCGCGCCGGCCGCAATGCATTGCGGGGCCGCTCGCCTCACACCAACCTGATGCGAGCGGCCAAAAAAGTTCTGGGCTCGCCGAGCGAGCGAACACCCGGTGCTCGATGCGAACATGGGTTCGCATCGAGCACCGGGCCCATCCCTAACACCCACCTGTTCGGCCTTCACTGAGTTCAGCCTTGGTTACCAACCTACACACCAGCTCTCCAGAAGAACCGGTACTTCCAAGCACCAGTCTACCAGCCGCAGGCACTTGCACCCTTTCGTGCCCCAGCACTCCCTGTTCCTACCACCAGGGGTGTTGGGACCGGAACCGTGCACGAGGCCACCCTCAGCATTCGGACTCCCTGTAAGGTACGTGATAGATGAGCCCCCCACACACTTACCAACTACGTCACTGCTGCCGTCACTGACCAACAAACCAAGACACCGCCACCCCTTGTCTCCATTCCGTCCAATGCTTCCAAACCTGAAACGATAACAAAAACATTAACACCTCCAACATTATCGCCTTAAAATAAGGGAGGGTGGGTGGGAAAAAACCTGCCTCCTCGTGTCTTTCTTTCTCCCGACTGACCTCCTACGGCCACGCCCCCTGTATATACGGCCTCGCCCCCCTGCCGCTATTGGCCTGCCTAACTCGGCCACACCCCCCAGCATTGCTCCCTGTGTGTGATAGACACACAGTCATGCCCGGCCCTCCTCTACCATTCCCCTGCTGTCCATTTCCGATCCGGCCCTCTCTGACTGAGAGGAGTGAATCAGACAAGCCGGTTAAAGTGCAGAGCTGGATTAGCAATCCCTGCAGGCAGAAACAGCATCAGTGAGGGTCCTGGATGGGTGGACTCAGCTGAGTGTAACTGACCAGCGGGTAGGGAAGTTCTATCAACTGGCAGGATGAGTTAGATGGGGGTGAGAGTGAGGGATTGGATAAAACCGATTTTTTGGCGAATTGGACTTTAAATACAGCTTGTAAAAGAACCCAAATCTGTTTTTTATATCAGCATCCTGTAGTGTCTCTCAATATGACATGATCAATCGTAATTTCTTCTTTGATTAGCATTTGTAAAGTGACAACATTTAGGGATATTTGCATGTATTGAAGAGATTTACTGAATTTTTTTTATTCTCTGTTATACACTTTAACTGGCAGTTTTAATCTTTGACTCACAACCAGACAAAAGAACCAGAGAAGTAATCACTAACGGCATAAGCAGAGTCTGGAGAAACCCAAGACACGTGAGAATGTACTAATTTAAGAGCAGTTGGTCCTTGAAGTAATTCTCTGTTTTAGCAACCTGCCAGGAAGTATTCTTTTGAATCCCCTTCAGTTGCAGAATAAATCCAAGGGGCTGAACTAAAGTGTTCTGCTAATGTGCAATCAAACCAGCAATGCCTCTTCTTAGTAACAAAGCAGGCAGGAGCACTGAATCCCTACCATAGTTACCAGGGTTGCTATGCACTGGAATTCATTGTACTGCTAATTTAAAATACAATTATTATCACACCCACTTAGTGCTTTCTGATTATGGAGAAGAACATTTTAAATCTCTTAATTTAAAGAGAAAGTAATCTATGTTTATATTATTATTATTTTACAGGATTTATATAGGGCCAACAGTTTGTGCAGCGCTTTACAACATGAGGGCAGACAGTACACTTACAATACAAATCAATACAGGAGGGATCAGAGGGCCCTGCTCGATAGAGCTTACAATCTAGAAGTATATGATCTTTAACTTTGGGACCAGGGTTTAAAAAGCGTAACTCGAGTCAAAAATGCTTTTTAATTTTTTTAGATAAAGATGTGAAGAGTTAAAATTTCTGTTCAGGTTATATTTCCTAATTATTGTAAAGCTCCATGCTAAATATCCTACCCCTGTCACTTATATCAGCTGTGCTTGATATCATACTGTTTAATGATATTAAAAGATAAATGAATTGTAATAGCCGATAACCTCATATACAGTGCCTTGCAAAAGGATTCACCCCCTTGGCTTTTTACCTATTTTGTTACATTACAGCCTTTAGTTCAATGTTTTTTTTTAATCTGAATTATATGTGATGGATCAGAACACAATAGTCTAAGTTGGTGAAGTAAAATTGGAAAAATATATACATAACACTATTTTTCAGAAATAAAAAAATGATAATTGGCATGTGCGTATGTATTCACACCCTTTGTAATGAATCCCATAAAAAGCTCTGGTGCAACCAATTACCTTCAGAAGTCACATAATTAGTGACCAGTGTGCAATCTAAGTGTCACATGATCTGTCATTACATATACACACCTTTTTGAAAGGCCCCAGAGGCTGCAACATCTAAGCAAGAGGCACCACTAACCAAACACTGCCATGAAGACCAAGGAACTCTCCAAACAAGTAAGGGACAATGTTGTTGAGAAGTACAAGTCGGGGTTAGGTTATAAAAAAATATCCAAATCTTTGATGATCCATAGGAGCACCATCAAATCTATCATAACCAAATGGAAAGAACATGGCACAGCAAACCTGCCAAGAGACGGCCGCACACCAAACCTCACGGACCGGGCAAGGAGGGCATTAATCAGAGAGGCAGCACAGAGACCTAAGGTAACCCTGGAGGAGCTGCAGCGTTCCACAGCAGAGATTGGAGTATCTGTACATAGGACGACAATAAGCCGTACGCACCATAGAGTTAGACTTTATGGCAGAGTAGCCAGAAGAAAGCCATTACTTTCAGCAAAAAACAAAATGGCAAGTTTTGGCAAGGCATGTGGAAGACTCCCAAAATGTATGGAGGAAGGTGCTCTGGTCTGATGAGACTAAAATTTAACTTTTTGGCCATCAAAAAAACGCTATGTCTGGCGCAAACCCAATACATCACATCACCCAAAGAACACCATCCCCACCAGAACACCAGTGAAACATGGTGGTGGCGGCATCATGCCGTGGGGATGTTTTTCAGCAGTCGGAATGGGAAACTGGTCAGAGTTGAGGGAAAGATGGATGGTGCTAAATACAGGGATATTCTTGAGCAAAACATGTACCACTCTGTGTGTGATTTGAGGCTAGGATGGAGGTTCATCTTCCAGCAGGACAATGACCCCAAACACACTGCTAAAGCAACACTTGAGTGGTTTAAGGGGAAACATGTAAATGTGTTGGAATGGCCTAGTCAAAGCCCAGACCTCAATCCAATAGAAAATCTATGGTCAGACTTAAAGATTGCTGTTCACAAGCGCAAACCATCCAACTTGAAGGAGCTGGAGCAGTTTTGCAAGGAGGAATGGGCAAAAATCCCAGTCGTAACATGTGGCAATCTCATAGAGACTTATCTAAAGTAACTTGGAGCTGTTATAGCCGCAAAAGGTGGCTCTAAAAAGTATTGACTTTAGGGGGGCGAACAGTTATGCACATTGACTGTTTCTGTTATTTAGTCCTATTTGTTGTTTGCTTCACAATAAAAAAAAAAAAAAACATCTTCTTTAAAGTTAAGGGCATGTTCTGAAAATTAAATGATGCAAATCCTCAAACAATCCATGGGGGTGAATACATTTGCAAGGCACTGTAACTCACATTCATACATACACCTACTGGGGCAATTTTAAACAGGAGCCAATACCTACCATATATTTTTTTTATTTTTATTTGCCTGGAATCCAATCTCTAAATCCATACCACCATACTCTAAAGCCTAGTACACACTAGTATTTTTTTTTTCTTTTTTTTTTATAAAGCCCCATACACACGGTCGGATTATCCGCGGACCAGGTCGGTCGGATCCTGTCCGTCGTACTTTGTCCGATGTTGTTGTTGCGTACACACGGTCGGACAACGTTGTCGGAATATCCGGTCTGCAAGAACGTCGTGACGTAAGTCGTCTTCCACGAGACTAGAAAAGGGAAGTTCAGCACCACGTCAGGCACCCGTTGGGCTCCTTCTGCTGATCCCGTGTTTATCGCGAGTTAGTCGAAGTTTGGTGACTTAAGATTCGCGCTTCTCAGTTTTCTGACTCAGATCGTTACTGCTCTTCAGTTTGTGCTTGTCGTGCGTATCTGTTTATTAGTGCGTGTAGTCAGTTCGCATTTGTTGGTCATTGCGGCCTATATCTTGATATAGGACGCTTTGATTTGCACTGCTTATTGTCTGCTCGTTTCTGGTATTCATTTCGTTCTTTCAGGCCTTGCTGTTTATCGGTGCTTTCTGTTTGTCCGTTCTGACCAGCCGACCTTTTGTGACCTTGTGAGCGATGTTTCCCGTGCGTACTCGTCGCCGAGTTCGTGCTGTACGCGGAATTGGTGTCGGGCTTTTAGCTTTGACCCAAGACCCGTCCATGAACAGAGTGACGAGGAGTATGTGGACCAAGAATTGGTTGCTTCAGCGTGACCAATTCTCGCACATGCCTTTGCTTCGTGAGATCCGGGAGAATAATCCTGATGATTTCAGGAACTTTCTCCGGATGACGGACCCCGATTTTCACCGTCTTTTGGCTTTGCTGACCCCCTTTATCAGCCGGCAGGATACCTGCATGAGACAAGCCATTACTCCGGAGCAGAGGCTTGTTGCCACGTTGAGGTACTTGGCGACAGGGAGAAGTCTTCAGGATTTGAAGTTCTCTTCAGGTATCTCTCCCCAGGCCCTGGGAATCATTATTCCAGAGACCTGTTCTGCCATCATCGAGGTCCTGCAGGAGGACTATATTAAGGTAACATTTCTCCTTTACTATTCCCTTCTATGTATGCTCTGTTTGCTAATGTCTTCTATTTTTGACCTCCTTCCCTAATTACCATGATTGCAATATGTTCTAATATGCTGTGCCCCTTTTCTCCTTCATGCATTTTTCCCTTCACTTACCTCCCCAGCATGCTCTTCTGCCCCAATAGACACCTATGGCCTAGTCACTTAAGCAATGTATTTTGTCTGCTGCATAGTATTGTTTGCCCCCAAACACCCCCTAAAATATGCACAAATGTTTGCTGTGTGGTTTACTTCATGTAGAGCCCCCTTTTTTTTTTTTTTTTTTTTTGGGGGGGGGGGGGGGCAAACTCATTAGGAACCCCCTCCCCCAACTGCTCTGTCAGATGGTACCAATCCTCTATCTGCTGGCTTTCCCAAGGTCAATACACACTATATACCTACCTCTTTATAGTGGGCATCTTTAGGGATGAATTCTGCAAAGCATGTAGTGCAAGGGGCTGCCTCCATACTTTCCATTTCCTATTTTTTTGTGTTCTTTCCCTCCTATTAGCTTGCTTGGTAATTTCAGAATGTCACAATGTGCTTTCCTTTTTTTTTTGGGGGGGGGGGGGGGGGGTTGAAATGTTATTTTAGCTTTCCTGGGGGCTGCCAATAGTGTTAAGTGAGGGTCTGGCCAAACTAGCACACATTATTGAGCCATTTGGCAATCAATGAAGTGCAGAGGGTTACCTGTCCAACCCCCCCCCCCCCCCAAAACCCTAGTTATTGCCAATGGCCCATCAGAAGTGGGGGGATTGATGGGGGGTGATTAATCTGTGAAGGGGAGCCTCTACTTTTCTGTGCAAATACTTTCCAGCCTCAAATTTTAAACAATGCTCTTGTTCCAAGATGTTGATTGTCTAATCTGCTTGCAATGTTTATGTGCAAAGTGACTAATTTTTTTTTCTGGTTTCACTCCACAGTTCCCTTCCACGCCACAGGAATGGCAGACTGTGGCCTCCCACTTTGCCAGCCGTTGGGACTTTCCTAACTGCGGAGGGGCAATTGATGGGAAACACGTCCGCATCGTCCCACCGCCCAACTCGGGGTCCTACTATTATAATTATAAAGGGTTTAATAGTGTAGTGATGTTGGCGGTGGTGTCGGCGACATATGAATTTATGTATGTGGAAGTGGGGATGAACGGCCGGATCTCGGATGGTGGTGCCATTGCGCACACGGAGTTCTACTGGCGTCTCCAAAGTGGCAGTCTGTGCTTGCCACCTCCAGAGGAGAATGCAGAAGGACTCCCCTTCGTCTTTGTCGCAGATGAAGCGTTTGCGTTGACTCCCCATCTGATGAGGCCGTTCCCGATGAGGACCCTCACCCCAGACCAGAGGGTCTTCAACTACAGGCTCTCCAGAGCCCGAAGAGTTGTTGAGAACACTTTTGGCATCCTGGCCAGCCACTTCCGCCTGTTCTTGACTGCAATTAACTTGGCGGAATACAAACTGAACCACATAGTTCTTGCCTGTTGCATATTGCACAACTTCCTCAAAAGACATAACAGGAACTATGTGGTGCCCGTTGGCCCAGATGTGGAGGGCCCTCCAAATGCTGACCTCACAGCCCTTCAAGTGGCACGTCCAGGCTTGCCCCCTCTAAATGCCCGCGCGGTCCGCGAGCAATATATGGAGTACTTTGTGGGTAGGGGGGCCATTGCTCTGCCTGACGATGTGTGAGAGGCATTTTTTAATAAATCTTATTTTTCAACCAACCTATGATTTCTTGTCATTTCCGTATTCTTTTTAGCTTATTTTACCTTGAAATTTTTTCCCTTTGCCTTCGACAGTGGGAATGCACTTTCTGGGCACAAGGAGGTAACAGTCTCTTCTTCCCAAAAAGATTCTTCTCATGTTGTGTGTTTTATACCTAATCTTTGGTCTAGAGAAGGTTTGTACTGCATAACTGACACCCAAAATACTCCTTTTCATCACCAGGTCAGACATGTGTGTATTCACAAAAATGCTGTGCTCCGTGTTTTCGTACAAAGCACTGTGGGTGTCATTTACATAAGTCAAATCCACTATGCTCTACAAGTGCAGTGAAAAAGTGCCCTGGAAAAGAAACTTGCAGTGCAAACTGGACTTGCCTTTAGTAAATAACACCCATTGCCCCCCATATCCTTTACATTTGACATACATAATGCATTGTGTTTTTTAAATAAGGAAGCCACACATTTCGAAAAGTAAAAAAGTTTACTTGGAAAACATTCACAAGTGCGTTTACAATCTTCTTGCCCAAACTGACAACATCTTGGTTATTTACAACATTGTTTACAAACATTCCGCAACTGGTAAAACCAGGCATGGAGCAAAACAGAACCTAGGAACTAGGAAAGTTCAACTTTGTAAAGTGAAGACAAGATCAGACATGACTATATGTTCAAAGTGTGTTTGATCTTGCCTTCATCACATGGGGGGTCCCCCCTGGAAAGTGGAAATTTAGAACATGCACACAATTTGGGTCTCCAAATGGTCATTAGATGGTAAAACACATGCCTAGAATATTCAAAAGTGGCATTTTCCATCATGGGGATGAATGGACGTTTTTTGGGGGTGCAACCCCTTCACCACAACCACTTTAGTAGTTCGTAAAGTGGTTGCACCCCCAAAAAAACGTTGTCATTCATCCACCATGATGGGAGCTAGCACATGTGGACACAATGTGTGCATGTTCCAAATTTCACACAGTTCTTAACTTGCAAATGTGTTCAGAAGCAGGCACAAATGTGTGTTAATTACTTGGTGCGTTTTCAGATTTTTCCTAAAACATCAATGATGTTCTTCAATTTTTGTTGAACATCATTGATGTTTTGCTTTATGTAATCTAGATCTCTATTGCAGACCATTATCTCCCCGATGAGTACGTGGGCACTCTCTGTGGTAAAGTGCGATTTTTCTTCCACAACATCCACGTCACCTAAAAACCACAAACAAACAAAAATCGGGTGTTTGAAATGAGGCAGCCATACATTGATTAGCTTACCAGTAGCTGTGTTCTCCCACACTCACCTGTTGTGGTGACAAGTTCTCCAAGTTCGATGATCTCTCCTTCCTCCTCCTCCTCCTCTGCTTCTGCTCTTTCCCCTTTTTTGGGAGGTGTTGGTTTTGGGGTTTCCTCAGACGGCCCAAGTTTTCGCTCCCCTATGAGAATGTACAAAAGGAAGATTTAGCAACACAATCTATTGAGGGCAGAAATAGGAAATGACAAACATTGCTTGAAAGTGAGGGACAATATTTTTGGTTGGCCAGTTACAAATGCCAACAACATGAATGTAGTCACTTTGTAAAGGTGCTAAACTTACTAGCTTTTTGGTAGAAGTTTGTCTGATGGAGACCCCCCTCTAGTATCCACTGGAGCACATGTGTGGAAAAGCATAATAAAAAGGGGGTTTGGGTGTCCCAGCACTAGTGCTCTAGAGTCCAGATGGGTAAACAGCTACTGAGTGACCTCTCCTTTACATTGAATACATTTGCTTTACGTTCTTGATGACATCTCTAGTGAGAACAAACTTCCTTTCACTAAAAACTTCACCAAACCTCGTATTATAAGTGGCCGAACGATCGAGGTTGCGTACTATCGAATGGACACACACACGATCATGACAGTGGCAGAAAGATCGAGGCTGAGTACGATCGAATGCACAGACGAACCTGAAAGTGGCCATTTTGGAATGTACAACTTTGTAAAAATAAAACCACATGGAGCAGTATGCAAGCAAGAAATCAAACACAAAACACAACTACTTACTTTTTTGAAGAATTCGCTTGATCTTTCTGTACTGATCGGCCTCCCTCAGTTTCAGGTCTGACCAGCGTTTCCTCAGTTGCTCCTTGGATCGTTGTACCCCAAAATGATTGTACAGCCTCCTCACAACTTTAGACATGATCTTGGCCTTGCGGACATTGGGGTTGAGGTAAGGCCCATACTTCCCATCATAGTCGCTCCTCTTTAATATGTCCACCATCTCCAACATTTCTCCAAATGACATATTGGAGGCCTTGAATTTCAGGCTCCGGGATCGGGACGTTTCTGCCTCCGGACTTTCCTCGTCCTCCTCCTCGTTGGTGGGATATTTGGGGCGCACCTGCTGTGTCCCCGCCATGTGCTCTCCCCACTGCGCCGTAAAGAGAAGGGGTGGGGAATAGACGAGAAAGATCGTCAGGGGCGGGCGGAGTTTGACGCATGCGCACTGGATATAAAACGTCACACGCCTGTGTCGTAGCCACGATCTGGGAGACGAGGGGAGAGAAAGCTCACGCACGAGACGATCGCTAGAAACGAAGGTACAATTTGACGTTGGTACATAACTAGCCTAGACTGATTCGAACTTGAGGCTTCTTTATGGAGACGATTAGGAGAGTTTAGCCTGACATAATTTATAGTGTTTTGTGTGGTGTTGTGTCTTGCAGAGATTATGAAGGGATTCAACGACGTGAGTTTTCTCCCCCTCTTCATTGAGAAATACAGGGAATTTCCCATTTTATGGCAGGCTAAACACCCCCATTACAGCATCAAAGCAAAGAGGCACACAGCCCTGGAGGAACTTGTGGAATTTGTCAAGCCAAGGTTCCCCACGGCAACTGTTGATGATATAAGAAAGAAAATTGGCAGCCTGAGGAGTGCGTATATCAGGGAGCGCAAGAAGGTCCGGAAGTCGGAAGAAACTGCAACTGCAGCAGATGAGGTCTATGCCCCCAAGCTCTGGTACTATGAGAGTCTCCATTTTCTCAAAGACCAGACTGATGTCACGGAGCCACTCTCGACTCCTCCTTCCACGCTTCCTTGCGCGCAGCCCACCCCTGATGAGGCTTCCGAGGAGCAACCTGGGCCTTCCAGTCTGGAAGAGGTGGAGGAGCCCAGCTTGTGGCAGGTATAGTAGTTTTGTTACCATTTATGTGAATAATGAATGATGTTCACTTAATTCAGGATCCCCAATTGGTTACTTCCTAACGTGTTTGACATATCAACAGACAGTAGTGTTGGAGACATTTGGGGCCAGAATCTAAACTGCAGGGCTGAGAATTGTATGGTTTTCTATTTGTAAACATTTTGCACCAGTCACTATATGAGAATTGTGTGTGTTTGATGAACAAATAACTGAAACTATGTTCTTTTTTCATACACAGGAAGACCTCAGCCAGGAGGAGGCTGTGGAATGTGGCAGTCAGGAGGAGGAAGGGGTTAGTGGCAGCCAAGAGGTGGGTAGTGGCAGCCAACAGGGGGGTAGGCGTAGGAGCCTGACTGTCTCCCAAGTCCCTCCCCTCCGCCTTCCCTACAGAAGGGCGAGAAGGGGGGGTGAGGCGGGAGAGTCAGCGCTCCGGATGATCCGAGAGGCTTCAGCCTCCCTACATGCCACACCCACCGACGAGGAGGCCTTTGGCTCCGTGGTTGTCACGAAGATGATGGGTATGGAGGTGAGGCAACGCAACATGTGTGAGGGGCTCATCCTCCATGTCCTAAATAAGGGGATGGCTGGGGAGATGACTCCCCTCACACATGTTTGCCATAGTTACCATGCTCCGCCTCCTCCTCCTCCTCCTCCTTCTGCCACCCCACCAGCACGACAGCCACAGCGTGCAAGGAAGCGTGGAAGGAAGACCTGAGAGTGATGACCTTGATTCAGTCTGGTCTGAGAGAAGATGGAGCCTCTCGTAGTACCAGAGCCTGGGGACCTAGATGGCATCTGCTGCAGTTCCGGATGCTTTGGACTTCAGGACCAGATTGCACTCCCCTTAATATACGTACTCCTCAGGCCCCCAATTTTCTAAGCTTGAAAATTGATGGTTGCCGTGGGGGTCCAAGGCTTTACAAATTCCACAAGTTTCACCATGGCTGCGTTCCTCTTTGGTTTGTTGCTGAGACCTAAATAAAGGTTTTTTTTGATTTGAAATAATCATTGCCTATTGTGTTTTACTTTTCTACAATGACAGTTTTTCTTTGAGTAGGCAGGTACATTTCACAAATCATAAAGTATAATTAACAAGGGGCACCAACAACAAACAAACTCCTAGTAAATTTAAGCAACAAATACAAATGTTAATAATGTGGTTTTGCTAAGTTGAGACACACAACCCCCTCCAAAAAAAAAAAAATCTCCTTCAAATATGTATTCCCAAAAATTAAAAACAAAAAAAGACAAATCATGCTAAAAATATAACAAAGATTCTTTTACGATCTGAGTAAAAATAAACATGTAGTGTATAAATCCTGAAAAGTAATAAAGAACTAAGTTTGTGAGAAGTGCGGGTGAATAGGAGCAGCTAAAACATGTCATTGTTCTTGCATTGTAAAGAAAAAGAGAATGCGCTGCATTAAAGACATTTTAACATTGCAGCGTGACGAATGTGCTGTGTCGATTAGGAAAGGTAGTTTTACCTGACCGAGCGCTTCCGTCACAGAATTTCTTCTGAGCATGCGTAGCACTTTGTCCGTCGGACAACGGTACACACGATCGAATTTGGTGTGATCGGACCGTGTTGTCGGAAAATCTATCCAGCAGGAGATAGGACTTTGTCCGTCGGACAATCCGACGTACACTGTCCGATGGTGCATACACACGGTCGGATTTTTCAACAACATTGTCCGATCGGACAGAATCCATGCGAAAATCCTACCGTGTGTATGGGGCTTAAGAGTTCTCTTACCATCCGATCGGACAGAATCCATGCGAAAAGCATATCTTCTAGGAAATATGTACTACTGTTCCCAGCCAGCCCCACTTGCAAATCATGTGCCCGTAGACAACATCGACTTGACACAGATCCCCATAGTCTCTTTTCTGCTTCAGAACTCCTCATCATCCACCATGTGTATTGATAAAGACTCCACTAGTGACCGTGTACTAGCAGAGTTCCCTCACAGACTCCTTGGCACTTCCAGCCCTTGACACCTCCAGCCCCACTGTGGTAACACACACCGACCTTCCAACAGCCCTGAGTCCTTGATAAGGAACTTTGAGTGGACCATGCATACCGACAGTTTCACCTGCCCCTCTGCTCCAGGAGTTCCCTGCCATCTGCCCATGTGGTGGCAGAGACATTGCCAATGACTGTGTAGAGGCAATGTTCCCTCACAGCTCTCCCCAGGCCTTCTCCTGCGATCGGCGCACCCCCCCCCCAGATGGGGGTGGCCTTGTGTGACCGTCTAACATGCCATTCCTCACTTCACCCAGCTGACTCTGACCTCCCCAGTGGAAAATCACCTTAGCTTATATTTGAGGCCCGCCCCCTGCCAATACTGATTGGGGATTGGTCAGGGCTCACACACAAGCTGCCTGCCACTCCAGTTCCAGGCCCAGACCCTTTTCTAGAATATTCTCCTCAGGAGGCGCCTCAGAACTAATGTGCAGGTGGTCACACCCACTGCTACTCTGACTACTCCCAGCCCCCAGATCAAAATAGACAGGCCTAGCATGCAGCATAGGCCTACCTAAATTTGTTTGTGCTGGCTAACCTAGTAAAATAAACCTTACTAGCACCTAACTATTGGTAGAGGGTGCTACACAAACAATGTGTACTATCGTTTTAGGTAAACAAAAAACGGCAAGGGGTCCATCTCAAAATCCAGACTAGACCCTTATCGAGTAGATAAGGGTCTGCAGTAGATATTGAGGGGGACTGAAGCAGTCCAGCTGGGAACTGTGATTTAGTGGTAATAGTTTTTCAGCAAAAAAAACATCAAAAGTGAAAATAAAACAAACACAGCAAGGCTGCTAGGGTACACATTATTATGCTCAGGGCTTTTTTTCTCAGAGAAAAGGTGCAGGATCTCATCCTCCCCCACTTTACTGCAGGGGGGCATGGGCACAGCTGGCACTCTGCACCAAATTGTGGGTATGGCCAAATTACAAAACAGTGGAGCATTGTTACATCCCAGTTGTTCAGGAGTGCACTAAATACAGAGTGCAGGGTTGAGGAGTGCTCTGTGTATAGAGTGCAAGGTGGCGTGGTGGGCTGTGTACAGAATAGAGGGTTGAGGGGTGTGCTTCATACAGAGTACCAGGTTGAGGGGTGCACTACATACTGAGTACCAGGTTGAGGGACGACTTGCTCAAAGATATGTTTATGCGCATAGCTTTGCTAATAGAAATAAGCATAAGGGCATTGCTCCTAGGCTTTAAGGAATAATCTTGCCCACCGTCAGTGCTGATTGGTCCTCAGCTTTCCCTTTGTCCTGAGTGCATTCTGTATCTGACTTCTGTTGACAACCCGGCTTGTCACTGATCTGATCCTGGATTCTGCTTGTACCTCTGCCCACCTGTTCCTGACTTTGGCTCCATTTCCGACCGCGCTTATGCCTACGCTTCTGTACCTCATTGCCCGCCTGCTACTGACCTCGGCCACATCGACTTGGCTTTTTTTACCACTTCGGAGTGCCTGCTTCAGATGTCCTTCATAACCACTCCAGTCATTGCAGTGTGTTCTTTCCTAAAGCCTGCTGAGAACTTCGACAAGCCACGCTTCCAGAACCTGCATTACATACAGATTTTCCCTTTAACCTTGTCTGGCCTAGCATGCATCACATCTGCTCCTGGCTTGATGTCCTGCCTGACTTTCCAAGCCTGCATCTCCTGCTGCAAGTTCTGCTATCAATACCTGTTGGCACTTGTGTCCCTTGTCGCTATCTGTTATAACTTCAGTTGGGCCTGGGATGGAGATACAAGAGAAGCCAACGTTGTCAATTCAGTCTCCTACCAGGTACGTGACAGTACCAGTCAGCCAGGGATGGAGTCTGAAAGGAAGACCTCTCCATTGGAGGACGTTTAGCGATCAATCTGCTTTATCCTACATCGTGCAAAGCTTGCAAGGGAGCCTCGATCGCATGGAAAGACGATTACCAAGCATGTCAGATGCTGCCTCAGCTTCTCCTGCAGTCACAGACTCTGCTGTCCAGATGGAGTGCGGCATGCCCTGGTTGAAGGCACATAATCCCTGTATCTCCTGGTTCAGAGGGGACATCACTTTTTCTTCCAGTTACTGACAGACACTTTGTATTCTGAATGAACCCTTAATGGTTAAGCCTCTCCTGACCCGGAATTGATAAAACTGGTTCCAGATGTCTATCATGAGTATCCATATGTGTTCAATAAGAAAATGCAGACATTCTACCACCTCACCGGACATACAATTGTCCCATAGAACTGTGGCCAGTTCTATTCTGCTGGTCATATTTATCCCCTCTCTGTATTGGAACTAGAAGCCATTCGCAATTATGTTGATGAAAGTCTAGAAAAGGGATTTATTCGGCCTTCTCCCTCCCCAGCTGGAGCTGGCATCTTCTTTGTCGAGTGGGAAATTTGAGTGGAGAGTGAAAAGCAGATTTGCTTTGGACAGCTGGTGATGGCTGTGTTTGCATTTTTCGTTTTTTTGGGGGGTCTTTCCTTTCAGCTTTTCAAACACTTTTTCTGTCACTTTTTAATAGCCTTTTTTTTTCCCCTTCATTCAGACTACTAATTAGGAGGAGTGGTTAATTGGTCACAGGTGCTTCATGTCCTAAATAACTTTCAGTAGAACTAATTTGTGAGCTTGTTCATCCTTGAGCTTGCATTTTTTGCTTGCTGGAACTCTGACCAAGTGGAACTTGACTAAGAGGTGAGTTGAAAACCAGAGTTGAAAACAGGAAAATCTGAAATTTCCTGTTAGTAATATCATTATTGTAACTGGGAAAATGTGTGCTAGCAAGATTGAAGGTTTTGTGCAGTGCACAGTGTGCCGCATGTATACAGTAAAGGAGCAACAGCTCCAGGATGGATACCGCTGCAACAGATGTGAGCGGGTTTCCCTTCTGGAAGCTCACATTAGAGATCTACAGGAGCAAGTTGCAACACTGGGCAGAACTGACAACCTTGAAAGGTGGCTAGTAGAGTTAATGGGGAGGGTGGAGGGGTAGGTCAGAATTATCAGGTAGGGTTAATGCAGTTAGGAGTGGTAGGGGCTCACCGAAAAAGAAGGCCAGCCCTGGCTTTGAGCACCCTAACAGATTTGCCAAGTTGGGTGAAGATGTGGGGGTGGCAAGCTCAGAGGTGGCAGCCCTAGATGTCACTGCTACCCCTAACAGCCAGGAGAACAGCCCATCTAATAGGGATGGTAAGGGTAGTGCAGGTAGGACTAGACAGTTGGTGGTACTAGGAGATTGTATAATCAGAAAGATTGATAGAATATTTTGTCACCAGGATACAAATAAGAGGGAGGCTGTGAAAGGGGACTGAGATGAAAGTAAGGGGGACTAGGGTCCAAGGAATGGGGGCTGTGAAGTGGACTGGGGTGCCAGGAAGGTGGGTTGTGAAGGGGACCGTGGTGCAAGTAAGGGGGGGGGGCAGAGATGCAGGTAAAGGGGGAAATCTCATCCCCGCAATAGCCTCATTTAAAGTCCCACCTGCTGTTCTACTATGCTCATCACTGGCTCCCTGACGTTTTGTCTTGCCTGACTGAACTCTGGCTATGTTTTGACTACGTTTACTCTGTTTACCTTTTTTTATTATTATTAAACAAGTGAGACTTAACTGCACTGACAGTTGGTGAAGGCCATGAATTCAGAAGATACAGTCAATCCACTTGTTGGTAATATTTTTTCCGTCGTACTTTGTCCGATGTTGGTTTTGCGTACACACGGTCGGACAAAGTTGTCGGAAAATCTGATCATTCTGAACGTGGTGACGTTTGTTGCCTACGACGGGACTACGTAGAGGCTAGTAGCCAATAGCTTTGGTCTTGTAATGTGATCTGAGCATGCGTAGCACTTTGTCCGTCGGAATTCGCTACACACGATCGGATTTGGTGTGATCGGACTTTGTTGTCAAAAAATCTATCCAGCAGGAGATAGGACTTTGTCCGTCGGACAATCCGATGGAAACTGTCCGATGGTGCCTAAACACGGTCGGAATTTCCGACAACATTGTCCGATAGGACAGAATCCGACCGTGTGTATGGGGCATAACTGTGAAGAAACCGTTGATTACGGATTAATTTGATCGCCTCAAGGGAGCAATGGTTTTCACAAAGCTTGATTAGAGAGGGGCATACAATCTTGTGACGATTAAGGAGGGCGACGAGGGGAAAACTGCGTTTAATAAAAAAACTGGCCATAATGAGTACCTCATAATGCCTTTTGGCCTTTGTAACACCCCGGCAGTTTTCCAGGAATTTATTTACGATGTCCTCCGAGATCTGTTGCAGTTATGTGTGGTGGTTTATCTCAAAGATATCCTCATATTTTCCAAGTCCCTGGAGAGCCACCACACAGATGTCTGTCGTGTGCTTCAGAAACTAAGAGAGAATGATCGCTATTGTAAATTGAAGAAGTGCGAATTCCATTGTGAAAATGTTAAAATCCTGTGTTATGTCATTTCCACTGCTGGTTTTGGCTCTGATGAACACCTGCTGGCTCTTCAACTCCGCGCCCTGGGGAATCTATGCTCTAGCTCCCTGTGAGATCCGTGTTGGTGCTCCAGGGGACCTGCCTTCCTGAACCACCCCTGAGTTCCAGCAGCCTTAGGGTCCACTACCTTAGCAGTGCACTCCTGACCCCAACGGGGTGCATCTGTCACCTGGTCTCAGGTGACCTGACAGTTTGCATGGCCATGGACTAGGCTGATGTGCCACTACCTGCCGATGATCAGCTGCAGGGCATAGTCCACAGACTCGAGACCCAGATATCTAATCAGACCCAGGTGATGAGATTCCTTCAGGATTTGGATTCACGCTTTGAACAACTTCAAGCCTCCTTAGGATCCCAGGTTCAACAACCACAATTGGCTGCTGTATCAGCTCCGTTTACAGTCGCAGCCGCTAACCCTTTGCACTTACCAGCTCCGTCCTGTTACTTTGGGGATTCCAAGGCCTACAGAGGGTTCCTTAGCCAGTGTACCATTCATTTCGAACTCCAGCTCCCAAACTTCCAGTCTGATCGGGCAAAGGTGGCCTATATTATTTCTCTGCTGTCCGGCGAGGCTTTAGCTTGGTCTGCCCCTCTGTGTAAGAGGAATGACCCAGTGATTTCTGCTTCTGTGGGACAGTATGCTCTTCATTTCTGCATACTGACGGCTGAGCTGAGCTGGAACAATGAGGCCTTAGTCGTAACCTTTCTGCATGGCCTTTCTGATAGAGTGAAGGACGAATTAGCAGGAAGAACCATCCCCACTGATCTGGACAAAGTTACCTCCTTGTGTAACCAGATTGATATTCGTTTTCAGAAAAGGACCCTAGAAAAGCGACGCCACCACTCCTTGGTCCTTAGTATGCCCGAGCTCCCCTCTCTTCGTCCTGTGGAGCATCTCCTGCCATATGAGGAACCCATGCAGCTGGGCCAGACCAGGCTATCCCCCGAGGAACGTGCTAGGCTACTGCGTTTAACACTAGAGGTGGGCATTACGAGTACTTGGTCATGCCCGTTTGGTTTGTGTAACTGCCCCAGCAGTGTTCCAAAATTTTGTTAACGACATCTTCAGGGATCTGCTTTACCAAATTGTTGTCATCTACCTGGATGACTTTCTCATCTTTTCGGATAGTCTGTTGGTTCATAGAGACCGGATTGTCCGGATTGTACTACAGTGCCTTCGAGAAAATAATCTGTACGCCAAGCTGGAGAAATGTTTGTTGAATGTTCTGAAGTCCTGTTTCTGGGATGCTTCATCTCTAACTTCGGTCTTGGTATTGTCACGATCCGGGTACAGCGGGGAACAGGAGGTGGATCCCCTATGCCAATGGGGCGATAGCACGGGTTGTATTGGAGGACCGGTTCTAATGTTGCTACTGGTTTTCACCAGAGCCCGCCGCAAGGCGGGATGGACTTGTAGCGGCGGTAGCAACCAGGTCGTTTCTTCCAATAGCAACTCGACCCCACTGACAGCTGAGACAGGCGTGGTACACAAGGATTAGGCAGAGGCAAGGTCAGACGTAGCAAAAGGTCAAGGTAGGTGGCAAAGGTTCGTAGTCGGGGGCAACAGCAAAGGTCTGGATACACAGTAGGAGCAAAACACACTAACGCTTCCACTGGGCACTAAGGCAACACAAGATCCGGCGAGGACAGGAAGGGGAAGTGGGTTTTTATTGGTTTTGGGGTGGAAAACTGTAATTGGGCCAGGCACCAATTGATTGTGCGCTGGCCCTTTAACTGGGGGAAGACTCGCGCGCGCGCGCCTGGGGAGCGGGGGCGCGCGCACGCCGGAAGACTGCAGGGGACAGGTGAGAGGAGCGGGATGCGATCCCCGGGCAGACCGAGGATCGCATCCCGGAAACAAAGCAGCGCCTGCGGTCAGGGGAGCCGACCGAGGCGCTGCAGGGAAGAGAACGCCGTGAGCGCTCCGGGGTGGAGGAGGTACCCGGAGCGCTCGGCGTTACAGTACCCCCCCCCTTGGGTCTCCCCCTCTTCTTGGGCCTCCCCCTCCTCCTGGAACCCAAGAACCTGCGGATGAGATCCTTGTCAATGATGTTACCCTCCGGTTCCCAAGACCTCTCCTCAGGCCCACAGTTCTCCCAGTCAACAAGATAGAAACGTTTACCTCGGACGGTTCTAGAGGCAAGGATCTCTTTAACGGAGAAGATGTCGGAGGAGCCGGTGACCGGAGCAGGAGCGGTGACCTTGGGGGAAAAGCGATTAAGAACAAAGGGTTTGAGGAGAGAAACATGGAAGGAGTTGGGAATGCGAAGGGAAGGAGGAAGATGCAGTTTGTAGGACACGGAATTGATCCGAGCCTTGATCTTGAATGGGCCGAGGTAGCGGGGACCCAACTTGTAACTGGGGATGCGGAACCTAATGTACTTGGAGGAGAGCCACACCCTGTCGCCAGGGGAGAATACCGGAGGAGGTCTTCTTTTGCTGTCAGCATGTTTCTTCATGCGAGAAGAGGCCACGGCAAGCGACCTTTGGGTCTCCTTCCAGATGGACGACAGCTCCTGGGTGACTTCGTCTACAGCGGGGACTCCGGAAGAAGTGGGGATGGGTAGGGGGGGAAGAGGATGACGGCCGTAAACCACAAAGAAGGGTGATTGAGAGGAAGACTCAGACTCTTTCAAGTTATAAGAAAATTCGGCCCAGGGCAGGAGGTCAGCCCAGTCGTCTTGACGGGCCGAGACAAAGTGTCGCAGGTAGGCCCCAAGGATCTGGTTGACTCTCTCCACTTGTCCATTGGACTGAGGGTGGTAGGCAGAGGAGAAGTCTAATTTGACTTTCAGTTGACTGCAGAGTGCTCTCCAGAATTTAGATACAAATTGGACGCCTCTGTCTGAGACAATGTGGGATGGAAGTCCATGAAGACGGAAAATCTGAAGGAAGAAATGTTTCGCGAGTATAGGTGCCGAAGGAAGCCCTGGAAGCGGGACGAAATGTGCCATTTTGGAGAAACGATCCACGACCACCCATATGGTGGTGTGGCCGTGGGAAGGAGGGAGGTCCGCGATGAAGTCCATAGCTATGTGGGCCCAGGGTCGTTCAGGCACAGGCAGAGGGTGAAGAAGACCAGCCGGCTTCTGGTGAGGGGTCTTGTTACGAGCACATATGGCACAGGCCTGTACGAAGGCCGTCACATCCTTTTTTAAGGAGGGCCACCAGTAATACCTGGAAATCAGTTGGGAGGATTTCTTGATTCCAGGATGACCAGCCAGATGAGAGGAGTGACCCCATTTGAGGACCTGAAGCCGAAGACGTGGGGGGACCAAGGTTTTCCCAGGGGGAACTTGCACCAAAGAGTCAGGGGCAGAAGAAATCAGACACTCAGGGGGTATAATGTGTTGTACCGGAGAGTCGGATTCGGAAGTATCGGTGGAACGTGATAGGGCGTCAGCCCTGACATTTTTGTCCGCGGGACGGAAATGGATCTCAAAATTGAAGCGAGCAAAAAACAAGGACCACCTAGCTTGACGTGGGTTTAATCGCTGGGCAGACTGGAGATAAGAGAGATTTTTGTGATCCGTGAAGATCGTGATGGGGTGAACGGATCCCTCAAGGAGATGTCTCCATTCCTCAAGTGCCAGCTTAATGGCCAATAATTCACAGTCTCCGATGGCGTAGTTCTTCTCGGGGGGGAGAAAAGGTCTTAGAGAAAAACCCACAGGTTATGTTCTTGCCCTTAGAACCCTTTTGAAGAAGCACAGCTCCAGCTCCCACAGAGGAGGCATCGACTTCCAGGAGAAACGGCTTGAGAGGGTCAGGCCTGGATAAAACGGGTGCAGAGGCAAAGGCTGACTTAAGGCGGTTAAATGCCTCATCAGCTTGAGGAGGCCAGGACCTGGGATTCGCAGCCTTTTTGGTTAGCGCCACAATAGGCGCAACAATGGTGGAGAAGTGAGGAATAAACTGGCGATAATAATTGGCGAATCCGAGGAACCGCTGGATAGCCCGCAGTCCAGTAGGACGTGGCCAGTTTAGGACGGCGGAAAGCTTCTCAGGGTCCATTTGGAGACCTTGTCCAGAGACTACGTAACCCAGGAAGGGAAGACTGCAGCGTTCAAAGAGACATTTCTCTAGTTTGGCGTAAAGGTGATGATCCCGGAGCCGTTGGAGTACTTGACGGACATGAAGACGATGCACCTCCAAGCTAGGGGACAAAATCAGGATATCGTCCAGATAGACAACAACACAAGAGTACAGCAAATCCCTGAAAATCTCATTAACAAAGTCTTGGAAAACCGCAGGAGCATTACATAAACCGAAAGGCATGACGAGATATTCAAAGTGTCCGTCACGGGTGTTAAAGGCGGTTTTCCATTAATCGCCTTTACGGATACGGATGAGATTATATGCGCCCCGGAGGTCCAGCTTGGTAAAAATTCTTGCTCCGCGCAAACGGTCAAAAAGTTCAGAGGTAAGGGGCAGCGGGTAACGATTTTTCACCGTGATTTTATTAAGACTACGATAGTCAATGCAGGGACGTAAGGACCCGTCCTTTTTGGCGACAAAGAAGAATCCTGCACCAGCAGGGGAAGAAGACTTGCGGATGAAACCTCTTTTGAGGTTTTCCTGGATGTAGTCTGTCATGGCTTGTGTCTCAGGGATGGAGAGAGGGTAGATCCTGCCCCGGGGCGGAGTGGTGCCAGGAAGAAGATCAATAGGGCAATCAAAGGGTCTATGTGGCGGCAGGACCTCAGCTTGTCTCTTGCAAAATACATCGGCAAAGTCCCGGTAGGGTTGGGGGAGACTAGGCAGAGAGGTAGCGACGAGAACTTGTTTAGTGGGCACCGCTTTGAGGCAATGCCTGTGGCAGGAGGGACCCCAACTTTTGATGTCCCCCGAGGCCCAGTCGAGGGTAGGAGAATGTAGCTGGAGCCAGGGTAGGCCCAAAAGGATCTCAGAGGTACAGTTGGGTAACACAAAGAAGCTAATCTTTTCGTGATGGAGAACTCCAATCTTCATGAGGAGAGGTTCAGTGCGATAGCGCACGACACAGTTCAGGTTTTGACCATTTACAGAGGTGATGAAAAAAGGCTTGACGAGACGGGTAACTGGAACATTAAACCTGTTGATGAGTGAAGCTTCAATGAAGTCTCCTGCCGAACCAGAGTCCAGAAAGGCCACAGCGGAGAAAGAGGATCTCTTGGTCAGAGAAATCCTCACCGGAATGGTCAGACGTGGAGAGGAAGAATCCACACCTAGCAGCGCCTCTCCCACGTTAGCTAGGTGCGAGCGTTTCCCTGACGCTGAGGGCGGATAGAGCAGTCCTTTAAGAAATGGTCGGGACTGGCGCAATACAGGCACAGATTATTATCTCGACGGCGAGTCCTCTCTTGTGTGGTCAAGCGTGATCGATCCACTTGCATAGCCTCCTCAGCAGGAGGAGCAGGAACGGGTTGTAGAGGATTCTGGAAGAGAGGTGCCAGGCGAGGACCAAAGTCCTTTTCCTGGCGTAGCTCTAGGCGTCTTTCGATATAACGCATGTCAATGCGGGTGGCTAGCTGGATGAGTTCAGACAGGGTAGCAGGAATCTCACGTGAGGCCAGCACATCTTTGACATGACTGGATAGACCTTTTTTGAAGGTCGCGCAGAGGGCCTCATTGTTCCAGGAGAGTTCGGATGCCAGGGTGCGGAACTGGATGGCGTAATCGCCCACTGAAGAATTCCCCTGGACGAGGTTCAGGAGAGCCGTCTCGGCAGAGGAGGCCCGGGCTGGTTCTTCGAAGACACTGCGGACCTCAGAGAAGAAGGCTGGAATAGAAGCTGTGGCAGGATCGCCACGGTCCCAAAGTGGTGTAGCCCAGGCTAGGGCCTTATCAGATAGTAAGCTGACCACGAACGCCACCTTTGACCGCTCAGTGGGGAATTGGTCCGATAACATCTCCAGATGGAGGGAACATTGGGATAGGAACCCTCGGCACAGTTTGGGATCCCCATTGAATTTGTCAGGAAGAGACAGGCGGACTCTAGCAGCAGCAACTCGTGGCGGAGGAGATGCAGGAGGTGGTGGTGGAGATGGCAGAAGCTGCTGTAGCATAGCAGTCAACTGCGCCAATTGCTGTCCCTGTTGAGCGACCACCGTAGTCAGATCCGAGAGGCTTGGCAGCGGGACCTCAGCGGGATCCATGGCCGGATCTACTGTCACGATCCGGGTACAGCGGGGAACAGGAGGTGGATCCCCTATGCCAATGGGGCGATAGCACGGGTTGTATTGGAGGACCGGTTCTAATGTTGCTACTGGTTTTCACCAGAGCCCGCCGCAAGGCGGGATGGACTTGTAGCGGCGGTAGCAACCAGGTCGTGTCTTCCAATAGCAACTCGACCCCACTGACAGCTGAGACAGGCGCGGTACACAAGGATTAGGCAGAGGCAAGGTCAGACGTAGCAAAGGGTCAAGGCAGGTGGCAAAGGTTCGTAGTCGGGGGCAACAGCAAAGGTCTGGATACACAGTAGGAGCAAAACACACTAACGCTTCCACTGGGCACTAAGGCAACACAAGATCTGGCGAGGACAGGAAGGGGAAGTGGGTTTTTATTGGTTTTGGGGTGGAAAACTGTAATTGGGCCAGGCACCAATTGATTGTGCGCTGGCCCTTTAACTGGGGGAAGACTCGCGCGGGCGCGCGCCTGGGGAGCGGGGGCGCGCGCACGCCGGAAGACTGCAGGGGACAGGTGAGAGGAGCGGGATGCGATCCCCGGGCAGACCGAGGATCGCATCCCGGAAACAAAGCAGCGCCTGCGGTCAGGGGAGCCGACCGAGGCGCTGCAGGGAAGAGAACGCCGTGAGCGCTCCGGGGGGAGGAGGTACCCGGAGGAGGTACCCGGAGCGCTCGGCGTTACATGACTTCAAGGTAGCAGGTCATGCTGGGTTTCTTCAATCCTTCCTCCTCATCACTGTGCCCAGTCTAAGTCCTCCACGCAGGCTCCTGCTGGTCTTCTCATGACCTTGCCCATTCCCAAGGAGCCCTGGTCTCACATAGCCATGGACTTCATCACCGATCTTCCACCTTCTGAGAAGAATACGGTCATTTGGGTGGTAATTGATCGATTCTCCAAGATGGCCCATTTTGTTCCTCTTCCTGGTCTCCCTTCTGCTCCTGCCTTGGTTCCCATTTTCGTACGAGAGATTTTCCGTCTTCATGGTGTCCCTTCCCATGTCGTTTTTGGTACAGGGGTGTTCAGTTTACTTCTCGCCTTTTGCAAATCCCTCAACATTACCTTGGATTTTACCTCTTCTTACCATCTCCAATACAATGGCCAGACTGAGAGGGTTAATCAGGAGTTGGAGGTATTTCTCTGTACCTTGGTCTCAGCTTATCACGATGATTGGGCATCACTACCACAACAATCATGTCAACGTCAGTTCTCAGAAGACACCCTTTGTCACTGTTTATGAAAGACATCCTCTGCTCCCTCTTCCTATGACCTGTTCTTCCAACATCCCAGCTTTGGCTACCGTTCAGGAATCATTAAATTCCATGTGGATTGACGTTCATGATTCCCTCCAGAAAGCTGCCAACAAATTCAAGAGTTTTGCTGACCGTCGCAGGTATAAGCCACCTTCTCTACAGCCAGGGGACAAAGTCTGGCTTTCTACCAGGAACATCAGACTCCGGGTTCCTTCTCTCAAGTTTGCTCCGAGATTCATTGGTCCTTACAATATAATTTTTAGGCTGAATCCTGTTTGTTTTAAACTCCAGATCCCTAAAAGCCACAGGATCTCAAACTCCTTTCATGTATCCTTTCTGAAACCTTGCCCTGCAATATTGTGTGTTTGGCTTCCTGTTTCCTGCTTGCCGCGTGCTCTACGTTTGTCTCTGTTACCGATCTTGGCGTGTGCCCGACTATCCCTGTCTGCTTGTGACCCTGACCTTTGGGTATTCTCGACTATCCATGTTTGCCTGTGACACTGACCTTTGACATGTTCTCTGTTATCCTTGTCTGCTAGTCGCCCCGACATTTGGCTACCTCCTTACTATCCCTTGCTGTCCTGGGCTACTATTTCCTCTCCATCCTCCTGTAGCCTACCATGAGCGTGAGCTGGGAGACCCTTGTGGCCGTGACCTGGATCCGGTTGCAGCCCAGTCCATCCTCACCACTAGAGGCTCTGGTGAACACCTGCTGGCTCTTAGACTCTGTGCCCTGGGGAATCTATGCTCTAGCTCCCTGTGTGGTGTTGGTGCTCCATGGGACCTGCCTTCCTGAACCACCCTGAGTTCCATCCGCAACAGTCAGCCTTAGGATCCACTACCTTAGCGGTGCACTCCTGACCCCAACGTGGTGCATCTGTCACCGGGTCTCAGATGAGCTGACACCCTCTTATCGGATACTGCCTGCACAGAGACTATCTGTAGACTTAAATAGATCAGTGCTTGTATTGTTGGGCAAGATTTTAAAAAAAGGCTTGCCTTTAGGAAGAGGGGATCGTAGTCGTAATGACCAGTTTGTCTTTCTTGCTTGCAAGTACATTGTATTCTATACAAACAAATGTTTGTGTACACCTGGCCATAACATCTATATGAGCTTACTGGGCGTCCCATTCTAAAATCATGAGCATTAGTATGGATAATGTACAGTATCTCTCAAAAGTGAGTACACCCCTCACATTTTTGTAAAAAAATGATTATATCTTTTCATGTGACAACACTGAAGAAATTACACTTTGCTACAATGTAAAGTAGTGAGTGTACAGCTTATATAACAGTGTAAACTTGCTGTCCCCTCAAAATATCTCAACACACAGCCATTAATGTCTAAACCGCTGGCAACAAAAGTGAGTACACCCTACGTAAAAATGTCCAAACTGGGCCCAAAGTGTAAATATTTTGTGTGGCCAACATTATTTTCCAGCACTGCCTTAACCCTCTTGGGCATGGAGTTCACCAAAGCTTCACAGGTTGCCACTGGAGTCCTCTTCCACTCCTCCATGATGACATCACAGAGCTGGTGGATGTTAGAGACCTTGTGCTCCTCCACCTTCCGTTTGAGGATGCCCCACAGATGCTCAATAGGGTTTAGGTCTGAAGACATGCTTGGCCAGTCCATCACCTTTACCCTCAGCTTCTTTAGCAAGGCAGTGGTCATCTTGGAGGTGTGTTTGGGGTCTTTATCATGTTGGAATACTGCCCTTCGGCCCAGTCTCCGAAAGGGAGGGGCTCATGCTCTGCTTCAATATGTCACAGTACATGTTGGCATTCATGGTTCCCTCAATTAACTGCAGCTACCCAGTGCCGGCAGCACTCATGCAGCCCCAAACCATGACACTCCCACAACCATGCTTGACTGTAGGCAAGACACACTTGTCTTTGTACTCCCCACCTGGTTGCAGCCACACGCTTGACACCATCTGAACCAAATAAGTTTATGTTGGTCCCATCAGACCACAGGACATGGTTACAGTAATCCATGTCCTTAGTCTGCTTGTCTTCAGCAAACAGTTTGTGGGCTTTCTTGTGCATCATCTTTAGAAGAGGCTTCCTTCTGGGACAACAGCCATGCAGACCAATTTTATGCAGTGTGCGGCGTATGGTTTGAGCACTGACAGGCTGACCCCCCACCCCTTCAACCTCTGTAGCAATGCTAACGGCACTTATATGTCTATTTTCCAAAGACAACCTCTGGATATAATGTTGAGCACGTGCCCTTCTTTGGTCGACCATGGCGAGGTCTTTTCTGAGTGGAACCTGTCCTGTTAAACCGCTGTATGGTCTTGGCCACGGGGCTGCAGCCCAGTTTAGCCTATGCCATCTTTATGTAGATAAACAATAATTTTTTTCAGATCCTCAGAGAATCTTTGCCATGAGGTGCCATGTTGAACCTTCAGTGGCCAGTATGATAGAGTGAGAGCGATAACACCAAATGTAACACACCTGCTCCCCATTCACACCTGAGACCTTGTAACACTAACGAGTCACATGACATCGGGGAGGGAAAATGGCTAATTGGGCCCAATTTGGACATTTTCACTTGGGGGTGTACTAACTTTTGTTGCCAACGTGTGTTGAGTTATTTTTAGGGAACAGCAAATTACACTGTTATACAAGCTGTACACTCACTACTTTACATTGTAGCAAAGTGTATTTTCTTCAGTGTTGTCACATGAAAAGATATAATAAAATATTTACAAATATGTGAGGGGTGTACTCACTTTTGTGAGATACTGTAGATACACACACACACACACACCTCTTTGTGGCTTTAACAGCCTAGACTCTTTTGGAAAGACTTTCCACAAGATTTTGGAGTATGTCTGTGGCAATTTGTGCTCATTTACCTAAAAGAGCATTCGTCAGCATTTGTGTTCTTCCTGGAGATGTTCATTAGGTTTAAAAAAGAAGTATGTTTTTTTTTTTTTTCGATTCCTACTTACCTAGGTGGATGCAGAATCAGACTGATGCTGCAGCTGTCCCCCAGCGTTTCTGCACTGAGAACCGAGCCACTGAACACTGCCAATGGCTCGGTTCTCTCAGCTCCCCAAGAGGAGAGCTGCTGACTGTGACCTCTCTGCTAATCCACGCTCATTGAAGCAATGAGCTGTGGAGGGGCGGGGAGCGGTCGTCTTAGCGACTCAGCGGCTTGCTGAGACTGCCATCAGTCAAGGTAGCTGGCAGATAGAGACTTCGGAAGTCGCGATGACGCTCTGCCTCGGCTGATAGCAGTGATGTCAGCGGAGAGTGGACTTCAGACCGATCTCCGCTGAAAATGGGTCACAGGAGTGCAAAACGAATTGCACTCCTGTGGCCCATAGGAGAAGCCCAGCCTAAAAATCTCAGCCTGGACTTCTCCTTTAGGGTAAGGGCTCTATGCATTCCACTCAAGTTCCTCAACACCACAATTGTCAAACCAAGTCTATATTGACCCAGGGGCACAGTCATTCTTAAACAAAATAGGCCCTTCTCTAAGGTTGGAAGTGCACCATTGCACCTGACCTGACACTTGAGCCTGATATTATGGAGGAGTGTTTACATACTTTTGGTCATACAGGTAAGTGTGATGACCAGCTGTCCACACATTTTTGTGCATAAATTATAGAATTCATTTTTCTAAGGTTTTTATGCCCTTCTTCCTTCTATATCTGCTACTACACTAGGGATTTTACATTTGATACGGTTTTCAGATTATTTGATATCCCACGTTGTATTGCCAACTGGTTTAATAGTGTCTTTTCTAATTGTAAGCAACATGCAAACACCATCTCACTCTGAAAGAACTCCACCACTTGAAATATTTGTGAGATGAAAAAACATCCTACTGCTGAAAAAAGTCCCAAATAAAATGCAGTGTATTGGTAGTCGCAAATAATTTTATTTTTTCCTCCATCTTCAGCCCTTAAAAAAATCTGTGAGCCCTAGGCAGAGTGCTTACATGTGTGTTACTTGTGTCTGATGTGTGGACAAAAGAGTAGAATCTAAAAAGTCTAATTCACATGCGTGATCGGGGGGGTAAAACAGTTTATCGAGAAACAGTTTAACCCCTCCCCCCCAACCACTCACCTGAACAAAGGGATGCAGCTGCTCATTCGCTGTGTACATTATTAAATCCCCGTCATGTTGGGTGGGCAGTACCGCTGCCAAACTCAACGCATTAGGGTGCAACGGCATGCAATGCATTCTATTGTGGCGAGATGGGATGCCACCTTGAGGGTTAAAACAGGTGGTGAGAAGGTGACATATCTGTCACATGCTTTCTGAAAAGTGATTCACCGCAGATATTTTTTCAAAGGGGCGACAAGAGCTGCAGAAAATCAAAATGAGCCTTAGGCCCCCATTCACACCTGAGCATACTGGAATTGCAGTGCAACTTTGCTGCGATTGTCGAGCGACAAAACCCACTAAAATTGTGGAAAAATTTCCAACGCCAAACGCTCCTGGCTCTGTGCCAAGATTTGGTACATTCGTTTCTTTAGAGTGTATTTGGAGCAGAGGGAGGCCCATTCAAATAAATGGTGCCACTTCAAAAACGCAGCAAAAAAAATGCAGTGCAGCAACTGTCGTTGCACTTAATGGAGCCTTAGGCCCCTTTCACACGGTCGGACCGTTCAGATCCGCCTGTCAGTTTTGACGGCGGATCTGAACGGGCGCTCCATGTTAGTCTATGGAGCGTCGGATGTCAGCGGAGACATCTCCGCTGACATCCGACCCGGTCCGATCCGCCAAAAGCAGACATATGGCTCTACGTCCAGATCTGTCGCTGGCGGATCGGATCGGGTGAGATCTGATGAAAACGGACACATTGTCCGTTTTCATCCGATCTCTCCATAGAGACCAGCGGCGCTCGCAAGCCCCTCCCCGCTCAGTGAGCAGAGAGGGACTTGTCATCCGCGGGTTCAGCGGAGATCAACAGAGATGTCTCGCTGAGCCGGCGGACAGAGGCGGACTCCGTGGAAGCGGAGTCCGCCTCGTGTGAAAGGGGCCTTAAAGCTTAATGTACACTAGCAGCTCCTAAACTTGAGTATTGGAGCTTTTGGTGTTTTTGCCAAAGCTCCTAAATTCAACTCCATAAAAGCCTATGTGTCCATGTACACATAGGCTTCTACTAGAGTTTAGGAGCTGCTGCGGTTAGGGGGGCTTCAACCTCCCTCTCCGGAACGTGGAAGAATTGTGTTCAGGATAGGACTGCTGGCATGATTTTGCCATGATTTCACGTTTTTCCACAATAGCACTGTCTATGAGTTTGCAGTCTACTGTTATGTATTATTTAGACTTCTGCCTATAAGATGCTGGAAGGGATTTTGCAGATTATCATTTGTAACAGCTACAGTTGTGCTCATAAGTTTATATACCCTGGCAGAATTTATGATTTCTTGGCTATTTTTCAGAGAATATGAATGATAACACAAAAACTTTTCTTTCACTCATGGTTAGAGTTTGGCTGAAGCCATTTATTATCAATCAACTGTGTTTACTCTTTTTAAATCATAATAACAACAGAAACTACCCAAATTAACCTGATCAAAAGTTTACATACCCCAGTTCTTAATACCGTGTATTGCATCCTTTAACATCAATGACAGCTTGAAGTCTTTTGTGGTATTTGTGGATGAGGCTCTTTATCTTCTCAGATGGTAAAGCTGACCATTCCTCTTGGCAAAAAGCGTACAGTTCCTGTAAATTCTTGGGTTGTCTTGCATGAACTGCACGTTTGAGATCTCCCCAGAGTGGCTCAATGATATTGAGGTCAGGAGACTGAGAAGGCCACTCCAGAACCTTCACTTTATTCTGCTGTATCCAATGACAGGGCGACTAGGCCTTGTGTTTTGGATCATTGTCATGTTGGAATGTCCAAGTACGTCCCATGCGCAGCTTCCTGGCTGATGAATGCAAATGTTCCTCCAGTATTTTTTGATAACATACTGCATTCACCTTTGTCATTCATTTTGACCAGATTACCTGTGCCTTTGTAGCTCACACACCCCCAAAACATCAGGGATCCACTTCCTTGTTTCACAGTAGGAATGGTGTACCTTTCATCATAGGCCTTGTTGACTCCTCTCCAAATGTAGTGTTTATGGTTGGGGCCAAAAAGCTCAATTTTGGTCTCATCACTCCAAATGACTATGTGCCAGAAGGTTTGAGACTTGTCTCTTTGCTGTTTGGTGTATTCTAAGCGGTATACTCTGTGGCATTTGCATAGTAATGGCTTTCTTCTGGCGACACGACCATGCAGCCCATCTTTCTTCAAGTGCCTTCTTATTGTGCATCTTGAAACAGCCACACCACATGTTTTCAGGGAGTACTTTATTTTACCTGAAGTTATTTGTGGGTTTTTCTTTGCATCCCGAACAATTTTCCAGTAAGGACCGGAATATAATGGACAGCAGGGAAATGTCATGCAGGTCCGCCCATGACAGTGTGTCAGGTGACACATTTGGCCAGGAGTGAGTTAACAAATTAGGGGTGGGTATCCCTGTGGGCTAGGGGTAACGGCCTTATAAAAGGGAGGGGCGGAGTCGGGAGGTCAGTGCGGGAAAGCCAGAACACGAGGAGGCAGGTTTGACCCGAGTTGGTCATGGAGCAGATCACAGCGGTGCTGGATGGAGCGGGAAGAGGCACAGAGGACCGGGCAGCGGCGGTGGATTTCCAAGATGGCGGCGCCGGGCAGCGCGGCCGAGTGTCCAGGGCGCCGGAACGTTATTCTCCTGGGGCCATAGCAGGCCCATCCAGACTGGTAAGAAGCCCCAGGGGGGAGCGATCCACCCCCCCAGCCAAGAGAGTACAGAGGGACAGCTCTGGAGGGTCACACAGGCAGACAGGACGCAGGCCTAGTGGAGCAGGGGGGGCCGTGGGCCGACCGGGAAGAGGATCCCTAATGTCAGGTGGCAGTGCTGCAACAGCCTCAACAGCCCCAGCGCCTTTACACGAGGTGGGGGGCAGTAGGAACACTGGGGGGAGGGGGGTGGGGGGAAGAAGATGGCTGGCGCATCAGGCTCTTCAGGGACCACGTCCACCCCAGCAGCTCTACACGAGCAGGGGGGAGGGGATTCAAGGGCCACTCGGGCAACGGCCAGGAGGGGGGTCACAGCCCCCGGACATGCCTTTTCAGCGAACCCCCCGGAGGCTCTGCACGAGTCGGGGGGGAGGACGGAAGGGTCAGCAGGTCATCGCGAAAGGGGGGGAGGGGGACTTACGCAGCAGCAAGAGCGAGAGATGGCGGGACGCCACCAGCAAGCACGGCAGTGAATCGAGGCAGCAGGAGCGGAGCCCGAACCGGCCCACCTGTGCAGGGGAGTTCTGATCAGCCAGGGACCAGCCAGCAGCCCGAAGTAGGAACGGGCAGGAGGGGACATAACACTTACAGGACCCCCTCTCCGAGGGTGCGTGCCTTGTCTTTTCCACAGGAAGAAGATTCCCGGTCTGAAGGCGAGTTGTCGGAAGAAGAGGAGGAGCTCAGTCGCCCTATCCCGCCGGTGGAGGCCCGTACAGCGGCTGTGGGAATCCCGCCCGGTCAGCCCGGTAAGTCCACTGACAATAGTTCCTTTGTGAAAGCTTTACAGTCTTTGTTGAGGACAGGTAACAGTGGGGGGATCTCAGGGTTACCTCCCGCATCGTCGTTGGCAGAGACGGACCAACCGCGAGCGGTGAGCAGGAGGGTAGATGGGGGACCTGGGCAAATGCAGGAATTGTTGGAAGGGTTAAAGGTGCTGATAGGCCGTTTCGGGGAGAGGAGGGATGCTCCAGCAGGAGGGGTAAGTATGGAAGTGGGAGTAGTGGAGGCTGGAGTAGCAGTCGGGGGAGGGTTGGCAGCCGACGCCACGGAAAAAAGTTTGCCGACCACCGCTGAGGTGGCAGCAAATAAGGGGAACGAGATGGAAAAAGGGGAGAAGGAACAAACGACAAGGGATGATATAGTGCGTATGGCCGACGCGGCAAAGTGTGAAGTCTATGTCTGTTTTGAAGGACCGCTCGGGGCTCATTTAAAGCAGGAGGTCAGGGAGAAGATTTGGAAGGGGGAGTACGTGGAGATTTTCTCCTTGCTCCCCCTGGAAAAATTCAACCTTGATAGGGTTAAACCGGATAGTAGCAAGAAAGATGATGAGGAAAAAAGGAGGTATAGGCTCATTCCGCGGACTTTCGCCAATTGGCTCCAGGCGTTTGCCATTTTGGCGGGAGTGATTGGGGAGAAGAACCCCGAACATTGTTCGGCGTTGTTCTGCTACATGGACGCAATTGGGGAGGCCTATAGGGTTTACGGGGGATCAGCGTGGCTGCGGTACGATGAGCAGTTCCGCCAGCGAAGGGCTGTCCGTCCGGCATTAAGGTGGAATCACAAAGATATTAGCCTCTGGATGAAGCTGATGACGTCGGCTAAGACGCCGGCTCAGACATTTCAAGGGGGGGGCGGAGGTAGCCAGGCCTCGGGACCTCCGGCAGGTAAGAAGTGGGAGGTATGTTGGCAATTTAATGAGGGGGCCTGTAAATTTGGAGGAACCTGTAAATTCAAACATGAATGTTCAGGATGCGGGGGAGGTCACACCCTTGCCAGATGTTTTCAAAAAGGTAAGCGGGGAGGGGATGCTGGCCACAAGAGGGACGACGCCGGTGATGTGGGAAAGGATGCAGCCTTTTCTAAATAGATACCCGGACAGGGGGGCGGCAGTCTTGTTGAGTAGAGGTTTCAAGGAGGGTTTCAGGATTCCGTGTACATTGTCAGTGATTCCGTCACTGGCCAAGAACTTGAAATCAGCCTTGCAACACCCTGAGGTAGTGTCGGAAAAACTCTCCAAGGAAGTGGGGTTGGGAAGGATGGCGGGACCATTTAAGGTTAAGCCGTTAGAGGATTTGGTGGTTTCCCCGTTAGGTGTGGTACCCAAGAAAGAGCCGAATAAGTTTCGGCTCATTCACCATTTGTCGTTCCCAAAAGGGGGCTCGGTCAATGATTTCATAGACCCAGATGAGTGTACGGTGTCTTACACGTCGTTTGACGCCGCAGTGCGTTGGGTGCGGCGGTACGGAAAAGGGGCGCTAATGGCGAAATCTGACGTGGAATCAGCATTTCGGTTATTACCGGTACACCCTGAGAGTTTTCGTTTATTGGGCTGTTGCTGGGAGGGCGAGTTTTATGTTGATCGGTGTTTACCGATGGGTTGTTCCATTTCTTGCGCCATGTTTGAGGCGTTTAGTTCCTTTTTGGAATGGGTGGTGAGGGATGTGACAGGGATTGATTCCGTCATCCACTACCTGGATGATCTTTTGTGCGTGGGTCCTCCTTCTTCCAATGTGTGTGCGATACTGTTGTCCACGTTGCAGCACATTGCGGAGAAATTTCGGGTGCCGTTGGCAGCCGACAAAATGGAGGGTCCGCGGACAGAGTTGAGTTTTTTAGGCATAGTGATAGATTCCATGGCCATGGAATGTAGGTTGCCAGAAGAGAAGGTGGTGGATTTGAGGAAAATGGTGGGAGAGGTTTATGGTTGGAAGAAGGTTCAGTTGCGCACGTTACAATCTTTGTTGGGAAAGTTGAATTTTGCGTGCAGGATTATTCCCATGGGTAGGATATTTTGTAGGCGGTTGTCAGCAGCAACTAAGGGGGTGCGGGTACCGACACATTTCATTAGGCTGAACAAGGAACATAGAGAGGACTTGATGATATGGGATCAGTTCCTGGAAGGATACAATGGCAGGGCGGTTTGGATGTCGGGACCGGTAAGTCATTTTGATGTGGAGCTGGTGACAGACGCCGCTGGATCTACAGGTTATGGGGCGTTCTTTCAGGGTCAGTGGAGTGCAGAACCCTGGCCGCAGTCATGGTTAAAGCTGGGTTTTCAGAAAAATTTGGTACTGCTGGAACTGTTTCCGGTGGTGCTGGCTTTAGAGTTGTGGGGAGAGTCGTGCAGGAACCTCAAGTTGAGGCTGAACTGCGATAATATGGGGGTGGTTCAGGTGATCAACAACATGTCTGCGGCTTCACCTCCTGTCATCAGATTGATGAGACATCTGGTGTTGTGTTGCATGCGGTTGAACATATTTTTGTATGCTGTTCACATCCCGCGTGTTGAGAACACTTTAGCTGACGCCTTGTCTCGCTTTCAGTGGGACAAGTTCAGGGAGCTGGCACCGACAGCACGAGTGGAGGGTGTTCCATGCCCGGGCTGGATGTGGGAGTTAGCATTGGAACCACGGCAGAGTGGATTCGGAGGTCCGTAAGTGAGTCGACATGGTTGGCCTATTCTAAAGTGTGGAAGGAATGGACTGACCTTCGGGGTACGGCAAGTTCCGGGGGGGAGAACCCAGAAGACAGGTTGTTGTTGCTCGATTTGGTGGCCAGGGACATGGAAACGGGAAAATCGGTGCCAGCAATTTAAAAAAGGATGGCGGGGCTTGCGTTTTGGTTCAAATTAAGGAGAAGGGAGGACTTGACGAAGGATTTCTGGGTAAAGCAAGCCATAAAGGGTTATCGCAAGTCGCATAGGAGTAGGGACAAGCAGCGCCCCATCACATTTGGGAACTTGTTAGATATAAGTGCACAGCTAAAAGGGGTGTGTCAGTCAGAGTATGAGGTGAGGTTGTTTTCAGTTGCATTTGCATTAGCATTCTTTGGAGCGTTCCGTATTGGAGAATTGGTTAGCCCATCAAAAGAGGTGGCGGGGGGCTTGATGGTTCAGGATCTGGAGGTAAGGGAAGATAGGGTTACGGTCAGGGTGAGAAGATCAAAAACGGACCAAAGAGGAAGAGGGACGCAGGTGAGTTTGTATGCTGTACAGGGATGCGGGGTGTGCCCTTTAATGATGG
This sequence comes from Lithobates sylvaticus, assembly GCA_028564925.1. Taxonomy (NCBI): domain Eukaryota; kingdom Metazoa; phylum Chordata; class Amphibia; order Anura; family Ranidae; genus Lithobates; species Lithobates sylvaticus. Next base: position 200,745,635 of record CM053029.1, read on the forward strand.
TGATGAAGTTTCTGGCAGTAAGACCAGGGGGGGAGGGTCCGCTGTTATTGCATGCGGACGGACGGTACTTGTCCAAGTTTCAGTTTGTGGCGGTGTTAAGAAAGTGTTTGGGGAGGCTGGGATTGGATAGTCACGCCTACGCTTCACACTCCTTCCGCATTGGGGCAGCTACAGAAGCCGCCAGGTGTGGGTTGGATGAAGCGGATGTGCAAAAGTTAGGGAGATGGGAATCTCAGCGATTCCGCAGTTATGTTAGGCCACAGTTGGTGTGTGAATAATAAAAAAAAAAGGGGGTTTTGTTGTTAATATAAGTAACGTACAACATAAGTATTGATGGGTATGAAGGGGTACTGCGTAATGTGGAAGTAGGTGGGATGTTGTGCGTATAACGTTGTACTTGTTGTTACAGATGCAGGGCGACAACTCCTTGTATGGATCCTTGGCCATTCCTACGTGTGCTGGGGAGCCAGGAGGGGGGATGTTAGACCAGGTGGGAGACAGCTGGGCATCTCCAGGAGGGAGGCAGTTATCCGGTGGTTGGGTAGGCCGGGTATGATGTGGGGCAGAGTGGTCCCGGAGGTTGAAAGGTACGCATGGCTGGACCGACCACCTGAAGTGTTGGTTATTCATGCCGGAGGCAATGATTTGGGTGTACGGACCGTGAGGGACTTGATAGCTGATATCAAAGGGGACATTATGTTCCTCTGGGCCACATTCCCGGGCACCATATTAATTTGGTATGACATGGTAGCCAGAACTAATTGGCGCATGGCCAGGTCGGTGTTCAGGATCAATAAAGCCAGGATCCGGGTCAATAAAGTGGTGGGACGGTTCATAGCTTGGCAAGGTGGCCTAGTTGTTCGCCACCGGGAGTTGGAGGTTAATGTGGGGATGTATTTGAGACGGGATGGTGTACATCTTTCAGATGTGGGCATAGACCTTTGGTCATTGGGTTTGCAGGAGGGTATCCAGGCGGCCCTGCGGGTGTGGAGGTGCCATCAAGGGTGAGGTGGTCCCCCTTTTCAGGCTGTGGCGTTGGTTGTTTTGTTGGTCAGTGACGGCAGCAGTTATACTGGTGGTAAGTGGGTGGGGGGCTCATCAATAGATGGCCCCTCCTTGTTACATCAAACGTTGTTGATGTCTAATGGTATTGTGCACTGCGGGAATGTTGGTTATCGGGCGGTACGGTAGAGACCCATGGGTTTCTTTATCTCCCGCAGTGCCCCCTTGTGTTGATATCAGTTGATATCAGGTTGTGTTTTAAGCACTTAGCTCCGTCACTGACCAACATATATAGGGGTTTAACCTGTTTTGTTTTGTTTTCAGCAGGGGGTCTGAAAGTGTTTATTGTTATTTATGTTTTATTTGTTTTAATAAGAAACTGGAGTTCTTATTATTGGTATTTAAAATAAATAGCTGTTATGGCCATTTAACTCCATAACCGGTGTGGTCTCTCATTTATTAATTAAGTTAAGTTTATGGGGTTTATGGTTACAGCTAAGGGGTCATATCGGAACTACACTAGTCAAGTAAGGACCGGAATATAATGGACAGCAGGGAAATGTCATACAGGTCCGCCCATGACAGTGTGTCAGGTGACACATTTGGCCAGGAGTGAGTTAACAAATTAGGGGTGGGTATCCCTGTGGGCTAGGGGGAGCGGCCATATAAAAGGGAGGGGCGCAGTCGGGAGGTCAGTGCGGGAAAGCCAGAACACGAGGAGGCAGGTTTTTCCCCACCCACCCTCCCCTTTTTTATGTATGTGATGGCATGTACTAATGTTTCATTGTCGTTTCAGGTCTTTGGAAGAATTTTCGTCATGACAGCTGGGGGGTTGGCGTTGGTTGTTTTGTTGGTCAGTGACGGCGCAGTTATACTGGTGGTAAGTGGGTGGGGGGCTCATCAATAGATGGCCCCTCCTTGTTACATCAAACGTTGTTGATGTATAATGGTATTGTGCACTGCGGGAATGTTGGTTATCGGGCGGTACGGTAGAGACCCATGGGTTTCTTTATCTCCCGCAGTGCCCCCTTGTGTTGATATCAGGTTGTGTTTTAAGCACTTAGCTCCGTCACTGACCAACATATATAGGGGTTTAACCTGTTTTGTTTTGTTTTCAGCAGGGGGTCTGAAAGTGTTTATTGTTATTGTTATTTATGTTTTATTTGTTTTAATAAGAAACTGGAGTTCTTATTATTGGTATTTAAAATAAATAGCTGTTATGGCCATTTAACTCCATAACCGGTGTGGTCTCTCATTTATTAATTAAGTTAAGTTTATGGGGTTTATGGTTACAGCTAAGGGGTCATATCGGGACTACACTAGTCATGCTTTCCCTATGACTCAGAATACAGAAACATCAGTGCAGCACTGGATGAAAGATGCAAGGGTCTGTCAGGAGTCCAGAAACTCGTTGCCTTTTTATACACTGACACACACTAATTACAAGCAAACAGATCACAGGTAAGGATAGTTACCTTTAATAGCCATTCAAACCCTAGTTTGGGTAGTTTCTGTTGTCATAATGATTTAAAAAGAGTAAAAACTGTTGATTGATAATAAATGGCTTCAGCCAAACACTAACTATGAGTGAAAGAAAAGTTCATTCATATTCTCTGAAAAATGGCCAAGAAATCATAAATTCTGCCAGAAGATGTAAACTTATGAGCACAGCAGTATCTTTCACAAATAAAGGGATTGTGCCTGTTTATGCATTGTTCACTCACTGTGATAAATCTACATGCATATTCTATTCTGCATTCAGTTATCTATGACTAGCAGCCACATGATCTGTCCTTATCCCTGTGGTTAAAGGCCTATAATAGTGTACTATTGTACATTCCTAATGCTATATCAAAGTAATGATAATGGACAAAATGCAGTAAAACATACCAACTAATGAGATTTTACTTTTTAGGACTTTAGAACAGGTTCATTCTGATTGGTTGGTGTTACTTGCTACATTGTTTTAATAATATGCTTGATAATGTAATCTCTACACATCACCAGGTACACCTTTTCTAAACCAGATTTTCATGGGATTAGCATCTTTGAAAAAGAGTTTTGTACATGATCAGTGAAAATGTGCAAAAATCTGACATTAATAGATGTATTGTAAGTTAGGAATTTTTTTTCCACATTAAAAAGTCTTTTCTTTCACATTTGCCTATTCATATGTGTAATCGTATACACTATGTAGGTGATTGGGGAAAAAGATTAAAATGTTTGATAAATGGCTTGCATGCCCTTCAAGGTCGTGTTGTGTACACTAGCACTTTCTAATTCTAAGTCTTTGCCTTTCATCATTGATCAAACTGTTCAAAAATCTTAAGAGCTGGTCCAAAGAAAACATGTTTTGTTTTGCTGTATGCCAGTGAATCTGAATTTCCTAACAAAAAGCCTTTTCACCTTCTCTGTTCAAAGAAGCATTTTGGCTTAACTAAGTTTTCTTGGAATTTGCACAAAAAAAGAGTTGTAACATTTATAATTTGTCTTCTCATGGTCAAATTTACATTACTTTGTTGAAACCGCTGATTTATGTAACTCCATCGTCTGATGAACTAGAAATATATCCTTATTTTGAAAAATAGACTGCTTAAGATTTCTTTAAAGCAGGGTATCATGAAAATGTTGAAGGTAATAACACCCTCATTGCAAATACTGTATAAACCACTGAACTACAGGAAGAAGATAAGTTAAGATAAGCGCCCGTCCTCCTCTTCCTCACCGCCATCACCCCAGCCCTCCTCCAAGTATTTCTCCTCTGCCTCCTCCTGCCTCATGGCATTCAACATACTGGTGGAGGGCAGGGATGGCCTTCTATGCAAAATAATGGTGGCTGTATATATGTGACACTGGTGTAACACAAGCCACAAACTTGCAGAAAGGGATATCTGGCAAAGCTGGCATTAGGACAATGGACATAGGGGTAATAGGGGAGCATTTTTTTTAAACACTGCAGAGCTTTGTGGACCAGCCTTGGTTATAGAAGATGTAGCACCCTCCTAGTGTAGGTTGCTAGGCAAATTTAGTTTGTGGTCAAGAGAGCAGTGATTGCTTTTTCTGGTCTGTTCAGGGTTTTACGGGCTGTGATTTTGATTGCTTCCCCCTGCCTATGGATGGAGATTCCAGAAAATAGGGAGAGAGATTTAAATACCCAGCCTGAATATTTATCATGCTCCAACTAGTCCCTAGAGAGGAGTGTCCAGAAGGGGTCTGTGAAGGTAATAAATAGTCTAAAGTCCAAAAGAGGTTGTTACTTTCCCCAGGAGTGTTCCAAAGCCTGAGGTGCTGCTGGTGTCCTCGGCAGGATCCTCGAGTGTGAGCCAAGAGGAAAGTGGGTACTAATAGTTATGCAGCAGCATAAGGTAACCAGATGCCAAAGAAATTGCCTTATGGCCCCCAGCTATGTGACCTTAGACTGTTTTATGTCCCCAATTACCCGTAGAGAGAGTCTAGAGAAAATATTGCCCTTTTATTGCTGTTGCTGATTGTTGTTGGAAAAACTTTGTGTGAGGATCTTTGTTTGAACTTTGCTTTGCATTTTCCAGTAAAATTGGGCCAGAAAGCCCTTAAAATACAGTTTGAACTGGCACAACACAGTAAAATTCTCATCAACACTGAGCTAAATTTCCCCAAATATCACCCTGGGCTATGGCAGGATTAGCAGAAGAGGAGGAACACTTGCACAAATAGGATGAGGGTGTATTAACAAAATAAAAAAGTTTGCATGTTGTCCCTGTGGCTGCATGGGTTTCCTTCGAGTACTATGGTTTTCTCCCACACTAAAGACATGCCGGTAGGTTAATTGGCTCCTGTCTAAATTGGCCCTAGTATGTGTATATATGATAGTGAGCTAGGAACCTTAGATTGTAAGCTCCTTGAGGGCAGGGTTCGATGTGAATGTACAATATACATTTAAAATGCTGCATAAATTGACGGTGCTATATAAGTACCTGAAGTAAATAAATAATAAATAAAAAGATAACATAAGTTAAAACAAAAAAAAAGAAATTGCAGCTCGGCATCTGCCACTCTGGGGCAATCTAGACCAGGACATTTCCACTAGAATATAACAATATGGTTGCAATGTAAAGAGCTTGTAAAGCTCAAACTGCTGAAATTGGTGGTACTTATAGTGTAAGAAAGAATTCTGCAGCTCCGACCAGGTGCTGGCCCCATCCATCACGGATTCCAATGAGCAAAAAAGAATGCTGGTTGACCGCACATCCAGGAAAATCCCCTTTATTTCTGCCATAAAAGTCCATAAAAATATGTCCAAAAACACAACTAGAGGGGGAAAGCATCACCAGCTAATGTGTTTTACGCTCCCTTAGTGCTTAGTCATAGCTCACATGATCTTTCTCCAGTGCATCTGGTGAGTCAGCTTAAAGCTCTAGGTCAGTCTGCCATCTCCCCCTCCACTAACACACAGATCAGCTGCTGGCCCTGTCCATCACGATTTCCAATGAGGAAAAAAGAATTCTGCTTGGCCACAGATCCAGTAAAATCACCTTTTGCTGGAATCTGTGATGGATGGGGCCAGCACCTGGTCTATGTGTTAGTGGAGTTGGAGATAAGAAACTGACCTAGAGCTGTGTTTACACACATCTATGGTTATAGTGTAGCTTTTTGTTTGTAGCTTCAGATGTCAGAGTATGCCCACTGCCATCTGGAGCTGCACTGTCCGTCCATGGCCACTGTACAATATTTGTGGCTATTGTCTATCAAATATTACATTCTGATGTTTATTTCAATATAAAACCTGCATCATCTCTCCCTTTTATATTTAGGCATGACTGAAATACTTACATACTGCCCATCCACTGAACAATATTTGCACTTAGTGTCTCTCAGATAATACACTCTAAATTGTATTGCAAGATAAAACCTGCCTTGTATTTTTCTGTTTACTGCCTATTCAAGTGCCTTTGTTCTGTTATGACATTAGGCAATTTCTACCATTTACACACCTGGAGTCTTTATTTTTTATTTTTGGGGGATACAAGGATAGGAGGGGTTTGGGGGAATGTGGGAGTGTGGTTTTGAACTGTGTGTGTTCACTCTGTTTTGACATTTTATTACACTTTTAAGAAAATGCAGTGTGGTGCTATGAAAAAATACTCACTGTCTAGCCATCACATACACAATGTACACCTTAGGCAGCCAAAGATGGAGACTTAGCAGTCGAGTGACCTTGGATAAAAGCCATAAAAAAAGTAGTTGCAGCAGTTTTTTTTATAGTTGTAAATGAGAAAAAATACTTTGTGATGGTGTACAGTATATGTGTATTAGTTTTAATTGTTTTGCATTTACATACTGTACACTTTAAATAGGCCCTGTAAACTGAATGGCCATTACCCAAAAGCACATGTATTACACTGTTCTGTGCATTCCTCCATAACACTGAATGAAGTATAAACAAATGTGCACAAATATAGAGTAATACCGTCATTTGGCAAATGTATAAGTGTAAAAACATTCACAATTGCACAATGCATTGAGGTGTTACTAAGTGACTTAATGATGTCATCTTCCTAATTCTGCAGGGTTACAGGTTAATTTGAGAACTACCAGTGTTCTCTAGCCTAAATATTATCAGTCCTTTTTATCACTTCCTATTCAGTGAGCTATAAGGTCAAAAAAAGGGACTCTGGGGTTGATTTAATAAAGGCAAATAGACTATGCACTTTGCAAATGCAGTTGCAGTCATGCCTTGTCCTGCTCAACCATTCAGTCAGTTGGTGTTACTTTGCAATTCCTAGGCTTTAGCCTGTGGTGAAGCAGCAGCCAGCAGATATACTACATTAATGGCCTTCTCTCAAGTCTTTCAACCTATTGGTTGTGCAATGAAAAACTTTTTTGGCATAACCTGTGATCTGAGCCCCATCACTTTGATAAACTCTGAGAGCCTGGGTTCTTTAAAAAGTTCTTCTCAAACTTTCCAATAGTTTTACAGGCTTTAGCAGTCAGAATCCTTAGTTTTAAGACACCGTTATGCTGATTAAGTATTTAGAACGTCCAAGTTTAGTTCCTTATGAATACTCCCTGATTTGGAAATGGGAAAAGCAAGCTGTCAGCTGTTATGCCGATTCTTCCTTCATTGACTAAATCATTGTCAAACATAAAGTTAGTTTCAAGGTATATAATATCGAGAATCTCAAAATTGTAATTATTCTGTTTTTATTATGCTTGGGAATATTTTGATGTCTCTTGCTTTTGAAGTATAAATACATCTTTGCTCTCATTTACTTTCAGGTCCATTTCTTTTGCAGGCTGCATGATATTTCATAAACCTGTGTAGTGGCCATAACCCCTAGGGGCAGCCTTGACGTTTCTGGGCTTACCGATTACCTCCTCGTAGCTCGTCTTCCATTGTGTAGGGGTTCCCAGGGTTAGTACCCAGTAACTTCAGAGCTGACACACAAAAAGTCCTTTTGAGGATTTTTATTTTGCAGGGGTAACATCCAACAGTAACACAGTCTCAGGTGGGAATAGAGGGCACGGGTGATAAAACTCAGGCACTTTGAAACTGCTGACATCCACTGAATGTCTCTTGTTAACCCAGAGAGTAGCCACTCGCAACTGGGTGCTTCACTGCTGGATAAACCTCTAACCATAGATTTAGCAGCCAACATGTGATCCGGAAACTTTGCAAAGTCTCTGCCACAGACTAGGTTGTAACTGAAGATAAGTAGGAATCTTTCCCACAGCACCTGGATCTCTAGGCCTTCTTGGCGATACTGTGGGAAGTGTGGATTCTCTAGTGTCCATACAACTCAGCTCCCAGGCTCTTACCGAGCAGCCAGCTTCTTGGCCCTCCTCCGAAGAGTCCTCCCCAGGTCACTTACGTATGAGTTGCCATGTCCCTCTAATACCGGAAGCACACTGGGACGCCTTTGAATCCTCCCTCAGTTACTGAGCCTCGAACTAGCCAGTTCTGAAGCTCAGGAACGGACGGATCCCCACCCCAGACCATGAAGGCCTCTGGGGCTGGTCAGGGTGACGGCAGACACTCCTGGGCCCGGGACCCCTCATGGGGCTGCCCCGGACCGGAACCAGGAATCAAAGCACAAGCCGAACCCTGAATATGTGACTTCAGCACCTTAATACCCCTTCCCAGACTACACAGCGGGGCCAGACGCGCCCACTGATTGGCTCCGGGAAAGATTGGTACCTAACACGTCCAACCAGGCTCGGTTCTCAGCCTGTCACAGGTGCCTCACTGCACCTATGACCAGGCGGAACTCCAGTACAGCCCAGCCAAACTGATGCCAAAGTAAATCCTGTACAATTAACCCCCAGAACTCCGTTACAGTTATGGGAAAAACTACATTTACATTGATAGCGCACACTTTCATAAAGTGTGGACACTACACCTGTTAATGTGAATTATCTAAGATTATTTTAGGTCATATGTAGAGCCCACTATCCAGTACAGTGCAACTTGCATCAATCTAGTTTGCTTCTCCAGAGCCAGTACATCTCCTGCTTTAGCACAACTGCACAACTGTCTGTCAGTAAACCACCCTCTTTACACAGCAAGTGTAGCCAGGGCTACCTACCCATCCCCCAGGGCTGGCCCAAGACATTGTGCTGCCTGGGTCCAAGAATAAAATGCTGCCCCCCCCCCAAAAAAAAAAATCACACCCACCAAAAGGCCCCCACATCCATTATTTTATATCATGATAATTAAAACTAAAATTACATTTATCAGGAAGTCAGATTTACATTCAACAGCACCTTGTCTATATGCAAAATTATATGACATACCACCATGTTACTGCTCCCCTATCTTGACGCCCTAGGGCATCCATGGGTGCAGTGTGTGTCAGCACAGTGGGCCCCCCACCCCTCAGGGCCGTGTGCAGTAAACACGTTGCACCCATGAATGATATGGCACTGGCAAAGGGCAGTATAGGGGCAGGCTAGAGCAGTATATGGACAGATAGGGACAGGCTATGGTAGTATATGCACAGGCTAGGGTAGTATATGGACAGGCTAGTGTCCATCAGTGCCACATCATTAGTGCCACCTCATCAGTGCCCACCAGTGCAGCCTATCGGTGTCCATCAGTGCCCACCAGTGCAGCCTATCAGTGTCCATCAGTGTCACCTCATCAGTGCCCACCAGTGCAGCCTATCAGTGCCCATCAGTGCCATCTCATCAGTGCCCACCAGTGCAGCCTATCAGTGCCCATCAGTGCCCACCAGTGCCACCTGATGGACACTGGTGGGCACTGATTAGATGGGCACTGGCCCTGGGGCAGTCCCCCTGTCAGAACACAATAGCTCAGTCAGGAGATCGATGTACTAACATTGGATAGTTAGTACAGTGAGCTCTTCTCAAGTTCTTCAGTTTTTTTTTTCATTCAGCCCACTTGGTTGAACAAAAAAAACTAATAGTTTTTACCTAACTTAAGACTCTTCAGAGTAAGGTCAATAGAGGTACAACAGAAAAAATAAAAGCCCATAAAATATGAGATCCCATTGGCAGTAAAAAGACAAGAGATAAATCGTAAAGGGGTATAATAAAGTCTGGAAATGGAAAAATAAAAAGGGGAGTCAAAGGGCATGCTAGTCCCTGGGGAAGCAAACTACCCAATACTCTCATGTATTCGCAGTAAGCAGTTAAGGGTCAAGCTCCACAAAGACTAGTTAACTGCCAGGGTTATCAGCACATGATACTCAGGAGAAGACATCGAATTAAACCAGTAAAGCCAGGGCACTGGTATGCAGCATTGATGGGCACTGATAGGCAGAATTGATGGGCATTGGTAGGCAGTATTGATGAGCACTGATAGAGGGCACTGAAAGTGGTTGTAAACCCATTACAACCACTAAAAGGTTTAGGAGATATTTGCAGAAATAGCGGCGCCGATGTCTACGGCGCATGCGTCAGTCACAGTGCCGGAGCCGCGATACCCGGAAGTCACTCCGGGATAGATGGCGGCGTCAGAGGAGGCGAATGAGGGCCGATGCGGGGCTTCGATCTCAGGTAAGTACCGTATTTATCGGCGTATAACACGCACTTTTTTCCCCTTAAAATTAGGGGAAAATCGTGGGTGCGTGTTATACGCCAATCCCCACCGATCCCCCACGATCTCCGCTAGCTGTGAGCAGAGCGATCGCCGCCGAGCTACACATAGCGAGTGTACTCGGCTATTTTCGGCTCTTCTCTGCCCTGCTCACAGTCACGTGAGCGGAGCCGAGAAGAGCCGACAAGAGCCGAGTACATGTGTATCTCGGCTCCGCCCAGTCCCTGCTATCTCGTCGGCGTTCGCTCCGCTCCAGTGTCCTGTCGGCGCCGATTTTAAATGGCGATGGCGAGGGCAAAGGCTGCACTGGGGAAATGCTGCACTGGGGAAAGGCTGCACTGGGGAAAGGCTGCACTGGGACAAGGCTGCACTGGGACAAGGCTGCACTGGGACAAGGCTGCACTGGGACAAGGCTGCACTGGGACAAGGCTGCAATGGACACTTAAGTAAGTTTTTTTTTTTTCCCCTAAACTTCCATCCTAAAAGTTTTTTCCTTAAAATTCCCTCCTAAACTTGGGGTGCATGTTATACGCCGGCGCGTGTTATACGCCGATAAATACGGTAATTCATATTGAGCGAGTATGCTATGCATACTTGCTCATTATGCCTTTGTCTAGCAGGGTGTATTTTTTTTTTTTTTTTCAGAGGCTTTACTTCCTCTTGAAATGCAGCACTGATAGGCGGTATTGATGAGCACTAATGGGCACTGATAGGCAGCATTGATGAGCACTGATAGGTGGTACTGATAGGTAGCATTGATGAGCAATGATAGGCGTCACTGAAATGCAGCATTTATGGACACTAATAGGTGGCATTGATGAGCACTGATAGGCAGCACTGATTATCAGTGTAAACTATTTAGTGACATTCTTTTTTTTTATATACATTTTTATTTGAGTTTTTCATCATACAGGAAGAGAAAACCACAGGTTACAAAGGTACTGAATTGGAAATAAAAACAATGTGGATCTTACTCAGGTAACATATCCGAAGTTAGACCAAAAACCAATTTGTATATTGCCCTGTGGCGAAAAAAAGAAACATAGGTGGTACGCCTTGTAGCCATGAGTATGGTACAAGAGGATGCCTGAGTGAAGTGAGGCGTAAACTGGAGGGATACCTCTCCAACCCCTTGGACATCGTCCTGCTTCATCCCTATTGGGCAGTGAAGGGGGGAGGCCGTTAGGCAGGGGGGTAGCTATACCAAGGGGGATGTTGTTGCTGTAAAAGAAGTGTCCTAGTAACAATGAATGTAGAGTAAACAATGAAAACCTGATAACCCTATGAGAGGAGACATTGGATGGTTAGTGTAATGAGGAGGTGTATAATTCATAACCTAAAACAGAAAATTGGACTATATATATATATATATATATATATATATATATATATATGTGTGTGTGTGTGTGTAATAGTGTAATGTAGGTAAGGGAGTACCGGGGAGGGAATAAAGAGAACCGACTTTAATTAAACCCAAAATCACAGGTAGTGTATCCGGTGTGAGCTGGTAGACTTGTGCTCGTTGTCCATAAGGATATGAAAAGAAGCAAGTTCTCGAAATTAGGTTAATTTTTGGTCAGGGTTAGTAATAAACCAAAAGGAGGACTTCATGGTGGGAGAGAGCTGGTGAAGATGGATGTAGAGAGGTGTCCAAGGAGTTGGCTACTTGTTGACGTAGTGTTGACCAAAAGTAGCCATTTGTGTAGAAAACATGTAGACATGCCCGTGGAGGAGAGATCAGTGTCAAGTTTTTCTTTTCGTAGAAGGCTTATGAGATCCTGTTTTTTTTTTTTATATATATCTTTATTTATCAAAATTTTCTATTTTTACAGATTAAACATACAATTACATTTATACAAAAGGTGCCAGCCTATTTCTTATAAACTTATATACTAAATTGCAGCCCATGTGTATAACCATTTAGAATTCCTTGTGTCTCCATAGGTTTACTAACACCTTTCCTCTTTCTTACCCACCCGCCATTTATTCCACTACTTCCAACTCATTCATTCCAACAGGGGAAAGGGAAAGAGAAAAAAAAAAAAAAAAGGGAGGGAAGAAGGGGAACAAGAAATCCCCTACCTCTCTCTTATTAGATCCTTCCATCTTGGGTATAGTATCTTAAATCTTAACCAGGTCTGCCAGGCATTATTTGCTTCCTCTTTATTTGCATTTTCCTTTTCCATTCTTATCTCCAGTTTACACATTTCATCCATCTCCATCTCCCACTCTTCTATATTGGGGCACCTGCTATTTTTCCATTTCCTGGCTATAATAGTTCGTGCTGCTGTTAAAAAATATTTCAAAGTTCCTTTCCTCACCTTTTTTACCGATCCCATATTCATGGACAATACTGACATCAAGATGTCGGGTTGAATTTCTATTCCTGTCATCAAAGCGTATGTTTTATATATCTGTTCCCAGAAGCTATGTGCTCCAGGACAGTCGAACCATATATGTGACATTGTTCCGACAGCTTGGAGGCATCTCCAACATATATTTTTATTTTCCAGATTGATTTTATTCATATCTGTTGGACATCGATACCATCTTGCCAACAATTTGTAATTCCTTTCCTGGTCTCTACTAGATTTGGATAATTTATGAATAATTTTAAAGGCTTCCTTCCATTTCTCTTTAGGAATATCTATTTCTAATTCTTCTTCCCACCTCTTTATATATATAATCTCTTTTTCCTTATTGTTTTTCATTAAATATTTATATACATTAGACAGGTTATGGGTCGGTTTCTGTTCTTCTATTAATATTTCCTCAAGATCCGATAGAGGTCTATTAATTGCATCTTCTTTTGCTATACAGGAAATATATTTATATAATTGCCAGTACTGAATCCACTTATTTTTATATTCTATACCCATGGCTTCAAACGGTATTAACCTATCCTGCTCAATTATGTCTCTTATTCTAGTGTCTTATGACCCTCTCCAACCCCTTGGACATCGTCCTGCTTCATCCCTATTGGGCAGTGAAGGGGGGAGGCCGTTAGGCAGGGGGGTAGCTATACCAAGGGGGATGTTGTTGCTGTAAAAGAAGTGTCCTAGTAACAATGAATGTAGAGTAAACAATGAAAACCTGATAACCCTATGAGAGGAGACATTGGATGGTTAGTGTAATGAGGAGGTGTATAATTCATAACCTAAAACAGAAAATTGGACTATATATATATATATATATATATATATATATATATATATATATATATATATATATGTGTGTGTGTGTAATAGTGTAATGTAGGTAAGGGAGTACCGGGGAGGGAATAAAGAGAACCGACTTTAATTAAACCCAAAATCACAGGTAGTGTATCCGGTGTGAGCTGGTAGACTTGTGCTCGTTGTCCATCAGGATATGAAAAGAAGCAAGTTCTCGAAATGAGGTTAATTTTTGGTCAGGGTTAGTAATAAACCAAAAGGAGGACTTCATGGTGGGAGAGAGCTGGTGAAGATGGATGTAGAGAGGTGTCCAAGGAGTTGGCTACTTGTTGACGTAGTGTTGACCAAAAGTAGCCATTTGTGTAGAAAACATGTAGACATGCCCGTGGAGGAGAGATCAGCGTCAAGTTTTTCTTTTCGTAGAAGGCTTATGAGATCCTGTTTGACTTCTAGGATGTTAGGAGCGTTTGTAGAGGCCCAGTTTTTGAGAATGGCGCATCTGGCCGCCATAAAACAGGTTGACAGCCATGCCTCGTATTGACAGGGGTAAAGTCACCAAATAACAATGGGAAGATGTCCTTTGACGGAGAGCAACCTGTGACAGATGCCGCAAAATTTTTAATTTGGGACCAGAAGAAGGCAATGTGTGGGCATAACCATAGTCTGTGGAGTAAATTGGGTTTGTCCTCCCACAGAGGGGGCATAAGCGTTTGTGATGTTGTTGCGGTGAAATCAGAAAAGGAATGTAGGCCCGATGAAATATTTTAAATTAAATTATTGTTCACGCCAAAATTCGTTAACAACCAGGGAACAGGTGGCATTGAAACCGTCTAGAATACGGTCCAGTGCTTCCGGAGACTTTAGTCCTTTGTTCCAGGCTGCAGCAGATGTGGCTTGGATTGGTTTGCTGAGGTGTGTATTGGTTTGCTGAGGTGTGTATAATCTAAGATATATCCAATATTTTGTATTGTTGTTTCTCCAGTAAAGTGTCTATGAATGTGTGGACTTTGTGATTTATTTTGGCACAGGCTTGAGATGTGCTGGATTGCTTAGTGAATATATAGGAAATGGCACTCCAGTAGCTTAAAGTTCGGCAGTGAGTGATGGGTCGGAAGTGCTGATCCTGTGGATGGGTCAAAGAGTTGCACGAAGTGCGATAGATTCTGGGAAGCCCATATAGTGTGTAGCGGCCACCACCTTTAGGTGGGTGCTAATAGGTAGATGTTAGGTGAAATTGCCAGTGCCTTACTCTTTCTTTTGTTTAGGCCTGGTTGTTGATTTGGTTTGGGAGGAGAAGTAGAATAGAGGGGGGTGTGACCACCTGTACTTCACCCTGGAAGCCCTCCCTTGCTTCTCCAGGGAAATGTTCTGGAAAGGAGGCAGGTCAGGGACTGAAGAGCAGGCAGTGTATATGGCCCTAGCCCAATCATTAATTTGTATGGGCAGGGGATGGACATACATATATACTGAGGTCACATGCTTCCTGGGGGAGATAGGAAGAAAGGAGCAGGCTTGAAGGCCTGGGGGTTCAGAGACTCCAGCGCTGGATAGCAAGCACCTAACCGGAAGGCCTGAGAGTTCAGAGACCTCAGAGCTGGATGGTTTAAGCACACAAACTGATCAAGAAATCCTGGGAGAAGGAACCAGGCATCCCGGCTGGGATGGATCCTTGCACAAGAAACAGGAAGTAGCTGTGAAGCTGATGGAGTAGACCGGGGTGTATCCGGACTTTCCTGGACTGGCTTGGGGAGGATTGCAGGAGGCAAGAAAGGCAAGTGAGGCCTGGGACTTCCAGCATCCAATTTACCAAGATGCTTTTCCAGAGGGGCATCGGCCAGTTCGCTAAGGGACTTAGCTACTCAGGGGAACCAAAAAGAAGAGGCAGCTCATACTTTCCTGTACTACCACTTATACTATGGACCGCAACAAGAGAATAAAAGTTCACTGTTCAACTGTTTGACCATGCCTGTTGTGAATCACAAATATCAGCAGTACTGTAGTGAACTACCCAGCAGCTCCCAGGAGAGAAGTGCGCTAAAAGTGTATCCCGTGTACTATTTTGTTTATTTTAAACAGGTGGCACCTTCCGAGAAGCGAGATGGGGAGATCCATCCATGTCTCCATTTAACCCTTGACTTTTGACAATACTTGGGGAAAATTTAAATGATATAAGGAGGAGGGTGACTTGCCAATTTATATACCAAGTACTGTGGTTTTTAGCGATTGAAAAAATTGAGGCGTTAAGCCAAGGGGGGTCTCTAGAGTGGAAAAGGAGGAGGATTTCACTCTTATGCCGCGTACACATGGTCGGATTTTCCGACGGGAAATGTTAGATGGGAGCTTGTTGTCGGAAATTCCGACCGTGTGTAGGCTCTATCGGACATTTTACGTCAGAATTTCCAACGAACAAAATTTGAGATCTGGATCTCAAATTTTCTGACAACAAAATCTGTTCTTGTAAATTCTGATCGTGTGTACACAATTCCGACTCACAAAGTTCCACGCATGCTCTGAATCAATTACGAGACGGAAGTGCTCGGTCTGGTAAAACTAGCGTTCGTAATGGAGATAGCACATTCGTCACGCTGCAAATTTTTAAATCTTTTAATGCAGCGCATTCTCTTCTTCTTTATAATTCTAGTATAATGAAGTTGTTTTGCTGCTGATATTCACACAGAGTTTTGAAAAAATTATTTCTTTATTATTTCTCGTGCTCTCCATAATAATGTTTTAAATTTTTGTTTATAGTGTTTTATTTATTTTTATCAAGATCTCCTGCATTTTTAACATTTTTTTTTTTCTAGTGCTCTCCATAATATTGTTTTTCGTTTTGTGTGTCAAGTTACCACAACACCATTATTATCTTGTATTTTTTTTAACCTCAAGGAGGTTAGTTGGTGTTGGTTTCCCTTGTTAATTTGAAATTGTATTTAGGAAATGTACCTGCCTACTCACAAACAAACTGTCCTTTTTTAAGGAAAACACATAGGCAAGTATTTGTGAATCCAAAATAGCCATTTATTATGGGTCATAATAAAATAAAGAGGAAGGCAATGCTGGAGAAACTGGTGAAATTGGCAAAGCCTTTGTACCCCAGGGCACACATCAACTATTTTACAGCCAAAATTGGTAGCCTGAGGAGTTTATATAATAGTGAGCACAATCCGATCCCGGCCTACAAGAGATCAGGAACAGCAGCAGATGACATATATGTCCCCAGGCTGTGGTCATACAACAGCCTGCATCTTTTGTCAGACCAGACTGAACCCAGGCCATCACACTCTTGTCTTCCTTCCACTCTTCCTTCCAGGCTTGCTTCCAGGCTGTGGTTTTGGAGTTGTGGCAGGAGGTGGAGGAGGAGGAAGGCTGTAACAATAATAAGAACAAAGGAATAAAACCAACAGGTAGCGGTATAACATAACACTAGTCAGGCAGCAGTGAACTTTATCACAAAGAATGATGTAGTAGTTAAACATTTAGAGGCCGTGAGCTCTGGGCAGATTAAAATGCATAGGTGACTGAGCTCAAGGGCCCTGGTAAGGAACTGCTTCAACGGTGTTTGGTCAGTTCCTGGTTGGCAGAATAGCGAAACCTTTTAGGAAGGTCTTTACGGGGGCTACGTTGATCCCTAGGGCCCTCAGCAGTTGGTTTCCATAGGAGTTAGCTATTGAGAGATATGGAAGTGCATCTTAATGTATGAGGTGGCTTCCTCCGGGTGAGAGAAGGACTTGGTTTCCCCTGATTGGTTAGTGAGCCGGAGGATAGCAAGGTAGGCCAATGTAAATGTCACACCTTCATGGTGGAGGGCAGAACAGATGGGATGAAACGCCTTTCTTTTGCGTGATACTTCCTGGGAATAATCCGCAAAGATTTGGAGTGATTTGGCATTCTGGAAAGATTTTAGTATGGCTACCCTGTCCGAATAGTTGAGTTAGCGTACAATAATAGGGCGCGGGGAGCGTCTGTCATTTGATGGAGCTCCTGTGTGGTGTGCTCTTTCCACTGTGCATGGGATTGTGAGCCTGAGGGCCGTTGGTATGCGCCTAGAGCAGAAGTCAGCCAGAGATTCAGAGTTGAAGGACTCAGGTAGACCAATTATACGTAAATTGTTTCTGCAAGAGCGATGGGGGGCCCTGCATGGTTTCTTGCACCAGGGCTTTGAAGGTTCCAGTTACGCCCCCCCCTGCTCTGAGCAGTACTGCCAGGTAGGGCTGCTGTCCCCAGGTTTGTTGCAAAGCACCAGCAGGCCTATTTACCTCTACTAGGTGCCTGGCATTGCCAGCCTGATTCATCATTTTGGCTGTAGCAGCATAATAATCCTATATTTGGAATTTGATCCAGGATGCCTTCCTCCCTTGCTGCCCATCTAGCCAATGTTCTGTCACAAGTACAGCAGCTATATGCAGTACTTCTGTTGCAAACAAATGTGGTATTTGGGTTGAAGCTATATTTAAATCTAAGCAAATTGCAGTTGGTTAGCAAGGGAAACCATATTAACCACTTCAGCCCCGGAAGGATTTTCCCCCTTAAAGCGGTTCTGCACTCTGAAAATTTTTTTTTTTTTTTTTTGGCTATATGCCTAGGGCATATAGCTCAATTGGGGGACTTACCTGTTCCATGTTCCATCTCGATCGCCGCCGGTTTTCGTCTTCATCTTCTTCTTGTCTTCTTCTTGTCTGCTGGGGTCCATCTTGCCTGTGGGCATGTGAAACCCCACAGGCAGTGTTGATGGCCCAGCATGCACCGCCGTTACTCGCGCGTGCGCAGTAACGGCACATCTGCCGACATCTCACGAGATTTCGGCAGATGCGGCCGAAATCTCGGGAGATTTCGGAAGATGTGGCCGAAATCTCGCGAGATTTCGGAAGATGCCCGCACTGACTCCTGGGATCAATGACACCAGATCCCAGGAGACAGTGCGGCGTGACGACGATCGACGCAAGACCCCGCCCGCCGCCGCAGAGGGAGAAGACCGGAAGTCTTCAATTACAAGGTAAGTAAAAAAAAAAAAAAAAAAAAACATTTCATTTAGTACTCTTTTGCCTGATTTGGAAGGCAAAGAGATTTACTAAATGAAATGAGTGCCAAACCGCTTTAATGACCAGAGCACTTTTTACACTTTGGCACTGCACTGTTTAACTGGTAATTGCGCAGTCATGCAATGCTGTACCCAAACAAAATTTGCGTCTCTTTTTACCCACAAATAGAAATTTCTTTTGGTGGTATTTGGTGACCGCTGGGATTTACATTTTTTGTGATATAAATGAAAAAAAGACCGAAAGTTTAAAATTATATTTTCTACTTTTTGTTATAGAAAAAATCCAATAAACTCAATTTGAGTCATACATTTAGGCAAAATATATTCAGCCACATGTCTTGGGTAAAAAAATAATTCAATAAGCATATATTTATTGTTTTGCGCAAAAGTTACAGCGTCTACAATCTATGGTACATTTACTGGAATTTACGCAGCTTTTAGTTTATGACTGCCTATCTAATTTCTTGAGGTGCTAAAATGTAAGAGCAGTACAAAACTCATCAAAATTACCCCTTTTTGGAAAGTAGACACCCCAAGGAAATTGCTGAGAGGCATGTTGAGCCCATTGAATATTTTTTTTTTTGTCACAAGTGATTGAAAATTACAAAAAAAATGTGTTTGCACAAAGTTGTCACTAAAATGATATATTGCTCACATATGCCATGGGCATGTGTGAAATTACACCCCAAAATACATTCTGCTGCTTTTTCTGAGTATGGGGATACCACATGTGTGAGACTTTTTGGGAGTCTAGCTGCGTACAGGACCCTGAGAACCAATCACGCTATCTGGATTTCTAAGGGCATACATTGTTTATTACACTCCTCACTACCTATCACAGTTTCGGAGGTCATGAAATGCCAATATAGCACAACCCCCCCCCCCCCAAACTACCCCATTTTGGAAAGTAGACAGCCCAAGCTATTTGCTGAGAGGTATGTTTTTCACAACTTTGTCACTAAATGATATATTGCTCAAGAATGCCTTGGGGATATGTGAAATTGAGTGAATATGGTGAATTGAGTCAGTGGACCAATATGACCACAACTCTATCTTCTTAGTTATGCCCATGAGGTGGGATACCCCCAGAAAGGTCTTAAATTCGGGAACCGTTATAGGTTTCCTGCCAAAATCTCTGGCAAGGGTCAAATTAGGATTTGCAGCAATAAAGCGTATAAACTGCTTTGGTCCACAATAGATCTGTACAGATCTTCCATGAAAAACAGTTTGTAAAAGTCAAGGGAAGTAAAAGCCGCTTTTTCCTCCTGAATTCCGGGTTGGCCAGTGAATGGGGGGAAGTACGGGTGCTGCAGTAGGGGTGGGCTGCCAATCAGGATTAGCAAACGCATCAGGAAGGGCACTATGGGCTCTACTGGCCTGTCTTTGAATTCTTGGTGGCTGCGGGACACTACTTGTGCTAGCCACTGCACCAGCTTGATCTGCACTTATGAGACTCGTCACGTCACCAAGTGTTACTGCAGTGCTGGTTTGACTACGACCAGGATGTACTAGGCTGCTGGTGCTTGCCAGTTCACCAGAAGGTTGAGCAGCACTAGTACTGGCTCTCTGCTGCATACGAGAACCATTCAGTTGTTGCACCTCAGCAACAAAAGAACGGGGCCGGGTACACCTGACCTTAGCAGGGACCACTACTCTGTCATCAGAGTTATCTGTCAGGGTGGCGCTGTACTCTACAGGTTCGTATACTGAGCCTGAATCTGACAGTGAGGCTTCCCCTTCGCTCTTATCTGTCATGCTTAGCAACGTGTAGGCCTCTTCACTACTGTACCTCTGTTTGGACATTTTGGCCACTCAATTTATAGGTACAGCTAGTGCGACTCGCAGGTAAAAGAGCACCTGGTAGTCAGCGACTGCTGGAATCGCTACAAAAAAATTAACTGTTAATGCTAGCAGGGATTAGGCGTGACTCTGCTAACGGTGCAGTTTTGTGTGCTGTGTTTTGTAAGTGATAGTGATCTATTGATACTGCACTTGGGTGGGCTGGGCTGGGTGGTGCGGCTAAACACAGGTGATGGCAGGTATCTGGGCTGATCCTGCTAACGCCACGTTTTTGGGAACATTATACTATTGGGGACGCTAGTATAGATCTGATCAGATCAAAGATATTGATCTGTTCACACACTATTCTAGTAAGCAAGGTTTATGGTGTGTGCGTGTGTGTTAGTGCTACTGGCAACCAAAGGGTTACAATCTGACTCTGTCTGGGTTTGAAGCTAACTGACGCTGAGACCTAACTAAGGCTAACTATCTAACCTGTGACACTAATACAGTGGTCCAGAAAAATATCTGTACACTATACTAATGCCACAGTGACAGGGAGTGAAAGGGTTAACTGGGGGTGATCAAGGGGTTAAATCTTTATTAGGGACTATATGGCGAGTACCCTAAACCTATCTGGGACTACCGCTAACTGCCCTAATGCTGTTTAGAGTCATAAGTGACATGAATACAGTCATCAGAAAAGAGATCTGTACACTATACTAGTGACACAGTGACAGGGAGTGAAAGGGTTAACTGGGGGTGATCAACGGGACTTTTTAGGGACTATATGGGGGGTACCCTAAACCTATCTGGGCCTACCACTAACTGTCAATAACTGCCCTAACGCTGTTTAGTGTCACAAGTGACACCAGTACCAGTGACACCAGTACCAGTGACACCAGTACAGTGATCAGTGAAGAATCTGAAAACTGCACCTGTGACAGGGAGTGAAAGGGTTAATGGGGGGGAGCGATCAAGGGGCGACCAGGGGGTTGAAAGTGTAGTGTTTGGTGTACTCACTATGGATGTCTTCGCCTCGCTCGCTGGAACCGAAAAGGGCTCCATGAGGGGAGATGACTTCCTCTGCCTGTGTTTACATTACACAGGCAGAAGAGGCTTTTCATTTGCCAGAACCAATTAGCAGATCCAGGCCAGAAATCATTGGCCTGGACCTGTAGATCAATCAGTTCTGTAGCAAATCTGGTCGCCATGGGGATGGTGGGGGCACGCACAGGCGCCCCCCTACCCGCGAGCGCCATACACCTACGGAGATTCACGCAGCCGAGCCAACCTGCCACAGTATAACTGCGGCGGCTGGTTGGCAACTGGTTAAATCAATTATTTTAATCTAATTAGTAATAAATAACATGTGTTTTACAAATATATAAAAAGTTAAATGCCTTTTTAAAAAGAGCAAAGTCTCAAGATACGGTATGTAGTGGCGTGGTTACCAAAATTCCAGGAAAAGGTACAAAACACTTTTTATGACAAATAGAATGGCGGCAGAAACCTTTGTTCCTGGTGGGACATGCTTTGCGTCATGAGGGTGTAAGACAGTTTGCAAAATAGTACGATTGTCCTGTAGGAAGACGGACACCCTGCCAAATGTGTAATTGTTTGTGCTTTTTAAAAGTAGATTTCGCTTTCAATGTATCACGCTGGGATAAAGTAGAGGAGAACATTTCTCTTACACGTTAAGTGGTTTCAAATTTTTTGATTTTCCAGCCTAAATTTATGGGCTGCAGACAATACATCATATCTCCATGGCAACAGGCAGTGGAGGATGGCAGCCATGTTTGTTAGGCAGCCACACTCTCTTTTAGCCAAGTTAAACAGAACTGTGAGCTTTAGAAATGAATAGAGGCCTGTAAATTATATAGTTCATAAGTAAGTATAGTAATCACTACACCACGACATAATATGGAAACAAAGCCCTATACTTTTGGCCATGTTGTGGTTTCCTAACAGACCATATGAAATGGATGCCAAATTTTCCCTTGGCAAAATAATAAGTAATTTAATTTGGGATAGTCTGTGTGGCTTCCACAAAAAAATGCACATTTACAATAGGCAGCTGTCTGTATGTTTCATTTTTTTCTCTCCAGAGTAGATGAATTAAATTAACAAGTACTGTTAAGCCCCATACACACGCTCGGATTATCCGAGGACCAGGTCCGTCGGATCATGTCCGTCGGACTTTGTCCGATGTTGGTGTTGCGTACACACGGTCGGACAACGTTGTCGGAATTTCCGGTCTGCAAGAACGTCGTGACATGGGCGTCCGCAGAACTTTTTTCAGGGGGGGGCATCATTTTAAGGTCTGGTCGTGTGATCTTACCTGTGTCAGTCAACAGCGGCTGCAGGGGAGAAAGCGCTTGGCGACGGCTGATTATGCCTGATGAGGTGATGTCACCCATAGGTTCCCATGTCACAGTTGTTATTGGTGCTCCCTCCTCTCCCCTGCATACGCTGCTGGATCACACAGGTGAGATAACATGACCAGATTGGAACAGTCTGAAAATAGGTTAGTCTGCATAGGTGTTAGGGGTAAGGGGACGGGGGGCAGTTTTTAAGGCTAGCGCAAGCTGGAAATCTACTTTCAATCTACCCTCCCTATTGGTGGCTTGTGGCAGTGTTAAAGCAGAGCTCCACCCAAAAGGGGAAGCACCACTTGTTTGCACCCTCCCCCCTTCCACTGCCACATTTGGCACTTTTTGGGGTAGAGAGTGTACCTGGTTTTGCTGTGGTGATCTGAGCCACATGCAAAACCATGCAAAATATGCTGCGAGCGACCACAGCAAGTAAAGGTATAAATAAACATACAATTAGGCAATCAATCAATTACAAAAAATAAATAAAAAATACACCTGCATGGTGCAGCATTGGCTTAAGACAGTGGAGATTTTAAAATCTGTATGGACACAATAGCATCTTTATGCTGTTGTGCCCATATAGCTGCTTTTGTGCCCATATAGATGCTGGTGTGCCTCAATAGCAGTTATATGGGCACAATAGCATAAAGATGATAAAAGAGGAATGCATCTCCAATGGTTGAGACGCAGGATCTTTCATTCTTTTACCAGTGTAGGACCCACTAATTAAGGGGTACTTTGACGCAGTAAGTGGGCTGCCATATAGTGTGACCAAATCCCCATATTTTTTGAATATATTCAGGTGTTTTTAAATAGCCTTGCAGGATTTAAATGTAATTTTTGTATATGTGCAAGACACATTACAAGAGACGGTCAGAGACTGCAGACATGCTACAGGAGAGGGTCAGAGACTGCAGACATACTACAGGAGAGGGTCAGAGACTGCAGACATACTACAGGAGAGGGTCAGAGACTGCAGACATACTACAGGAGAGGGTCAGAGACTGCAGACATACTACAGGAGAGGGTCAGAGACTGCAGACATACTACAGGAGAGGGTCAGAGACTGCAGACATACTACAGGAGAGGGTCAGAGACTGCAGACATACTACAGGAGAGGGTCAGAGACTGCAGACATACTACAGGAGAGGGTCAGAGACTGCAGACATACTACAGGAGAGGGTCAGAGACTGCAGACATACTACAGGAGAGGGTCAGAGAGTGCAGACATAATACAGGAGAGGGTCAGAGAGTGCAGACATAATACAGGAGAGGGTCAGAGAGTGTCAGAGAGTGCAGACATAATACAGGGGAGGGTCAGAGAGTGCAGACATAATACAGGAGAGGGTCAGAGAGTGCAGACATAATACAGGAGAGGGTCAGAGAGTGCAGACATAATACAGGAGAGGGTCAGAGAGTGCAGACATAATACAGGAGAGGGTCAGAGAGTGCAGACATAATACAGGAGAGGGTCAGAGAGTGCAGACATAATACAGGAGAGGGTCAGAGAGTGCAGACATAATACAGGAGAGGGTCAGAGACTGCAGACATGATACAGGAGAGGGTCAGAGACTGCAGACATGATACAGGAGAGGGTCAGAGACTGCAGACAGAGACTGCAGACATGATACAGGAGAGGGTCAGAGACTGCAGACATGATACAGGAGAGGGTCAGAGACTGCAGACATGATACAGGAGAGGGTCAGAGACTGCAGACATGATACAGGAGAGGGTCAGAGACTGCAGACATGATACAGGAGAGGGTCAGAGACTGCAGACATGATACAGGAGAGGGTCAGAGACTGCAGACATGATACAGGAGAGGGTCAGAGACTGCAGACATGATACAGGAGAGGGTCAGAGACTGCAGACATGATACAGGAGAGGGTCAGAGACTGCAGACATATACAGGAGAGGGTCAGAGACTGCAGACATACTACAGGAGAGGGTCAGAGAGTGCAGACATACTACAGGAGAGGGTCAGAGAGTGCAGACATACTACAGGAGAGGGTCAGAGAGTGCAGACATAATACAGGAGAGGGTCAGAGAGTGCAGACATAATACAGGAGAGGGTCAGAGAGTGCAGACATAATACAGGAGAGGGTCAGAGAGTGCAGACATAATACAGGAGAGGGTCAGAGAGTGCAGACATCATACAGGAGAGGGTCAGAGACTGCAGACATGATACAGGAGAGGGTCAGAGACTGCAGACATGATACAGGAGAGGGGTCAGAGACTGCAGACATGATACAGGAGAGGGTCAGAGACTGCAGACATAATACAGGAGAGGGTCAGAGACTGCAGACATGATACAGGAGAGGGTCAGAGACTGCAGACATGATACAGGAGAGGGTCAGAGACTGCAGACATGATACAGGAGAGGGTCAGAGACTGCAGACATAATACAGGAGAGGGTCAGAGACTGCAGACATGATACAGGAGAGGGTCAGAGACTGCAGACATGATACAGGAGAGGGTCAGAGACTGCAGACATGATACAGGAGAGGGTCAGAGACTGCAGACATGATACAGGAGAGGGTCAGAGACTGCAGACATGATACAGGAGAGGGTCAGAGACTGCAGACATGATACAGGAGAGGGTCAGAGACTGCAGACATGATACAGGAGAGGGTCAGAGACTGCAGACATGATACAGGAGAGGGTCAGAGACTGCAGACATGATACAGGAGAGGGTCAGAGACTGCAGACATGATACAGGAGAGGGTCAGAGACTGCAGACATGATACAGGAGAGGGTCAGAGACTGCAGACATGATACAGGAGAGGGTCAGAGACTGCAGACATGATACAGGAGAGGGTCAGAGACTGCAGACATACTACAGGAGAGGGTCAGAGACTGCAGACATACTACAGGAGAGGGTCAGAGAGTGCAGACATACTACAGGAGAGGGTCAGAGAGTGCAGACATAATACAGGAGAGGGTCAGAGAGTGCAGACATACTACAGGAGAGGGTCAGAGAGTGCAGACATACTACAGGAGAGGGTCAGAGAGTGCAGACATAATACAGGAGAGGGTCAGAGAGTGCAGACATAATACAGGAGAGGGTCAGAGAGTGCAGACATAATACAGGAGAGGGTCAGAGAGTGCAGACATAATACAGGAGAGGGTCAGAGACTGCAGACATGATACAGGAGAGGGTCAGAGACTGCAGACATGATACAGGAGAGGGTCAGAGACTGCAGACATAATACAGGAGAGGGTCAGAGACTGCAGACATGATACAGGAGAGGGTCAGAGACTGCAGACATGATACAGGAGAGGGTCAGAGACTGCAGACATGATACAGGAGAGGGTCAGAGACTGCAGACATAATACAGGAGAGGGTCAGAGACTGCAGACATACTACAGGAGATGGGCAGAGACTGCAGACATGATACAGGAGAGGGTCAGAGAATGGATGTATGGCTGAACTCAGTGTAAAAGTGTATAGTAGGGCTGCGCTACTCTACTTAAAGCAGCTCTTCAAGATTAAGTTAGTAATCCTCCTTTTAAAGTACAACCAAGTGCCAGAAGACAGCAACACATCCACTTTCCAAAATTCAAATGGTCTTACAGTGACCTGGTCAGGATTAGTGGAGAAAAGTAAACAGTTAATGAGTCTGTGAAGCTTCTAGCCTGAATCAGCAATAAATCATCCAAAAAACATCAAACTGCAGCACACAGAGCTCTGGCTTAATAGCTGAGCTGAAATGGTTAACAGCCAAACGTGTGACCCCTCACTGGACACAGAATGCCAGCCAGCTGCAGCGTCTCCCAGAGATCTTATCAGCAGGTTAGGAAGCTAAAAAAAGAGAGTACAGAGCCAGACAAGAGGGAGGGGAGGCTGATCAGTAACCTGCACACTGACAAGGCAAAGATTTCTGGATGACAGCGGCCTGCCAGCATTACATATGACATTACTCTGTGTGCTGCAGGATTAGTTTTGCTGTGGTCATACCATCCTCTATCTCCTCGGCTTCAGGTACTGTGTATCTCCCTCCCGACGCCCCCATTCATCCCCGATCCAGCACCTCTGTACATTTAAATGTGGCGGGCTGCAGGGGGGGGGGTTACACTGTCTGCTGCATGATGGTTATTTGCTCCTCCGACCCTCGCTGCTACACATTTCCTCAGCCAGCCCCTCCTCCTGTTCACTGCACAGCCGTGCTTCTCGCTCAGCTGTTCTTTAAAAAAAAAAAAAAAAAAAAAAAAGTTCCAGAGCTCCTAGCTGACAGCGGCCCCGATTCCAGGGGGGGGCACTTGACCCCCCTTGCCTCTATCTGCGGACGCCCATGTCCCAAAGGTCAATACACACTATATACCTACCTCTTTATAGTGGGCATCTTTAGGGATGAATTCAACAAAGCATGTAGTGCAAGGGGCTGGCTCGATACTTTCCATTTCCTCTTTTTTTGTGTTCTTTCCCTCCTATTAGCTTGCTAGGTAATTTCAGAATGTCCAAATGTGCGTTCCTTTTTTTTGGGGGGTGGGGGGGGTGGGGATTTGGAATGTTCTTTTATCTTTCCTGTGGGCTGCCAATAGTGTTAAGTAAGGAGGGTCTGGCCAAACTAGCACACATTATTGAGCCATTTGGCAATCAATGAAGTGCAGAGGGTTACCTGTCCAAACCCCCCCCCCCCCAAACCCCTAGTTATTGTCAATGGCCCATCAGAAGTGGGGGGATTGATGGGGGGTGATTAATCTGCTAGGGGGACCCTCTACTTTGCGTTGCAAATACTTACTTACTACAGCTTAAAATGTAGAAGTCTGATCTTGTTCCAAGATGTTTAGTGTCTAATCTGCTTGCAATGTTTATGTGCAAAGTGACAAATTTTTTTTTTCTTGTTTCACTCCACAGTTCCCTTCCACGCCACAGGAATGGCAGACTGTGGCCTCCCACTTTGCCAGCCGTTGGGACTTTCCTAACTGCGGAGGTGCAATTGATGGGAAACACGTCCGCATCGTCCCACCCCCCAACTCGGGGTCCTACTATTATAATTACAAGGGGTTTAATAGTGTAGTGATGTTGGCGGTGGTGTCGGCGACATACGAGTTTTTGTATGTGGACGTGGGGATGAACGGCCGGATCTCGGATGGTGGTGCCATTGCGCACACGGAGTTCTACTGGCCACTCCAAAGTGGCAGTCTGTGCTTGCCACCTCCAAAGGAGAATGCTGAAGGACTCCCCTTCGTCTTTGTCGCAGATGAAGCGTTTGCGTTGACTCCCCATCTGATGAGGCCCTTCCCGATGAGGACCCTCACCCCAGACCAGAGGGTCTTCAATTACAGGCTGTCGAGAGCCCGTAGAGTGGTGGAGAACACCTTCGGGATCCTGGTCAGCCGCTTCCGCCTGTTTTTAACTTGGCGGAATACAAACTGAACCACATAGTTCTTGCCTGTTGCATATTGCACAACTTTTTGAAAAGACACAACAGCAACTATGTGGTGACCGTTGGCCCAGATGTGGAGGGCCCTTCCAATGCCGACCTCACAGCCCTTCGAGCGGCACGTCCAGGCTTGCCCCCTCTAAATGCCCGCGAGGTCCGCAAGCAATATATGGAGTACTTTGTGGGTAGGGGGGCCATTGCTCTGCCTGACGATGTGTGAGAGGCATTTTTTAATAAATATCTTTTTTAACCAAACCTATGATTTCTTGTCATTTCCATATTCTAGCTTATTTGAGATATACATTTTTGCCCTTTAGCTTCAACAGTGGGAATGCACTTTCTGGGCAAAAGGAGGTAACAGTCTCTTCTTCCCAAAAATAATCTTCTCATGTTGTGTGTTTGATACCTAATCTTTTGTCTAGAGAAGGTTTGTAGTGCATAACTGACACCCAAAATACTCCTTTTCATCACCAGGTCAGACATGTGTGTATTCCCAAAAATGGTGTGCTACGTGTTTTCGTACAAAGCACTGTGGGTATCATTTACATAAGTCAAATCCACTATGCTCTACAAGTGCAGTGCAAAAGTGCCCTGGAAAATACACTTGCAGTGCAAACTGGAATTGCCTTTAGTAAATAACACCCATTGCCCCCCAAATCCTTTACATTTGACCTACATAATGCTTTTGTGTTTTTCAATAAGGAAGCCACACATTTAGAAAATTAAAAAAGTTTACTTGCAACACATTCACAAGTGCGTTTACAAACTTCTTGGCAAAACTGACAAGATCTTGGTTCTTTACAACATTGTTTACAAACATTCCGCATTTGTTAAAACCAGGCATGGAGCAAAACAGAACATAGGAACTAGGAAAGTTCAACTTTCTAAAGTGAAGACAAGATCAGACATGACTATATGTTCAAAGTGTGTTTGATCTTGCCTTCATCACATGGGGGGTCACCCCTGGAAACTGGAAATTTAGAACATGCACACAATTTGGGTCTGAAAATGGACATTAGATGGTAAAACACATGCCTAGAATGTTCAAAAGTGCCATTTTCCATCATGGGGATCAATGGACGTTTTTTGGGGGTGCAACCCCTTCACCACAACCACTTTAGTAGTTAGTAAAGTGGTTGCACCCCCAAAAAAACGTTGTCATTCATCCACCATGATGGGAGCTAGCACATGTGGACACAATGTGTGCATGTTCCAAATTTCACACAGTTCTTAAGTTGCAAATGTGGTCACAAACAGCCACAAATGTGTGTTAATTACTTGGTGCGTTTTCAGATTTTACCTAAAACATCAATGATGTTCTTCAATTTTTGTTGAACATCATTGATGTTTTGCTTTATCTCATCTAGATCTCGATTGCAGACCATTATCTCCCCGATGAGTACGTGGGCACTTTCTGTGGTAAAGTGCGATTCTTCTTCCACAACATCCACGTCACCTAAAAACAACCAAAAAATAAAAATGTCGCTTGGAAATGAGGCAGGCATACATTGATTAGCTTACCAGTAGCTGTGTTCTCCCACACTCACCTGTTGTGGTGACAAGTTCTTCAATTTCTATGATCTCTCCTTCCTCCTCCTCCTCTGCTTCTGGTCTTTCCCCTTCTTTGGGAGGTGTGGGTTTTGTGGTTTCCTCAGACGTCCCGAGTTTTCGCTCCCCTATGAGAATGTACAAAAGGAAGATTTAGCACCACAATCTATTGAGGGCAGAAATAGGAAATGTCAAACATTGCTTGAAAGTGAGGGACAATATTTTTGGTTGGCCAGTTACAAATGACAACAACATGAATGTAGTCACTTTGTAAAGGTGCTAAACTTACTAGCTTTTTGGTAGAAGTTTGTCTGATGGAGACCCCCCTCTAGTATCCACTGGAGCACATGTGTGGAAAAGCATAATAAAAAGTGGGTTTGGGTGTCCCAGCACTAGTGCTCTAGAGTCCAGATGGGTAAACAGCTACTGGATGACCTCTCCTTTACATTGACTAAATTGGCTTTACATTCTTGATGACATCTCTAGTGAGAACAAACTTCCTTTCCCAAAAAAATTCACCAAACATCGTATTATAAGTGGCCGAACGATCGAGGTTGAGTACGATCGAATGGACACACACGAACATGACACTGGCAGAAAGATCGAGGTTGAGTACGATTGAATGCACAGACGAACATGAAAGTGGCCATTTTCTAATGTACAACTTTGTAAAAATACAAACACATGGAGCAGTATGCAAGCCAAAAATCAAACACAAAACACAACTTTTTACTTTTTTGAAGAACTCGCTTGATCTTTCTGTACTGATCGGGCTCCCTCAGTTTCAGGTCTGACCAGCGTTTCCTCAGTTGCTCCTTGGATCGTTGTACCCCAAAATGATTGTACAGCCTCCTCACAACTTTAGACATGATCTTGGCCTTTCGGACATTGGGGTTGAGGTAAGGCCCATACTTCCCATCATAGCCGCTCCTCTTCAATATGTCCACCATCTCCAACATTTCTCCAAAAGACATATTGGAGGCCTTAAATTTCAGGCTCCGGGATCGGGACGTTTCTGCCTCCGGCCTTTCCTCGTCCTCCTCCTCGTTGCTGCAATATTTGGGGCGCACCTGCTGTGTCCCCGCCATGTGCTCTCCCCACTGCGCCATAAAGAGAAGGGGTGAGGAATAGACGAGAAAGATCGTCAGGGGCGGGCGGAGTTTGACGCATGCGCACTGTATATAAAACGTCACACGCCTGTGTCGTAGCCACGATCTGTGAGACGAGGGGAGAGAAAGCTCACGCACGAGACGATCGCTATAACGAAGATACAATTTGAAGTTGGTACATAACTAGCCTAGACTGATTAGACCTTGAGGCTTCTTTATGGAGAAGCTTAGGAGAGTTTAGCCTGACATTATTTATAGTGTTTTGTGTGGTGTTGTGTCTTGCAGAGATTATGCACGGATTCAACGACGTGAGTTTTCTCCCCCTGTTCATTGATAAATACAGGGAAATGCCCCTTTTATGGCAGGGCAAACACCCCTATTACGGCCACAAACCAAAGACGTACGCAGCCATGCTGAAACTTTTGGAATTTGTAAAGGCAAGGATGCCCTCGGCAACCGTTCGTAAATTAAGACTCAAAATTGGCAGCCTGAGGAGTGCGTATTTCAGGGAGCACAAGAAGGTCCTGAAGTCCCAAGCATCTGGAGCTGCAGCAGATCAGGTCTATGTCCCCAAGCTCTGGTACTATGACATGACAGGCTCCATTTTCTCAAAGACCAGGCTGATGTCACGGAGTCACTCTCGCCTCCTCCTTCCACGCTTCCTTGCGCGCAGGCCACCCCTGATGAGGCTTCCGAGGAGCAACCTGGGCCTTCCATTCTGGAAGATGTGGAGGAGCCCAGCTTGAGCCAGGTATAGTAGTTTGGGAACCAATTTTGTGAAAACTAAATGATGTTCAGTTAATTCAGGATCCCCAATTGCTTATTTCCAAACGTGTTTGACATATCAACTGACAGTAGTGTTGTAGACATTTGGGGCCAGAATCTAAACTGCAGGGCTGAGAATTGTATGGTTTTCTATTTGTAAACATTTTGCAACAGTCACTAGATGAAAATTGTGTGTGTTTGATGAACAAATAACTGAAACTATGTCCCTTTTTCATACACAGGAAGACCTCAGCCAGGAGGTGGCTGTGGAATGTGGCAGTCAGGAGGAGGAAGGGGTTAGTGGCAGCCAAGAGGTGGGTAGTGGCAGCCAAGAGGGGGGTAGGCCTAGGAGCCTGACTGACTCCCAAGTCCCTCCCCTCCGCCTTCCCTACAAAAGGGCGAGAAGGGGGGGTGAGGCGGGAGAGTCAGCGCTCCGGCTGATCAGAGAGGCTTCAGCCTCCCTACATGCCACACCCACCGACGAGGAGACCTTTGGCTCCGTGGTTGCCACGAAAATGATGGCTATGGAGGTGGAGCAACACAACATGTGTGAGGATGTCATCCTCAAAGTCCTAAATAAGGGGATGGCTGGGGGGATGACCCCACTCACACATGTTTGCGATAGTCACCTTGCTCCGCCTCCTCCTCCTCCTCCTCCGCCTCCTCCTCTGCCACCCCACCAGCACCACAGCCACAGCGTGGAAGGAAGCGTGCAAGGAAGACCTGAGAGTGACGACCTGGATGAACAAATAACTGAAACTATGTCCCTTTTTCATACACAGGAAGACCTCAGCCAGGAGGTGGCTGTGAAATGTGGCAGTTAGGAGGAGGAAGGGGTTAGTGGCAGCCAAGAGGTGGGTAGTGGCAGCCAAGAGGGGGGTAGGCCTAGGAGCCTGACTGACTCCCAAGTCCCTCCCCTCCTCCTTCCCTACAAAAGGGCGAGAAGGGGGGGTGAGGCGGGAGAGTCAGCGCTCCGGCTGATCAGAGAGGCTTCAGCCTCCCTACATGCCACACCCACCGACGAGGAGACCTTTGGCTCCGTGGTTGCCACGAAAATGATGGTTATGGAGGTGGAGCAACACAACATGTGTGAGGATGTCATCCTCAAAGTCCTAAATAAGGGGATGGCTGGGGGGATGACCCCACTCACACATGTTTGCGATAGTCACCTTGCTCTGCCTCCTCCTTCTCCTTCTGCCACCCCACCAGCACCACAGCCACAGCGTGGAAGGAAGCGTGCAAGGAAGACCTGAGAGTGACGACCTGGATTCAGTCTGGTCTGAGAGAAGATGGAGCCTCTCGTAGGACCAGAGCCTGGGGACCTAGATGGCATCTGCTGCAGTTCCGGATGTTTTGGACTTCAGGACCAGATAGCACTCCCCTTAAGATACGTACTCCTCAGGCCCCCAATTTTAGAAGCTTGAAAAATGATGTTGTGTCCAAGGCAAATTCCCCAAGTTTCTCCATCGCTGCGTTTCTCTTTGGTTTGTTGCTGAGACCTAAATAAAGGTATTTTTGAGTTGAAAGAATCATTGCCTATGTGTTTTACTTTTCTACAATGACAGTTTATTTGTGAGTAGGCAGGTACATTTCACAAATCATAAAGTATAATTAACAAGGGGCACCAACAACAAACAAACTCCTAGTAAATTTAAGCAACAAATACAAATGTTAATAATGTTGTTTTGCTAAGTTGAGACACACAACCCCCCTCAAAAATCTAAATAAATTATCCTTAAAATATGTATTCCAAACAAAATAAAAAAATGACAAATCATCCAAAAAATATAACAAAGATTCTTTTACGATCTGAGGAAAAATAAACATCTAGTCTAGAAATCCTGAAAACTAATAAAGAAATAAGTTTGGGAGAAGTGCGGGTGAATAGGAGCAGCTAAAACATGTCATTCTTCTTGCATTGTAAAGAAAAAGAGAATGCGCTGCATTAAAGACATTTTAACATTGCAGCGTGACGAATGTGCTGTGTCGATTAGGAAAGGTAGTTTTACCTGACCGAGCGCTTCCGTCACAGAATTTCTTCAGAGCATGCGTAGCACTTTGTCCGTCGGACTACGCTACACACGATCGGATTTGGTGTGATCGGACTTTGTTGTCAAAAAATCTATCCAGCAGGAGATAGAACTTTGTCCGTCGGACAATCCGATGGAAACTGTCCGATGGTGCCTACACACGGTCGGAATTTACGACAACATTGTCCGATAGGACAGAATCCATCGGAAAATCCGACCGTGTGTATGGGGCTTTAGAGTGAGTTCAGTCACCCACTGGATTTTTGGATCTCCCAGAGCTTCTAGTGGAAAGATTTGACAAATTTAGTTTGTCTCGTTATCCTGTCCTAGAAGACCCAGTTTGGTCCCTGTAATTTGCTTGGTACCTGCAATTTGAATTTACCTCCAACCTTATTTTATTTTTTATCTTCGACAAT
Organism: Lithobates sylvaticus; assembly: GCA_028564925.1. NCBI lineage: Eukaryota > Metazoa > Chordata > Amphibia > Anura > Ranidae > Lithobates > Lithobates sylvaticus. The sequence goes on from CM053029.1 coordinate 200,779,291, forward strand.
AAATGTATTATGTCTAGTTTCAGTAAGATTTCCTAGGCTCGGAAAGGGGGGGTGGGGTGGGATAGTCATGGCCAGATCATTATTTATCACACCTGGGGGAAATTTCTGAATTGACCAGACAATGCCGGATTTTAGATCCAGTTGCCAGGCCAGTAGGGTAAATGTTAAATCTCCAAAATCCCCATAAATGTAAACTAAAGGAAATGTAACAGTAACAAAGTAAAAGCTCAGCAGGTGAGGGAGGCTTGCTGTAGCCCAGGGGGTGGTCATAGTGCATTGGTGTAAAAACAGTGCACCTAGCTCCTACCTAGCTACCATTCCAGTGACACTGACAGTGCACCTGTCTGCCACCAACAAAGCCTAGGGTGGTACTTTGCGGGGGGGCGGTGGCTTTTTTGCCCCCCCCCACGAAAAAACCTTTCAACCTGTCCTCCCCACGTCCTGCTCACATACAGCCTCCCACATCTTGCCTTGTTATATATCATCCTGGCACTCACTCAGCACTAGCAGTATGGGCGCATACTTGGCCGGGGGAGCGACTGCCGCCCCCATCAAACGGACCATGACTCAGTGACGGTGTCAGCATCCTTGGCCAATGGCCATACGGTGGTGCAAACACATAGCACTGGTGGAGACGGAGGCGCTCCAGCTCGGGCGGGGAGTCGGGATGGGTCTCTCTGACTGGAGGAGGAGCAAGAGAGAGGAGGATGGAGGATGACGGCGGCGGGAACAGGTACACAAATTGATGAGAACAAGTGAATAGATATATATTGACAGCGAGCCAGGAGTCAGGACCAATTTAAAAGCTTGTTTACCGGACAGAGTACACCGCATAACTTACCGGGCTACCCAGACAAGACAGAATAAAGAAAGGCCAAGGGATATAATCTGTAAAATACATAACTACACTGAAAAAGAGAAGATCATGAAAGCAGCGCGAGAATTAGCAGTAATTAATTTTGAAGGGGCGGAGATTTCACTATATCCCGATATCACACGAAGGACATTAATGCAGCGTAGGATGGTACGCCCCCTGTTGGACGCAATGAGAAAAAAGGAAATAAGATATCAATGGGGATACCCTTTCTCACTAATAGCAACAAAAGACGGTAAAACTGCGGTGTTACGTACTAAAGACGACTTAACAAAGTTTTGCGAAACATTGGAATTACCTCAAACAGATTTTGAGGACTGGAGAGTAGACACTAAGATGAACACAAAACAACCCCCCACGCAATGGTCTACTGTGACAAAGAAATAAGGAGGGGATGGGGTAATAGGAGCTATTCGGGCCCCCCCCCCTCCTCTCAACCCTTGACCCCCTTGTTTTTTTTTTTTTTTTATCTCTTCGCAAGGACTATACAAGAAATGAATGATGGTTTTTGCTGTTAGGGGTCTATACAATGCAATAATAATCTCTTCTCACTGCTGGTATCCCCGTTTAAGGGGTAAGGTAATAAAGGCGTTAGAGGGGGGTAGGGATGGGGTGAGGGGAGGGAAGGCGAATGGGAATAATAAAGGGAGAAAAGGCGTATTATAAGAAGACGAATAAAAGCAAAAGGTCCGGGCGGGGAGGGGGGCTCTAGGATAAGGGTGGGTTAAACTTTAGTATTTTCAATACAATTAGGACGGTCCGGTGGCCGGACTTGTAATCCGCAGTATGCGGATAAAAGGGAGGGGGAGGGAAGGGCAAGGGTTGCCCGAGCAGGGGACCCCCTCTATTAGTGGGCCCGGGATAGGGAAAATGGGCCGAAAGGGAATAGGAAGACAGGCTGTGGAACAGAAACTCTCAGAAAGAAAAGAAAAAAACCCCAAAGGAAAAAAGATAAATAGGAAAACGTATTTCAAAGAAAAACCAGAGGATGGATAAGATGGTGAAAATAATGACATATAATGTGAGAGGGCTGAACTCTTCCAAAAAAAGGGACCGCCTGTGGAACGAGGTGAGTCACCAAGAGGTGGATATAATCTTCCTTCAGGAGACGCACTTCGGGCCAGGACCGATCCCCAAACTACCGGTATTCACATATAATCAATGGTTCCATGCTGTATCCCCAATAGCGAGAGCCAGAGGGGTATCCATAGCCCTCGGGAAAACCTGCCCCATGAGGATAACCGAGGTGCAGGCGGACCCGGAAGGAAGGTTTATATTTATAAAAGGGACTCTTCTGGGATCAATTTACACGTTGGCATCTATATATGCACCAAACGTGGGCACGGCAGAATTTTTATTAAAAACCTGGAAAAAGTTAGACGGGTTTAAGGAGGGTTGTGTGATTCTGGGAGGGGACTATAATATAATTATGGACCCCGACCTCGACACCACATCCCAGAGAACGGGACTACCATTCAAGATATGGAAGCGGATGAAAGAATATCTGAAACGAGTGCACTGGGTGGATACCTGGAGAATACTCAATGAGGGAAAAAGAGACTACAGTTATTTTTCTAAGACCCACGCAGTGTACTCAAGGCTGGATATCTTGATGGTAGACCAGTATTATTTGGACCACGTACAAGAAGTGAAAATAAAAGCTATAACAATCTCAGATCACGCTCCAGTAGTTATGAGGTTTCGTCCGATATCTGGAGGTCAAAAGGAAAGAATCTGGAGATTAAACGAGTCACTACTAGATGACAACCAGATATCGGAAGAAATAGAAAAAAAACTGGTGGGATATTTCGAAGAAAATAGACCGGGGGAAACATCAGAACAAGTAAGATGGGACGCCCATAAAGCAGTGGTAAGAGGAGTTTTAATAGCCCAAGGAATCAGGAAAAAGAAAGAAAATAAAAAGGAGCTGGAGGAACTAACCAGAAAGATACATAAAATGGAACAGAAACATAAAAGTAGTATGAACCTGGAAGAGGCCAGACAGCTGGAAAAATACAGAGTAGAATATAATTTGTACCTGGATAGGAAAACGCAAAACAAATACAGATATGCGGCGCATAAATTTTATGAAAGCGGGAATAAGTGTGGCAAGTTACTGGCCAACCAACTTAAAAAGCAACAAGAAATTTCCCATGTACACGGTATCCAATCCAGGGACAAATTAATAATAGACACCAAATCAATAGCAAAAGAATTTGAAAAATACTACAAAAAATTATATAACATAAAAATGGAAGGAGAAGATGGGGATAAGAAGGAACAAGCTGAAAAAATTAGGGAGTATATCAGAGAGTCCTCCCTGCCGAACCTGGCACGAGAAGTGGTAGAGGGGATGGAAGTGCAGATAACCGAGGAAGAGGTAAAAAACACAATAGAAAGTCTCCCTAACGGTAAGAGCCCAGGCCCTGATGGGCTGACGAGTGCATACTATAAAAAATTTAAAAATATATTGGCAACACCGTTAAGCGAATACCTTAATCAGATAACAGTCAATCAGAAAATGTCCCCAGAATCCCTGACAGCCTTTTTGACAGTAATCCCAAAACAAGGAAAAGATCTGAAACATTGCTCTAACTACAGACCTATCTCCCTGTTGAATACAGACACGAAACTGTTAGCAAAGATCTTAGCAAACAGACTACAAGAAAAAATAACTCGGGTGGTGCATTCCGATCAGACAGGCTTTATGGTAGGGAGAGAAGCAAAAGACAACACTATAAGAGCAATACACCTGCTACATTGGATGCAAAATGGACCCAAAAAGAGCCCAAGAGTCATTCTGTCAATGGATGCCGAAAAGGCCTTTGACAGAGTGAACTTGGGCTTTATGTTAGAGGTATTAAGGGAAATGGGACTGGGAGAACGGATGATGGGATGGGTAACCGCACTATATACCGGACCAAGAGCACGGGTTAAAGTAAACGGAGCACTATCAGAAGGATTCGAAATAACAAATGGAACAAGACAAGGCTGCCCACTATCCCCCTTACTCTTCTCATTGGTACTAGAGCCTTTCCTGTGCAAAATAAGGGAGAATAGGAGGATAAAAGGAGTAGAAATGGGTATCAAGGAATACAAGGTCTCAGCATACGCTGATGATCTACTGTTCTTCCTGTCAGATCCACAAGAGTCAGTGAGAGAAGTGATGGAGGAGGTGAGGAGATTCGGAAATCTCTCAAATTTTAAGATTAACGTAGAGAAATCAATAATACTACCCATACACTTATCCAAAGACCTGAGATCAAAAATACAAACCAATTACCCATTTAAATGGGAAGAAAAATCACTGTTTTATCTAGGAGTACATATCTCAGCAGAAGTAAAAACAATGTTCGAACAAAACTATAGCCCTCTGCTAGTAAAGATAGAAGACCTGAAAAAATGGAAAGGAAAGATAATAACTTTATTTGGTAGAATAAACACGATAAAAATGAATATAGTGCCCAGGCTTCTATACGTCCTATACACACTACCAATCCCAATACCCCAAAATTTTTTTAAAAAAATACGGAAAATATTCATTGCCTTCATATGGGAAAACGGGAGAGCAAGGCTAGCACATAAGACTCTATGTAGGAATAAGGGAGAAGGAGGGGTAGGCTTACCAGACATCTTAAAGTATTATAGAGCAATGACACTAGTGAGAATCTTGAACTGGTGTCACGATCTTGAACTGGTGTCACGATGGCAGGCAGAGATCTAGCAGGGGCACCATGGATACCAACTAAAGATAGGGGGCTATCGGTATGGACATCACCATTAACGAAGAACACGTTGTCGGTGTGGGACAGTATGAATAAAACAGGAAGATACGCCCCGAAAATATCACCCTTAGCCCCACTGGGTGGGTACCCATGGTTCCCTCCAGGCGAGGAAAAAGGAGCGTTAGGACCCTGGGAAATAGAAGGAAACACAATGAGTCTAAAATATGCCCCGGAAGGGGTAATCCTGTCACAGAGGGAATTAGAACTAAGGTTTGGAAGCACGAGCTGGACGGGCTGGAGGTATAATCAAATGAAACAGTTTTATAAGAAAATAGATAAACAAACTCGATCACAGGATTCCTTAACGGTGTTCGAGAAAATGTGTATAAGTATATTAAAGCCCAACCATTTGTTATCCCAGATGTATAAAATAGTACTCAGTGAGGAAAAAAATACAATACCACACTTTATAAGGGAATGGGAAAGAGAACTAGGGTATAAATTCACGACACTACAAATAAAAAAGGTAATTGAAGCCACCTACTCATCGTCAACAAGCTCAGCCACACAGGAAATGTCATATGTAATGGGGGGAGGCTGAGAAGGGAAACTTGAGATAGGAACACGGACGGTGGAAATCGGGACATGCACTTTTTTTATAAAAAACACTTAGGGAGGAATGAGTCCCCTCCCCCTAATTAAATAAACACACAGGGATACACGTGTGCATGTATGTGCAGGCGTATGTGTATGTATGTGCATGTATATATATATATATATATATATATATATATATATGTGTGTATGTATGTATATGTATGTGTGCATATATGTATGTATATATATATATACTCATCAAGATATTTATCTTATTTTTATTTCTTATTTTATTTATTTATTTATTTATTTATTTTTTCACAACAAATTCAAGAAAACCACATTTGAGTAAGGAAGCACAAGGAGGGGAAGGTTGAGGGGGATGATGGGAGACTTAGAATCGTAGGGGAAGACTGCAGGACACACACACTTTCATAAGGAATAATTTTAGACACCTTTATTCGGCAGAGGGGATGACACTAAGGACACGTAGGAAAAAACCAACTCCCAACACTTAGGGGAGAGGTATTACAACACCTGAATTAAAGAACTTGAACTGTTTCAGTCTTTTTTTTTTTTTTTTTTCTCTCCTCTCTCTCTGCCAGCACATCCCTACGGGCACGGGGGCCGCCGGAAGGGCCAATCTCCAGACCACGGGGGTATTAAATGATGGGACAGACTAATGAAATGTAATCAGCAAAATGTAAATGGTATAAATAAAATTATTAATAAAGACTTAATTATAAAAAAAAAAAAAAGCTTGTTTACCGCGGCAGCTTTAGTAATGCTGCCACTGTGCCCATCAAACGCTGCCACTGTGCCAACAAATGAAGCCACTGTGCCCATCAATTGTCACTACTGTGCCATCAAACGCAGCCACTGTGCCCATCAATTGTCACTACTGTGCCATCAAACGCAGCCACTGTGCCCATCAATTACCACCACTGTACCATCAAACGCAGCCACTGTGCCCATCAAACCCAGCCACTGTGCCCATCAATTGCTGCCACTGTGCCCATCAATTGCCGTCACTGTGCCATCAAACCCAGCCACTGTGCCAACAAATGCTGCCACTGTGCCCATCAATTGACGCCACTGTGCCATCAAACGCAACCACTGTACCCATCTATTGCCACCACTGTGTCCATCAAACGCAGCCACTGTGCCCATCAATTGCCACCACTGTGTCCATCAAACGCAGCCACTGTGCCCATCAATTGCCACCACTGTGCCATCAAACGCAACCACTGTACCCATCTATTGCCACCACTGTGCCATCAAACGCAGCCACTGTGCCCATCAATTGCCACCACTGTGTCCATCAAACGCAGCCACTGTGCCCATCAATTGCCACCACTGTGCCATCAAACGCAGCCACTGTGCCCATCAATTGAAACAGGGCGTGTATTAAATAGGAAGGGCTGTGGCCTTGACAGGAAGGGTGGGTCGTATTTAAATTAGGGGGTGCATGAGTTTAGTCAGGCCTAGTGCAGCACAAAACCTAAATACACCACTGACAAGGAGGCATTTACTTATAAGCACAGGAAGACTTGTCCATGCATTCTTTGTGAGGGCTGTTAATGGATGAGAGGGGGGTGGAAGGAAGGACTGAGCATACCCAGAGATAGGCTTTTAAACTGGTAATGCTAGAAGGAATTGTTTCAACAAATTAGCAGTAATTTCTATGTGTACATTAAAATGTTTCACCATTACATTGGCTGATACAACCACATGGCTGACTTGGGGTGGCTTTGCCTTAATTCCCATAGCCAAGGCCAAAGATTTGTATTAAAGGAAACTGCTTAGAGACAGCACCAGTGGCAATCTTATGAGACTTGATGCTGTTGAAACACAATGTTGATGGCATTCGGCTTTGTAGGGGGCCTGCGGGCAGCCCAGAATATTCTCTATCCAACACTCCCCAAAATGCCAAGCCTGCTTTTAAATTACAGCAAAGGTATTATTTTATTATTAAAGGTATATAGCGTATATATAGCACCCACAATTTACAAAGTGCATTACATATCGTAAATTCACATATGTCTCTGCCCTCAAGGAGCTTACAATAGGAGGTTCCTATCTCACATACATGCATATAATAGGGTTAATTTAGACTGGATACACAGTATTTGAATACGAGTTAGTACACCAAGCTTTTCAGATATTGCAATACAGGCATACCCCACTTTTAAGTACACAATGGGGTTTATTTACTAAAGCTGGAAAGTGCAAAATCAGGCTCACTTCTGCATAGAAACCAATTGGTAATTCCAGGTTTTATTACCAAAGCTTAATTAACAAGCTGGGGTTAGAAGCTCATTGGTTTCTATGCAGAAGTGAGCCTGATTTTTTACTTTCCAGCTTTAGTAAATGAACACTATTGTGTACTTAAAAGTGGGGTATGCCTGTATATTATACGGATAATAGCAAGACAAGCTTATGTACAAATCTACAAATACACATTTTTGAAAAAAGATTATCACTACTTTCACTGTACTACACATATTAAAAATTCATGCAAAGATTACAGGAGAATTTTAAAAATGAAATTGATACTACTTGGTGTGCTGACACTTTTTCAAATACTGTATATCTGTTTTTATAAGAAAACCCCTATGAGCAATAACAGCACCCACACAGTATCACTTGTGCTTATTCTTCGTAATCTAAGGTTGTGCATTGTGCCTTCTCTAATACCCATATTAGGCAGGAGCCAATTAACCTACTAGCATGTCTTTGGAGCGTGGGAGGAAACCAACACAAGCACAAGGAGAACATGCAAACGCCATGTAGGCAATGTCCTGGTTGGCAATAGTGCTGCAAGGCATAAGTGCTAACGACAAAGTAACAACCACCATGCGGCTCTGCGGATCTGTGACATATTGCTGCAGCAGGCAAGATAAGTAATCCTAATACAGATTCCCTGATGGTAACAGGGTCTCTTTAAGGGTGCTTGCCCACGGTACTGATGTTTGAACATTAGTATTCCTGGCCAAAACGTCTTGCTTGTTTTGTGCATATTTGTGTGCACTTATGTACACAAATAAAGGAAATTGTAGCTCTCAGAATGCAATTTTAACCTTCAAATTAACACTTTATGCACGTACACACTTATTGCGTGCATATGCACGTAAAATGCTGAAGGGCAACTCAGATTTCTGTATTCTTTTTTTTTTTATTATCTATACGCCTTGCATGTTTATGTGCTTGTGTGTACAGGAACATTGAAAACAATAGGGTCCGTTTAAACTTTAGAGTAACAAAAAAAAGTCTATATGCCTAAAAACACAGATTTTTTTTTTTTTAGGCAGCAGTGTGCAAAAAGCCTACAATAAAAGTCTTTTAGTAATTGTCTAGCAGAACCAGCTACTCAGTAACCCACAGTCAAAATGATAAAGTATATGCAAACAAGGAAGGGGCCGTGTTGTAATTTAGATTGTCTTCATACATGTTTATTCTAGACTAGCTCAATCTTCAAAAGCTGTTTATTATTTCAGCCTCATATCCCTCTAAAGAAGTTACCTAAGGACAGCGAAACATAAGGCTGTAACATACACAAACAGATAGCAGATGTAAATACACACGGAAAGGAACATATACAGGGGTGCTATCAAGGCGCTTGTGGAAAGGAAAAGATTAAAAGACATTCTGTATTTCTTGGAACTTGGATTGTTCTTTTTCCAGAAGACAATATATCAGCTTTTTTGTTGGGCTTAGCTGTCTGAATTTTGGCATCGTGTAGACATGCTGTATTGATGGACTTATTCCTGCAGGACACAAATTGTGCTGAAAAATGCTTGGATAGCACTTGCCCTGACAATCACCTTCTGAAAATATTGTAAGTGTCCTCGAGACTCTAGAAGGAAACAATTCAAATGAACCTGTGAGGACAGCAATGTGAGAGCTGTCACCAAATGTGTCATCCTAATCCTGGCTTCGCTGCTTACTGAGTCAGTGGTCTGGAACAATTATACAGTCAATGATATCTACAAAGTGCAGACTCCTTTTGTGCATATTATAAATCCAGGATTGGGATGGCCTTGGCCTTTTTCAGCCAGAACATAGCAGTATGCTGTACCGCCACCTCCGGCACTGCCCTGTCCTTTCCATCTCCTCACTGATAAACACAGAAGCTAGTATGGGAAGTTTTCTGCGCTACTCGCTTCCTCTGTCGGTTTCTGTGTTTACCATTAACAGGGCGCCTCTTCAAGCTACTCAGGCCAGGTGAGCCTCACCACTTCTCCTACAGCCCTCATCAGGGGTTCTCTCCCTGTGGGAGAGCTATGTACTGTGGGGGAGAGGTCTATACTTGAGGGGTAGGAGGGAGGGCGGGGGGAGGTCTGTACTGGTGGAAGGGTGGGTATTCTACCCCACTTTGTACTTTTTAAGCTTTGTATTGAACTTCATAACCTCCCTACTTTTTGAGATGGGAATGAGGGACACCTATTAGTAAAAGTATGTAGGCATAGGACACACCCCTTACCACGCCCCCTTAAAGGAGAATTATACAAAAAAAATATTAGTTAAAGGGCTTTTTTCACCACGACTATTCCTTTATATACTGGCTTTTGAAATTTACAAATGCAGCAATTTAGAAATTAGATGAAAAGTTTACCACTGGGAAACACTTTTTTAAATATAAAAAGTGCATTTTATATACAACTATATAGTTCAGACCAAAATGAGGGACAAATGAGGAGAAAAGAGAGACAGAGGGACTTTGTTCCAAATCAGGGATAGTCCCTGAAAATCATGCATAAGTTTATAATTTTTCTGTAGTATGCTGACATCTAGTCTAACTTTGTCCTGGCGGTAAAAGAAAGACCTAAGGAGCTGCCCAGGGTTTCCCTGTTTCGGCAGGAGGTACAGAAAAAGGTTGCTCTGGAGTGGGGTCTGAATTACCCATATGTCCCTCCCCAGATCAAGGACATTGTTGAGTACTCCCGGGGAGAGTGGGAGGATGACTTGGTCTGAAACTTCTTGAACATCCCCAAGCCCTTGCGGGTGTCAAAAGGTGAGACCTGGGCCTGCTTTGAGGACATTCAATGGGAATGGCAGCTGGGGAGAGAAATCTATAGAGACCGGGTACAGGATGGCCTACGAAGAGCCATTCAGTCTCTATAAGGGTGGAAGGGAAAAGCAGGAGGAGACTGCCTGACCCCCATTTTTATGCCTGAAGAGACTGTTGGAGAGTACAGCCTGACATAAAGATGTGTCACATAAACTACTGGAGGGTATCAGAATGTGCCCTTTTCTCCTGATTTGCTGGAACAAACTAGCCTGCCACCCCGTGTGCCCAATGGATGGACTTTTCCTGTTGCAAGGACATTTGGGTGAGGTTTGTTCCTTAACTGACTTTTCGGGAGCCTGTTTAGGAGCTCCCATCAGAAACTCCAAAGGAGAACTATTCCCTTTGATGCTGTTGTGTCTTTTTTTCTGGTTGTTTTTGTCAGCAGGCTATAATGCCCTCCTGAGAGAACAATAGAAAGAAAATGTGTTAACGTGGATATTTGTTGATATTTATGTTGGCAGGATGCTAACCCCCTCCTGACAGAAACTGTACACAGTGTATAGATAGGTTTGAGTATAGGATGTTGTTGTTTTTTCTTAGGATCTTCCGGGATGGGACGACTGTGTGGCATTGTTACGTAAGTGACAGTGTGGTGCGAGGTTGGCCAGTCCTTTGTCACAAGTTAGCGAGGAGGGCAGGGATCTTACACCTGCGTTTGTCACATATTGCTCGTCACATAAATATATACTGTATATTTATATATTTTTGTACGTATTTATTTGTACAGTTCCCCATCCAAGTTGTTTCCCTTCCCCCTTTCCATTTTATCTTATGGAATGCCCTTGCTCCTAGGCCCAGGAGACATTTTTCAATTTTCTCAACTGAGGGACCAGCTAGATTTTGGTGGGGGGTGATTGTAGCACCCTCTACTTAGGTAGGTCCTAGAGTAGGATTTTTGTTCTGTAGTGTAGGTAAATTTAGGAAGGCCCTGCTGTCAGCCAGGCCTATTTTTTTTTGTTTGTATGGGCTGGAAGTGGCTCAGAGTTTAGCAGCTGGTGACTCACAGGCAACCTCACTGAGATCTCCCTCTTTCTTCTAGAGAATTCTAGAAAGAAAGGAGGAGTGGAGAGGTGGAGCTGCCTGGTATGTTCTAAGGAGCCCTGACCAATCCCCAACCTGGATTGGCAGGGGGCAGGCCTCCTTAAATACCTAGAGTCAGCCCAGCTGGGGGGGGGGGGGGGTTGTCGGGTGGATGAACTGGAGATAGAGTACTAGGCTGTCAGGGCCTTTGAGGGAGCTCCCCAGTCTGGGGGGTGACCTTGGGCCTGGGTGCAGGACAGAGGCTTTCAGTACAGCCTGAAGGTTCTGGACAGGAGGGACAGGAGGCACATGAGGAGCAAGAGAGGACAGCAAGAGCTAGTACTGCCAGACAAGTCTTAAGGAGGGAACCACTGGTTGCAGCCAGGAGGGCTGATGAGTGACATATGCAGTCAGGAGGACTGGGGAGACATGCCTGAGAGGACTGAGAGGAAACAGTCAGAGATAGGTGCAGAGCCAGTAGTGAGAACTGTAATGTCATGGGCAGTGGAGTTGGGCAGCTGCAGCCAAGAGGGCTGGCAGGGCCTGAAGGGGACTGACTGGGAGTAGTAGTCCATCAGTAGGACAGCTATCACTAAAGACTTTCTATTTCTGCTACACTATAGGGGCCCACGGTCCCTGCCTGTAAAGGGCGATTGTTGAGGCCTGGCTGAACCAGTGTCAGGCCTAACTTTACATGTGCCAGCTGGTCTTGAGGATTAAGAGTTGTGCAGGAGGAAGGAAGAGGAATAGTCTGCAAGCAAGGAAAGTGCTTGCAGACTAAAGTAGTAACTTGTACAGAGAAGTGTATATAGTTGTCCCAATCGATTGATATACAATCCACCAATTGATTGATATACAATCCACCGGGCATCCCATATTTCCCTTACCCCATCCATGTTAAATTCCCTCAATAAAACAAATAAAAACAAGCACATGGACTGTTCATTGTTTTCAGGCTGAGAAGTGAATGCCGGGCTGGGCAGGGTGACAGGTGGACCACTACACTCAGCGGCTCCTACGGGGGCACCGCTACATATATATATATATTTTATATATACTCTGTATATACAGTATCTCACAAAAGTAAGTACACCTCTCACTTTTTTGTAAATATTTTATTATATCTTTTCATGTGACAACACTGAAGAAATTACACTTTGCTACAATGTAAAGTAGTGAGTGTACAGCTTGTATAACAGTGTAAATTTGCAGTCCCCTCAAAATAACTCAACACACAGCCATTAATGTCTAAACCGCTGGCAACAAAAGTGAATAAACCCCTGAGTGAAAATGTCCAAATTGGGCCCAATTAGCCATTTTCCCCTCCCCGGTGTCATGTGACTCGTTAGTGTTACAAGGTCTCAGGTGTGAATGGGGAGCAGGTGTGTTAAATTTGGTATTATCGCTCTCACTCTCTTATACTGGTCACTGGAAGTTCAACATGGCACCTCATGGCAAAGAACTCTCTGAAAATCTGAAAAAAATATTTGTTGCTTTACATAAAGATGGCCTAGGCTATAAGAAGATTGCCAAGACCCTGAAACTGAGCTACAGCACGGTGGCCAAGACCATACAGCAGTTTAACAGGACAGGTTCCACTCAGAACAGGCCTCACCATGGTCGACCAACGAAGTTGAGTGTACATGCTCAGCGTCATATCCAGAGGTTGTCTTTGGGAAATAGACGTATGAGTGCTGCCAGCATTGCTGCAGAGGTTGAAGAGGTGGGGGGTCAGCATGTTAATGCTCAGACCATACGTCACACACTGCATCAAATTGGTCTGCATGGCTGTCATCTCAGAAGGAAGCCTCTTCTAAAGATGATGCACAAGAAAGCCTGCAATCAGTTTGCTGAAGACAAGCGGACTAAGGACATGGATTACTGGAACCAGTCCAGTGGTCTGACGAGACCAAGATAAATTAATTTGGTTCAGATGGTGTCAAGCATGTGTAGCAGCAACCAGGTGAGGAGACAAGTGTGTCTCACCTACAGTCGAGCATGGTGGTGGGAGTGTCATGGTCTGGGTCTGCATGAGTGCTGATGGCAATAGGGAGCTACAGTTTATTGAGGGAACCATGAATGCCAACATGCACTGTGACATACTGAAGCAGAGCATGATCACCTCCCTTTGGTGACTGGGCCACGGGGCAGTATTCCAACATAACGACCCCAAACGCACCTCCAAGACGATCACTGCCTTGCTAAAGAAGCTGAGGGTAAAGGTGATGGACTGGCCAAGCATGTCTCCAGACCTAAACCCTATTTAGCATTAAACCGAAGGTGGAGGAGCACAAGGTCTCTAACATCCACCAGCTCCGTGATGTCATCATGGAGGAGTGGAAGAGGACTCCAGTGGCAACCTGTGAAGCTCTGATGAACTCCATGCCCAAGAGGGTTAAGGCAGTGCTGGAAAATAATGGTGGCCACACAAAATATTGTCAATTTGGGCCCAATTTGGACATATTCACTTAGGGGTGTACTCACTTTTGTTGCCTGCAGTTTAGACATAAATGGCTGTGTGTTGAGTTATTTTGAGGGGACAGCAAAGTTACACTGTTATACAAGCTGTACACTCACTCACATGTCCACAAATGTTTTGCTTTGCATTTCTATTTTAAACTGAATGGGTTATTTGACAAGGTGAGGTTTCACATATACTTTAACCCTTGCAGTGTGTGTGGTGGGTGCCCTACTGCAAGGGTATTTTTTTGTTGAACCGGAGTTGGCCTGTAAAGTGCAAGTAAACCTAGAGGCTGCCAATTAAAGACCCACCCATTACACAGCTTCCTCTAACCTTTCAAGTAGAACAATTATCCCACAAATGGCTAAACATACCTTTTTAATCAATAATATATGCGCAGTCACGTGATCACTATTTGTCTTCTGCACAAGTGTGTCAGATGTGAAGATTCTATATGTGCAGACATCATGTCCCGCTGTCAGCACTCCTGAAACACAGCTGTGGAATACATACAGCAGCTTGAGAGCAGCAAAGCGTCAGTCCTTCAACACACGAGCCTCCAGAATGGAAAGTATACCGCTTCTTCTCTTAAGGGTTTGGTGTTGTTTACAAGTGACCCTGTGATGACAGAGTCACTATAAACATACCCAGATCAACAAAAAAAAAAAGAGTAAATGCTGCATGGAGGGGGAGAAGACTAAAACGCACAGTTTTTAAGCATTTTCGTCAGCTGATTTATTCACCTAATGAGTATGCCACTTCATTATCTTTTAATCCTTGTCTATGTTCTAGTTTTAGTTGGTGCCATGACTGCTGGCCAAGTTTCCTGTTTCAGGGTGGCTCTTTTCTCCTGCAGGTTCTTCTGGAGTCACCCTTGCATGCACCAATAGAAACAAACAGCCCCATAGCTTACAATAGTAAAGCACTCCCCTTCCTCCTCCAAAGTAACAGTCTGGCTGGAGACTGCACTGTCCACTGTTAACTCTTTCAACTGAAGACCAGAAGTTCAGAGAAGCAGCACTGTGAGTGCATGAGCAAACAGCATTAAAAGTTGTAGGAAATTTAAGAAATAGTTTACTGGAGAATGTTTGTTATTGTGCTCATTGTGTTAAAGTATTACGCAAATCTTTTTTTTTTATAAAGTGAAAAGGGATTTTGTATTACTGTCTGCGTCCCAGTTAGGGTGATTCACTCTCTATTTGTCCTGTTTACAGTACAAATAATCACAGAAAGTGAAAGTGAAAATCCAAAATGTTACAGTTGTTACCAGATCAGGAATATTGGGGAAATCTAGTTCTCATGACTCTGGTGACAATTAGGAATTTAGGAAAATGAAACCTTCATTTGATCCAGCATTGTTCACGTCTGCAGCTCTTCTCTCCCCTCACTTCCAGGTCTCACAAGCTTTGCTGGGGCACCAGGAACCATTGACTTCCACTGCTGTCAATCAAAGCCAGTGATGAGGAAGCAGGGACAGGGCCGAGTCCCACTGTCTGTGTCAATGGAAGCAGCAGTGGGGCTCAGGTGCGAGCAAGCACAAGTGCCCCCATGGGGGGCACTGGTCAGAGAGGAGGGGCCAGGAGTGTCGGTGGAGGACCCAAGAAGAGGAGGTTCACTGCCACTGTGTGCAATTACATTGCACAGAGCAGGTAAGTATAGACATGTTTTTTTTTTATGTACCTTTACAGTCTATTTAAGCTAAAACATGCTGAGGGTTTAATACAACTTAAGTGACCCTTTCCTTTTTCCCTGCATGAATAACAGGAAAAAGTCACTTTAACTGTTTTCTTTTAACCGCTTGCCGACAGCCGCATGTACATTTATGTCGGCAGAATGGCACGGCTGGGCAAATGGGCGTACCTGTACGTCCATTTGAATTTCACGCCATGCCGGCGCATGCGCGCCCCCCGTCGCGCCCGCGGGTCCTGCGGACTCGATGTCCGCCGGTCTCCCGGCGATCGTGTCACAGAGAGGTAGAACGGGGGGATACTTTTGTAAACAAAGAATTCCCCTTTCTGCCTAGTGACAGGACAGTGATCTACTGCTCTCTGTCATCGAGAGCAGCGATCACTGTTCTGTGTGTTCAAGCCCAGCCCCCTCACAGTTAGAATCACTCCCTAGGACACACTTAACCCCTTTGCCGCCCACTAGTGGTTAACTCCTTCACTGCCAGTATAATTTACACAGTAATCAATGCATTTTTATCGCACTGATTGCTGTATAAATGACAATGGTCCCAAAATAGTGTCAAAAATGTCCAATGTGTCCGCCATAATGTCGCGGTCACGAGAAAAATCGCAGATCGCCGCCATTACTAATAAAAAAAAAATAATAAAAATGCCATAACACTATCCCCTATTTTGTAGACACTATAAATTTTGCACAAACCAATCAATAAACGCTTATTTTTTTTATATCAAAAATATGTAGAAGAATACATATTGGCCTAAACGGAGGAAAAAAAATGTTTTTTTTATATATTTTGGGGGGATATTTATTAGAGCAAAAAGTAAAAAATATTGCTTTTTATTCAAAATGTATGCTCTTTTTTTGTTTATAGCGCAAAAAATAAAAATGGACTGGAAGTCCTTACATTGTTTGACACGTTTTTCTGCTGCCTGAAAGATTGTGAAAGATCATTTTAACTGCTAATGATCTTTTTAAATAAATACAAAGAACACATTTTTTAAATTTACTACACTACACTATGGAGAGTCTTCATTTTTGCCTTTAATCCCATGGATTGGGAGACACTTTCCTCTAGGAAAAGATTGTGGAGACCAGAGAAAAGCTACAGTGATTCCTTGGATCCATTGAGGAAGATTCAGCAACAGTCTGGTCATTTATTGATGCATCACTAGACCCGTTGGGGTCTATCCATAAGATGAGAGGCTAGCATCACTGGGGAGGATTCTTTCATCTGCAAATTGGACTCCCACATTTGTCCCTTTCCCACTCATCTCTATTTGTCCACATAGGATTACCTTTATCTATACTCTGAATTAGAAACTGATCATCTCTCTGAATCACCTGATTTCTTTGGATGCTCTTTAATATAATTTGACTATTCTCACGAAATTATTTACTTTAAGTCTATTTTGATGTGATGCACTTTATTGGATTTTATTGAACATACGTGTATTTGTATATTATTTTGATGTGATGCACTTTATTGGATTTTATTGAACATATGTGTATTTGTATATTATTTTGATGTGATGCACTTTATTGGATTTTATTGAACATACGTGTATTTTTGTATATTATTTTGATGTGATGCACTTTATTGGATTTTATTGAACATATGTGTATTTGTATATTATTTTGATGGGATGCACTTTATAAGATTTCATATTGAACACATATTTATGAGTCACTTTTAATGAGTTGCACTTGGAGAGATTCATTCATTCAAATATATTTTTTGCCTATTTAGCACTTTATCGATTTGTTTACTTATTAGCGCTACTTCATTATATATACACATACTTAGGGGTGTTGGCAACACTACAGAAGTTTAGACACTTTTTACATTCCATTAAGCACTTTTTTATCACGCACTTTATATTTAGCACTTTACTTGCCATCAACACACTTGTTTTTTGGTAGCGCATTAGTACTTTCTTTTTAACAATCTTGTTTGGGTACAACGTCGCACGACCGCGCAACTGTCAGTTAAAGCGACGCAGTGCCGAATCACAGAAAAAAAAATGCCAAGGTCATTTTGCAGCCAAATCCTCTGGGCCTGAAGTCGTTAATAGGTCCCTTTAAAACTGTGGCAGGTTCTCTCTTTACTAACACTAACTTATTGCTCTGCAGCTTGTCAGTTTCATGGGTTACACCAGTGTATCATGACTTGGAAAAGGTTAAGCACCACTGCCTTCTCATATTTAATTGTGACATAGAGAGTTTGCAAATTTCACGTATTTTTCAAGAACTGTCATACTAGATACATGAAACATGTGTGTATGCAATGTAGACAGATATTGACAATACACAGAGATGATAAATGACTTCACACTTGTGACCTCTTTCGGCCTTTGAACCATTGCCGTGTTTGTGTCCATTATATGGCTCTTTCATTGAACACAAGGGAGACGTGCCTTCATTCTATGGATTTTATAGGGCCTCGGGGAGCTGTACGCAAACAGTATTCAAGCTGTAAAACATCTTTCCCTGGATGTATGTAGAACATCAATCTTTGAATCTTTAAATACTTTAATGCCACTGCAAATCTATATTTCTAATGTCTCCAGCTTTCTAGCGCATCAAATGGCAAGCATTTCAGTCTATGTCAGTTCTAATTATCCATCTATACGTTACCAAGGTCTCTACAGAACCATATTTCTAACATGACTTCAGAAGAAATGTGTTATTTAAAGGAGCAGTCCTGTTTATAAAAAAATATATACTAATATTTAGACTGAACCTGCTCAAGTTCCAGTGTACTGGACAGGTCCTAGCAGTCTAAACTGGTAGCTAGAGGTTCAATTACATTTTGCTTTTCTCAGGTACAATTCATTGTCTGCAAGATTCAACTATGGCCTGCTTAACCACTTGCAGCCCACCATATAGCAGAATGACGGCAGTAAGGTGGTTTCAAAATCCTGACCTCACGTCATATGACGTGATCAGGATATTGAACCGCTTCGCACCCCCGGGGGCGCGCATCGTGGCGATCATTGTTGCGGTGTGTCAGTCTGACACCCCGCAACTACGATCTTGGTAAAGAGCACGTAATCAGCCGTGTCCAATTACGGCTAATCACAGTGTAAATAGGAAAAGCCGTTGATTGCGTCTGCTGCTCCTCTGACAGGAGGGGTCTGTGCTGATCGATTATCAGTGCAGCCCCCCGAGGATGCCCACACTGGACCACCAGGGACGCCACCAAACCACCAGGGATGCCCAGCACCAGGTAGGCCACCCTAGACCACCAGGGATGCCAGTCAGTGCCCACAATGTATGCCAATCAGTGCCCACAATTAGCATCACTGATTGCCATGCATTATGGCAATGCAAAAAGGTCCTGGAACAATTAGATGTGATAACAATATATAAATATGGGAAGTAAAAGTCCAATATATAAATATGTGGAGATAAAAGTCCAATAAAATCCAGTAGTGTTGTAGGCTGGTATAAAAAGTGAATAAAAATCAGTAATTGGTAATTGATTATATGTGCTCCATTTAACTGTAACCAAACAGTAAGAAGTCCACCATATACTGTATGTAAAAAAGTGTGGAAAAACAGTCAGTAAGTAGATGCAGTTTATATAATTCCAGTCTGGTGCAATGTATGATTAATCTTGATAGAAAAATGAGATGTTAAGCAGCTGTGGGGGTCCCGTACTCCCCTCCTTCCGATCGTGCCCCTAATGTGTTTGCACTCACCAGGGTGCCCAACCCCTGCAGGGGTGATAGGCATAGAAGTAATGGTCTGGTTGTCCACGTCTGGATGTCCTCCTTCTCTGGGGGGTTCCTGCCAGCTGGATCCTCGTTCCTCTGTATTTGTCCGGTGTGCTCATTCGGTGTAGATGGGAAAGATATGGGGAAGGGATGGATTCATAGCGTGACTCCGTATTGGTAAAAAATTGCGAATTTATTTGAAAGTAAAATATAATATAACAGAAGGTTAACCACCAAGTGGTATAACCCGAAATCTAAGGGCTAGCAAGCCCATAAACTAGCGTAGCCGGTGTGTAACACCGCTCTTCCGGGGATACGGCGTGCGTTCCGCGGCCGCGATAGTCTAAAACCGGAAGCGGTAGTGTGCCGGAAGTGACGTATTGCGTACCACTATAGACCCGCCTTAAGCTTTTCGTCATAGGACATCGTCTGAGGCTTGCATTATAATGCATTATTGTTTGGCACTGATTGGCATCCATCAGTACAATACATTACACTGCAATGCCGCCTATCTGTGCCCATCCGTGCCGCCTATCAGTGCCCATCCGTGCCGCCTATCAGTGCCTATCAGTGCCCATCCATGCTCATCCGTGCCGCCTATCCATGCCCATCAGTGCCGCCTATCCATGCCCATCCGTGCTGCTTAACCATGCCAATCCTTGCCACCTATCAGTGCCAATTTGTGCCACCTATCAGTGCCCATCCGTGTCGCCCATCAGTGCCACCTATCAGTGCCGCCTATCAGTGCCACATATCAGTGCCCATCAATGCCACCTCATTAGTGCTACTTCATTGGTGCCACCTCATCTGTGCCCATCAGTGCCACCTTATCAGTGCCCGTCAGTGCAGCCCCATCAGTGCCCATCAGTGCAGCCCCATCATTGCCCATCAGTGAAGGAGAAAACGTACTTATTTACAAAGTTTTGAAACTGAAACAAAAAAAAACATATTTTTTTTTTTTTAAATTTTCTGTCTTTTTTTATTTGTTTAGCAGAAAATAAAAATCCAAGAGGCAATCAAATAACACCAAAAGAAAGCTCTATTTGTGTAAAAAAAAAAAATGATAAAAATTTAGTTTGGGTACAATGTAGTATGACCACGCAATTGTCATTCAAAGTGCGACACTGCTGAAAGCGGAAAATTGGTCTGGGCAGGAAGTTGTTTAAGTGCCCAGTATTGCGTGGTTAAACAATAATTCTTCAATTTGTTTTCACAGTAAGTACGCACTCATTCACACTTGTCTATTGCCATGTGTTACAGTAACTTCTCAATAGCACCCCAAATCACTAAGGCAATCCACCTCCAATGCACATACATTGCAGAGTGCCACAACACACCATTATGCATTTTTGTAATCCACCGCACTCCAAACAGCAATGAACCAGAACATCCATGGGTGCAATGGTTAAATGCCAGGTGGCACCATGCATATAAAGTCCTATAAAAAGACTGACATCAGCACACCAAGATTGAGAGTCAAACTGATACTAAAGACACACTATTTAATTTGCCATGTCCCTTCTATTTCTGTATGTGGATGGCACTATCATTATTTTACTAAAAAAACAACAAAAAAACAATCTAAGTACCTTTTTCCTAATTGATATACAGCTGTCACATGACCCAGCTCTCCCCCAGCCTGTCTGGAGGGAAACTTAAGCAGGAGGAGCTTCTAGTCCTCTGCTGCTGGTCACATGTTCAAAATAAAATTTAGATTGTCATACAAATATTTATTTAAAAATCAAATCTTTTTGGAAATAAAATGATGTGGGTGGATTTCTGCCAGTCACTGGCTGTGTCACACCCCCCAAGCCTGAGTCTTAGAACAGGGAAGCCTTCTTTAGTCTAGGTTCACACTGCAGTACTGAGCGGCTCACAGCAGGGGTCTGGTGCGTCCTTGTTCTCTGTTTCGGGTCCTATTTCGGCCCAAATCTTTGGCTGAATTGCGACCTGAAATGGACCAGAAGACGTGCAGGACTCCTGTGCAATTCGCTTTGGAGCCGGTTCTGGAGATCTGTGAACCGGCTCCATTGAGAACCAGTCACAATCTCCTGACATGCGAATTGGATGTGGGGAAACACAAATTTAATTCGCAATAGTGTGAACCCAGCCTCAATGTACATGTAATATCCCACCCCCATTGTGTTTAGCTGGTTATTGGGCATGGAGGAGGAGGGAGGAAGTGGGCTGTCATTTACCATTGTGTATACACCTACATGTGTGACTCTATAGTCACATGGGTTGCAGAGCTGCCAACACTGCTCTGCAAAATCCATAGCTAAATTAGGCACTTGGACAGAAGAAGGAGATAGAGAACAACAGGATCAATCGTTTTTTTTTTTTTGCAGAATACAGAAAACGGTTCTCATAGTGACTAAGTATGAACAGCATGTAATATGGCATGTATTGATAGTTTTTTATGATGTGGGTTTAGTGACACTTTAAGGCTAAGACCTTTTATTCTTAACCAAAAGCTGGAATGTTTCTGAGCCACTAAGGCCGCCCATACATGGGTCGAATTCTGAAAGAATTTTCGTTTGAATTTCGCACCATTAGTGGGCTGCAGCAACGGCTGAATTTCGTGCGGCCATCGAATTTGAGTGATCAGGCATGTTGGAAATGTTTTGAAAAACAAAGGATTTTCTAATCAGTGATGGGAGAATCGTGTAAGAAATATAATTGAAAAAGAAATGCGCATGAGCACAAGAAAATAAAATTTCCGGGAAAAAAATAAAATTCCAGGAAAGGAAAGAAAATTACCGGAAAGAAAACAGGAATCCCCTCCACAAAAAAAAAATTCTGTAGCAACATGAGTTTAAATTTGAAGGCTTGGTTGGTCAAATTTCAAAATCAATGGTGGCATCATCGGATCACAAAAAAAGTAAGAAATTTCAGATTTTCGAAAGAAAATTTGTTTCAGAATTCGACACATGTATGGCCTGCATATGAGCCCCTTTCTCAGGCAGTGTCACTGCCCATTTGCTGTTTTTGGTAGCAAGTAAAATGTCTTAACTCTCAACCTCTTTAATTAAAAAGAAGGTCAATATGCCCTTGTGCTCTAGGATCCTAGGGTAACATGGTTTATGTAGGTCCAGTGCTTTAACTCCTCCACTCCGCCATGCCACCATAAAAAAAATAAAAAAAAATAAAATGATATAGTGTAGTGTTTTTATTTTAAATTAGATAAAAAAATGTACAAAGGTTGCTTATATAAAATGATGCCACATACAATACACTGGCACTGGAAATACCCACCTAGACCATGCTGGGAAACGCCGCCACTCCGCTCATGCACTGGAGCCAATAATATTGGAAATTATGGACACAATGAACTTTATATGAAGCACTTTATTATATGATGCACTTTATGTTATGATGCACTTTGATTACCATTTACGCTATCTTTGTATGCTACACGCTTATTCACATTATCACTGCAGTTTGAGTATAGCACCCCCTATTTATTGTTGAAATTAATCTTAGCCTGTTTGAATAAAGTGTAGTGCAATGCGAAGTAAATTGTATTGAAATTAACCAGTGTTCACTTTAAGCATGCAGTTATGTGCAATCTTTTTCATTTTCTAGGCACATGGCTGGATGTGTGAAGCACAAACAGGTACACTTCTTTTCACACTTTAGTAAATCAAATACATGTTCACCTCATTTTAGGCTTCAAGAGACCCAGAGTATCCGCTAGAGGTGATCACATTAAAATGTATAACACAGGTCATAGCTAGTGATGAGCGGACCAAGCAAACTTTGGTTCACTTGACGTTTACCAAACACTTGAAAAAATCCACAAACCCAGAACATAGCGCACAAAGTCTATCGGAGCTGAATCTTGTCATTTTTAAGGACAATTTTTTGTCTTTTTGTGAAAAAATAGGGCATGGCTAACTGGGCACTGCCATGGCGGACACGCAAATTTAAAAACAAAAATACCATTCCACAGGAAGCGGGTCTTTTAATGCTGCTTAAAGGGCTACATTAATGTAACCACTCTGCCTTAAGCAGGAGTGTCTTTGAATTAAGTTCTTCATGGCTACAGTCAGACAATGCCAATTTGTAGCCTGTGCCTTGTACAGCTTCCCTTAATTTCAGCCTGGCTGTCAGTTATCCCTTCTGTCAGTAGGTGTCCTGTCACCTCTGGTATTGGTGAGAAATTCACACAGTATTACACAGCAGTAATCACACAAGAATATGAATATGCATATCTTTTCCCAGCCCAAAACTAGGAGTTTCCTTTACCAGTGGTGCATTATGGAAAAGGGTATATAATACAAGATGCAAGCTCTTTTCCCTCCAGGCACTGGCCTACAGAGGGTGCATGTGTTGGAGATGCTTCTTTAGGCCTGCTAGCCTGAAGTGGCCTGGAGTGATTAGGCCTGGAGCTGAGGCCTGATGCTGCTGATCTTCATTGGAGACAGGATGGAGCCCCATGGAAGTTGGTTGATTCTCCTGTTGCTACTGATGATGAGTTCTAAAATAGGAATGTCCGCCTCCACTTAAAACCTCTTTTCCTGTGTTGTGTCAAGTGAAGTGACTAGGATTGCCACCTCCTCCCTTTAAAGCCAAACACATATTAATTACACAGGTTCTGGGGCTGATTAAGGGGGTAATTAAATTCAGTAGTTCCTTATCTGCATTAAATTACCCCAAAACCTGTGTAATTAATATGTGTTTGGTTTTAAAGGAATAAGGTGGCAACAATATAAGTGACAGAGTTCTGCTGAAGCCCTGAGCATCTACAACCCTAACTAGACATGTGCAATTCGTTTAGTTAAGAATTTGTTTCAGACAAAATTAGGCATATTCTTCCATTCGGAAGCATCTGAATGCATATGAAAACTATTTGTCTAAAAGAATGAAAATCTGAAAGAACGTAAACCTGAAAGCACAAAAATCCGAAAAAGAATGAAAATATAAAAGTATAAAAATCCGAAAGAATGAAAAACTATTCAACCTACGAGTTTAACTAATCGATTACATTCGGATAATTTAGTTTTTTGTATTTTCATTCTTTCCAACTATTCGTTATCGCTGAATATTCTGACTCTGATTGTTGTGAAGCGGCAATCCTTTGTGAGACCTCTATGCCTGGCTTGTAACGCCGAGCGCTCCGGGTATCTCCTCCACCCCGGAGCGCTCACGGCGTTCTCCCTCCTGCAGCGCCTCGGTCAGTTCCCCTGACCTCAGGCGCTGCAGCGTTGCTGGGATGCGATCCTCGGTCTGCCCGGGGATCGCATCCCACTCCTCTCACCTGTCCCCCGCTCCTTCCGGCGTGCGCGCGCTCCCGCTCCCCAGGCGCGCGCGCGCGAGTGTTCCCTCACTTAAAGGGCCAGCGCACAATCAATTGGTGCCTGGCCCAATTACTGTTTTCCCCCAAAATCAATAAAGACCCACTTCCCCTTCCTGTCCTCGCCGGATCTTGTGTTGCCTTTGTGCCCAGTGAAAGCGTTAGTGTGTTTTGCTCCCTCTGTGTATCCAGACCTTTGCTGTTGCTCCCGACTACGAACCTTTGCCACCTGCCTTGACCCTTTGCTACGTCTGACCTTCCTTTTGCCTAATCCTTGTGTACCGCGCTTGTCTCAGCTGTCAGTGGGGTCGAGTTGCTATTGGAGGACACGACCTGGTTGCTACCGCCGCTGCAAGTCCATCCCGCCTTGCGGCGGGCTCTGGTGAAAACCAGTAGCAACATTAGAACCGGTCCTCCAATACAACCCGTGCTATTGCCCCATTGGCATAGGGGATCCACCTCCTGTTCCCCGTCGTACCCGGTACGTGACAGTAGATCCGGCCATGGATCCCGCTGAGGTCCCGCTGCCTAGCCTCTCGGATCTGACCACGGTGGTCGCCCAACAAGGACAGCAATTGGCGCAGTTGACTGCTATGCTACAGC
Source organism: Lithobates sylvaticus (assembly GCA_028564925.1). NCBI lineage: Eukaryota > Metazoa > Chordata > Amphibia > Anura > Ranidae > Lithobates > Lithobates sylvaticus. Next base: position 200,804,343 of record CM053029.1, read on the forward strand.
AGCTTCTACCGTCTCCACCGCCAGCTCCTACATCTCCTCCGCCACGAGTTGCTGCTGCTAGGATCCGCCTGTCCCTTCCTGACAAATTCAATGGGGATCCCAAGCTGTGCCGAGGGTTCCTATCCCAGTGTTCCCTCCATCTGGAGATGTTGTCGGACCAGTTCCCCACAGAACGGTCAAAGGTGGCGTTCGTGGTCAGCTTACTATCTGATAAGGCCCTAGCCTGGGCTACACCACTTTGGGACCGTGGCGATCCTGCCACAGCTTCTATCCCAGCCTTCTTCTCTGAGGTCCGCAGTGTCTTCGAAGAACCAGCCCGGGCCTCCTCTGCCGAGACGGCTCTCCTGAACCTCGTCCAGGGGAATTCTTCAGTGGGCGATTACGCCATTCAGTTCCGCACCCTGGCATCTGAACTCTCCTGGAACAATGAGGCCCTCTGCGCAACCTTCAAAAAAGGTCTATCCAGTCATGTCAAAGATGTGCTGGCGTCGCGTGAGATTCCTGCTACCCTGTCTGAACTCATCCAGCTAGCCACCCGCATTGACATGCGTTATACCGAAAGGCGCCTAGAGCTACGACAGGAAAGGGACTTTGGTCGCGTCAGGCGGTTTCCGCGCCTGGCACCTCTCTTCCAGAATCCTCTGCAACCCGTTCCTGCTCCTCCTGCTGAGGAGGCTATGCAAGTGGATCGGTCACGCTTGACCACACAAGAGAGGACTCGGCGCCGAGATCATAATCTGTGCCTGTATTGCGCCAGTCCCGACCATTTCCTAAAGGACTGCTCTATCCGCCCTCAGTGTCAGGGAAACGCTCGCACCTAGCTAACGTAGGAGAGGCGCTGCTAGGTGTGGATTCTTCCTCTCCCCGTCTGACCATTCCTGTGCGGATTTCTCTGACCAAGGGATCCTCTTTCTCCACGGTGGCCTTTCTGGACTCTGGTTCGGCAGGAAACTTCATTGAAGCTTCACTCATCAACAAATTTAATGTTCCAGTTACTCGTCTCGTCAAGCCCTTTTTCATCACCTCTGTAAATGGTCAGAATCTGAACTGTATAGTGCGATATCGCACTGAACCTCTTCTCATGAAGATTGGAGTTCTCCATCATGAAAAGATTAGCTTCTTGGTGTTACCCAACTGTACCTCAGAGATCCTTTTGGGCCTACCCTGGCTCCAGTTACATTCTCCCACCCTCGACTGGTCCTCGGGGGACATCAAGAGTTGGGGTCCTTCCTGTCACAGGCATTGCCTCAAGGCGGTACCCATTAAACAACTTTCCAACGCTCCTGCTCTGCCTAATCTTCCCAAGCCTTACCAGGACTTTTCCGACGTGTTTTGCAAAAAGCAAGCGGAGGTTTTGCCACCACACAGACCCTTTGATTGCCCTATTGATCTCCTCCCTGGTACCACCCCGTCCCGTGGCAGGATCTACCCTCTCTCCGTTCCGGAGACACAAGCCATGACAGACTACATCCAGGAGAACCTCAAGAGAGGCTTCATCCGCAAGTCCTCTTCCCCTGCTGGAGCAGGATTCTTCTTTGTCGCCAAAAAGGACGGGTCCCTACGTCCCTGCATTGACTATCGTAGTCTTAATAAAATCACGGTAAAAAATCGCTACCCACTGCCTCTCATCTCTGAACTGTTTGACCGTTTGCGCGGAGCAAGTCTTTTCACCAAACTGGACCTCCGGGGCGCATATAATCTCATCCGTATCCGTAAAGGCGATGAATGGAAAACCGCCTTTAACACCCGTGACGGACACTTTGAATACCTAGTCATGCCCTTTGGGTTATGCAATGCCCCTGCGGTCTTCCAAGACTTTGTGAATGAGATTTTCAGAGATCTGCTGTACACTTGTGTTGTTGTCTATCTGGATGATATCCTGATTTTCTCCTCTAGCTTGGAGGAGCACCGTCTTCATGTCCGCCAAGTGCTCCAGCGACTCCGTGATAACCGTCTGTACGCCAAACTAGAGAAATGTCTCTTTGAACGCTGCAGTCTTCCCTTCCTGGGGTACTTGGTCTCTGGACAAGGTCTCCAAATGGACCCTGCGAAACTCTCTGCTGTCCTGAACTGGCCACGTCCTACTGGGCTGCGGGCCATCCAGCGTTTCCTCGGATTCGCCAACTATTACCGCCAGTTCATTTCCCACTTCTCCACCATTGTCGCGCCTATTGTGGCACTAACCAGAAAAAGTGCGGATCCGAGGTCCTGGCCTCCTCAAGCTAATGAGGCATTTAACCGCCTCAAGTCTGTCTTTGCCTCTGCACCAGTTCTGTCCAGGCCTGACCCCCTCAAACCGTTCTTCATGGAAGTCGATGCCTCCTCTGTGGGAGCTGGAGCCGTGCTTCTCCAGAAGGACTCCAAGGGCAAGAACGTCACCTGTGGTTTTTTCTCCAAGACCTTTTCCTCCCCTGAAAAGAACTATTCCATTGGAGACCGTGAATTACTGGCCATTAAGCTAGCACTTGAGGAGTGGAGACATCTCCTTGAGGGGTCCGCTCATCTCATCACGATCTTCACTGATCACAAAAATCTCTCTTACCTCCAGTCCGCCCAGCGATTAAACCCACGTCAAGCCAGGTGGTCGTTGTTTTTTGCCCGCTTCAACTTCGAGATTCACTTCCGTCCTGCAGACAAGAATGTCAGGGCTGACGCCCTCTCTCGTTCCACCGATTCCTCTGAGTCCGACTCTCCTGTACAACATATTGTACCTCCTGAGTGTCTGATCTCTTCTGCCCCGGCCTCCTTACTGCAAGTTCCTCCGGGGAAAACCCTGGTCCCTCCACGTCTCCGACTTCAGGTCCTCAAATGGGGTCACTCCTCCCATCTGGCTGGTCATCCTGGAATCAAGAAATCCTCCCAACTGATTTCCAGGTATTACTGGTGGCCTTCCTTAAAAAAGGATGTGACGGACTTCGTACAGGCCTGTACCACATGTGCTCGAAACAAGACTCCTCACCAAAGGCCTGCAGGTCTTCTTCACCCTCTGCCTGTGCCTGAACGACCCTGGGCCCACATAGCTATGGATTTCATCACGGACCTCCCTCCTTCCCACGGCCACACTACCATATGGGTGGTCGTGGATCGTTTCTCCAAAATGGCACATTTTGTCCCGCTTCCAGGGCTTCCTTCTGCACCTATACTCGCCAAACATTTCTTCCTTCAGATTTTTCGCCTTCATGGACTTCCATCCCACATCGTCTCGGACAGAGGCGTCCAGTTTGTGTCTAAGTTTTGGAGAGCTCTCTGCAGTCAATTGAAAGTCAAACTAGACTTCTCCTCTGCCTACCACCCTCAGTCCAATGGGCAAGTGGAGAGAGTCAACCAGATCCTGGGGGCCTACCTGCGATACTTTGTCTCGGCCCGTCAAGACGACTGGGCTGACCTCCTACCCTGGGCCGAATTTTCTTATAATTTGAAAGAGTCTGAGTCTTCCTCTCTATCACCCTTCTTTGTGGTTTACGGCCGTCATCCTCTTCCCCCCCTACCCATCCCCACTTCTTCCGGAGTCCCCGCTGTAGACGAAGTCACCCAGGAGCTGTCATCCATCTGGAAAGAGACCCAAAGGTCGCTTGCCCTGGCCTCTTCTCGCATGAAGAAACATGCTGACAGCAAAAGAAGACCTCCTCCGGTATTCTCCCCTGGCGATAGGGTGTGGCTCTCCTCCAAGTACATTAGGTTCCGCATCCCCAGTTACAAGTTGGGTCCCCGCTACCTCGGCCCATTCAAGATCAAGGCTCAGATCAATTCTGTGTCCTACAAACTGCATCTTCCTCCTTCCCTCCGCATTCCCAACTCCTTCCATGTTTCTCTCCTCAAACCCTTTGTTCTTAATCGCTTTTCCCCCAAGGTCCCCGCTCCTGCTCCGGTCACCGGCTCCTCCGACATCTTCTCCGTTAAAGAGATCCTTGCCTCTAGAACCGTCCGAGGTAAACGTTTCTATCTTGTTGACTGGGAGAACTGTGGGCCTGAGGAGAGGTCTTGGGAACCGGAAGGTAACATCATTGACAAAGATCTCATCCGCAGGTTCTTGGGTTCCAGGAGGAGGACGAGGCCCAAGAGGAGGGGGAGACCCAAGGGGGGGGGGTACTGTAACGCCGAGCGCTCCGGGTATCTCCTCCACCCCGGAGCGCTCACGGCGTTCTCCCTCCTGCAGCGCCTCGGTCAGTTCCCCTGACCTCAGGCGCTGCAGCGTTGCTGGGATGCGATCCTCGGTCTGCCCGGGGATCGCATCCCACTCCTCTCACCTGTCCCCCGCTCCTTCCGGCGTGCGCGCGCTCCCGCTCCCCAGGCGCGCGCGCGCGAGTGTTCCCTCACTTAAAGGGCCAGCGCACAATCAATTGGTGCCTGGCCCAATTACTGTTTTCCCCCAAAATCAATAAAAACCCACTTCCCCTTCCTGTCCTCGCCGGATCTTGTGTTGCCTTTGTGCCCAGTGAAAGCGTTAGTGTGTTTTGCTCCCTCTGTGTATCCAGACCTTTGCTGTTGCTCCCGACTACGAACCTTTGCCACCTGCCTTGACCCTTTGCTACGTCTGACCTTCCTTTTGCCTAATCCTTGTGTACCGCGCTTGTCTCAGCTGTCAGTGGGGTCGAGTTGCTATTGGAGGACACGACCTGGTTGCTACCGCCGCTGCAAGTCCATCCCGCCTTGCGGCGGGCTCTGGTGAAAACCAGTAGCAACATTAGAACCGGTCCTCCAATACAACCCGTGCTATTGCCCCATTGGCATAGGGGATCCACCTCCTGTTCCCCGTCGTACCCGGTACGTGACAGTAGATCCGGCCATGGATCCCGCTGAGGTCCCGCTGCCTAGCCTCTCGGATCTGACCACGGTGGTCGCCCAACAAGGACAGCAATTGGCGCAGTTGACTGCTATGCTACAGCAGCTTCTACCGTCTCCACCGCCAGCTCCTACATCTCCTCCGCCACGAGTTGCTGCTGCTAGGATCCGCCTGTCCCTTCCTGACAAATTCAATGGGGATCCCAAGCTGTGCCGAGGGTTCCTATCCCAGTGTTCCCTCCATCTGGAGATGTTGTCGGACCAGTTCCCCACAGAACGGTCAAAGGTGGCGTTCGTGGTCAGCTTACTATCTGATAAGGCCCTAGCCTGGGCTACACCACTTTGGGACCGTGGCGATCCTGCCACAGCTTCTATCCCAGCCTTCTTCTCTGAGGTCCGCAGTGTCTTCGAAGAACCAGCCCGGGCCTCCTCTGCCGAGACGGCTCTCCTGAACCTCGTCCAGGGGAATTCTTCAGTGGGCGATTACGCCATTCAGTTCCGCACCCTGGCATCTGAACTCTCCTGGAACAATGAGGCCCTCTGCGCAACCTTCAAAAAAGGTCTATCCAGTCATGTCAAAGATGTGCTGGCGTCGCGTGAGATTCCTGCTACCCTGTCTGAACTCATCCAGCTAGCCACCCGCATTGACATGCGTTATACCGAAAGGCGCCTAGAGCTACGACAGGAAAGGGACTTTGGTCGCGTCAGGCGGTTTCCGCGCCTGGCACCTCTCTTCCAGAATCCTCTGCAACCCGTTCCTGCTCCTCCTGCTGAGGAGGCTATGCAAGTGGATCGGTCACGCTTGACCACACAAGAGAGGACTCGGCGCCGAGATCATAATCTGTGCCTGTATTGCGCCAGTCCCGACCATTTCCTAAAGGACTGCTCTATCCGCCCTCAGTGTCAGGGAAACGCTCGCACCTAGCTAACGTAGGAGAGGCGCTGCTAGGTGTGGATTCTTCCTCTCCCCGTCTGACCATTCCTGTGCGGATTTCTCTGACCAAGGGATCCTCTTTCTCCACGGTGGCCTTTCTGGACTCTGGTTCGGCAGGAAACTTCATTGAAGCTTCACTCATCAACAAATTTAATGTTCCAGTTACTCGTCTCGTCAAGCCCTTTTTCATCACCTCTGTAAATGGTCAGAATCTGAACTGTATAGTGCGATATCGCACTGAACCTCTTCTCATGAAGATTGGAGTTCTCCATCATGAAAAGATTAGCTTCTTGGTGTTACCCAACTGTACCTCAGAGATCCTTTTGGGCCTACCCTGGCTCCAGTTACATTCTCCCACCCTCGACTGGTCCTCGGGGGACATCAAGAGTTGGGGTCCTTCCTGTCACAGGCATTGCCTCAAGGCGGTACCCATTAAACAACTTTCCAACGCTCCTGCTCTGCCTAATCTTCCCAAGCCTTACCAGGACTTTTCCGACGTGTTTTGCAAAAAGCAAGCGGAGGTTTTGCCACCACACAGACCCTTTGATTGCCCTATTGATCTCCTCCCTGGTACCACCCCGTCCCGTGGCAGGATCTACCCTCTCTCCGTTCCGGAGACACAAGCCATGACAGACTACATCCAGGAGAACCTCAAGAGAGGCTTCATCCGCAAGTCCTCTTCCCCTGCTGGAGCAGGATTCTTCTTTGTCGCCAAAAAGGACGGGTCCCTACGTCCCTGCATTGACTATCGTAGTCTTAATAAAATCACGGTAAAAAATCGCTACCCACTGCCTCTCATCTCTGAACTGTTTGACCGTTTGCGCGGAGCAAGTCTTTTCACCAAACTGGACCTCCGGGGCGCATATAATCTCATCCGTATCCGTAAAGGCGATGAATGGAAAACCGCCTTTAACACCCGTGACGGACACTTTGAATACCTAGTCATGCCCTTTGGGTTATGCAATGCCCCTGCGGTCTTCCAAGACTTTGTGAATGAGATTTTCAGAGATCTGCTGTACACTTGTGTTGTTGTCTATCTGGATGATATCCTGATTTTCTCCTCTAGCTTGGAGGAGCACCGTCTTCATGTCCGCCAAGTGCTCCAGCGACTCCGTGATAACCGTCTGTACGCCAAACTAGAGAAATGTCTCTTTGAACGCTGCAGTCTTCCCTTCCTGGGGTACTTGGTCTCTGGACAAGGTCTCCAAATGGACCCTGCGAAACTCTCTGCTGTCCTGAACTGGCCACGTCCTACTGGGCTGCGGGCCATCCAGCGTTTCCTCGGATTCGCCAACTATTACCGCCAGTTCATTTCCCACTTCTCCACCATTGTCGCGCCTATTGTGGCACTAACCAGAAAAAGTGCGGATCCGAGGTCCTGGCCTCCTCAAGCTAATGAGGCATTTAACCGCCTCAAGTCTGTCTTTGCCTCTGCACCAGTTCTGTCCAGGCCTGACCCCCTCAAACCGTTCTTCATGGAAGTCGATGCCTCCTCTGTGGGAGCTGGAGCTGTGCTTCTCCAGAAGGACTCCAAGGGCAAGAACGTCACCTGTGGTTTTTTCTCCAAGACCTTTTCCTCCCCTGAAAAGAACTATTCCATTGGAGACCGTGAATTACTGGCCATTAAGCTAGCACTTGAGGAGTGGAGACATCTCCTTGAGGGGTCCGCTCATCTCATCACGATCTTCACTGATCACAAAAATCTCTCTTACCTCCAGTCCGCCCAGCGATTAAACCCACGCCAAGCCAGGTGGTCATTGTTTTTTGCCCGCTTCAACTTCGAGATTCACTTCCGTCCTGCAGACAAGAATGTCAGGGCTGACGCCCTCTCTCGTTCCACCGATTCCTCTGAGTCCGACTCTCCTGTACAACATATTGTACCTCCTGAGTGTCTGATCTCTTCTGCCCCGGCCTCCTTACTGCAAGTTCCTCCGGGGAAAACCCTGGTCCCTCCACGTCTCCGACTTCAGGTCCTCAAATGGGGTCACTCCTCCCATCTGGCTGGTCATCCTGGAATCAAGAAATCCTCCCAACTGATTTCCAGGTATTACTGGTGGCCTTCCTTAAAAAAGGATGTGACGGACTTCGTACAGGCCTGTACCACATGTGCTCGAAACAAGACTCCTCACCAAAGGCCTGCAGGTCTTCTTCACCCTCTGCCTGTGCCTGAACGACCCTGGGCCCACATAGCTATGGATTTCATCACGGACCTCCCTCCTTCCCACGGCCACACTACCATATGGGTGGTCGTGGATCGTTTCTCCAAAATGGCACATTTTGTCCCGCTTCCAGGGCTTCCTTCTGCACCTATACTCGCCAAACATTTCTTCCTTCAGATTTTTCGCCTTCATGGACTTCCATCCCACATCGTCTCGGACAGAGGCGTCCAGTTTGTGTCTAAGTTTTGGAGAGCTCTCTGCAGTCAATTGAAAGTCAAACTAGACTTCTCCTCTGCCTACCACCCTCAGTCCAATGGGCAAGTGGAGAGAGTCAACCAGATCCTGGGGGCCTACCTGCGATACTTTGTCTCGGCCCGTCAAGACGACTGGGCTGACCTCCTACCCTGGGCCGAATTTTCTTATAATTTGAAAGAGTCTGAGTCTTCCTCTCTATCACCCTTCTTTGTGGTTTACGGCCGTCATCCTCTTCCCCCCCTACCCATCCCCACTTCTTCCGGAGTCCCCGCTGTAGACGAAGTCACCCAGGAGCTGTCATCCATCTGGAAAGAGACCCAAAGGTCGCTTGCCCTGGCCTCTTCTCGCATGAAGAAACATGCTGACAGCAAAAGAAGACCTCCTCCGGTATTCTCCCCTGGCGATAGGGTGTGGCTCTCCTCCAAGTACATTAGGTTCCGCATCCCCAGTTACAAGTTGGGTCCCCGCTACCTCGGCCCATTCAAGATCAAGGCTCAGATCAATTCTGTGTCCTACAAACTGCATCTTCCTCCTTCCCTCCGCATTCCCAACTCCTTCCATGTTTCTCTCCTCAAACCCTTTGTTCTTAATCGCTTTTCCCCCAAGGTCCCCGCTCCTGCTCCGGTCACCGGCTCCTCCGACATCTTCTCCGTTAAAGAGATCCTTGCCTCTAGAACCGTCCGAGGTAAACGTTTCTATCTTGTTGACTGGGAGAACTGTGGGCCTGAGGAGAGGTCTTGGGAACCGGAAGGTAACATCATTGACAAAGATCTCATCCGCAGGTTCTTGGGTTCCAGGAGGAGGACGAGGCCCACGCGGAGGGGGAGACCCAAGGGGGGGGGGGTACTGTAACGCCGAGCGCTCCGGGTATCTCCTCCACCCCGGAGCGCCCACGGCGTTCTCCCTCCTGCAGCGCCTCGGTCAGTTCCCCTGACCTCAGGCGCTGCAGCGTTGCTGGGATGCGATCCTCGGTCTGCCCGGGGATCGCATCCCACTCCTCTCACCTGTCCCCCGCTCCTTCCGGCGTGCGCGCGCTCCCGCTCCCCAGGCGCGCGCGCGCGCGAGTGTTCCCTCACTTAAAGGGCCAGCGCACAATCAATTGGTGCCTGGCCCAATTACTGTTTTCCCCCAAAATCAATAAAGACCCACTTCCCCTTCCTGTCCTCGCCGGATCTTGTGTTGCCTTTGTGCCCAGTGAAAGCGTTAGTGTGTTTTGCTCCCTCTGTGTATCCAGACCTTTGCTGTTGCTCCCGACTACGAACCTTTGCCACCTGCCTTGACCCTTTGCTACGTCTGACCTTCCTTTTGCCTAATCCTTGTGTACCGCGCTTGTCTCAGCTGTCAGTGGGGTCGAGTTGCTATTGGAGGACACGACCTGGTTGCTACCGCCGCTGCAAGTCCATCCCGCCTTGCGGCGGGCTCTGGTGAAAACCAGTAGCAACATTAGAACCGGTCCTCCAATACAACCCGTGCTATCGCCCCATTGGCATAGGGGATCCACCTCCTGTTCCCCGTCGTACCCGGTAAGAAGAGTAGCTGGGGTAAGGATAGTTGGGGTCTCTGGATCTTCCGACACTGGAACAAGTGGTCTTGAATTGATTATGGTAAATTCACCTTCAGCAATGTCTTTTGCAGAAAGAAGCTTTTGGCACACGTGCCAACCTTGACATTGAGCATCTGTGGGCTTTGTGTGGAAGCAAACTGCAATATGAACTAAACTTGCAGTGGTGCATACAAGCCTTCTCCACTTGGAGAAATGTTAAAAGCATTGACAGCCCAAGACAAGTCTTTGTTCAGTTCTGGTGACGAGGGTTTTAACTTCAGGCCGAATCTCTGGATCCTTGTCAGGTTCTAGAAGACTGAAGACATCAGCTGTGGTTTCCTCTGGATGATCTAGCAGGAATTAAGGCCCTGTTAACCAAGAATAATTTGCAAAGACACCTGCAGACACTAATTTTAGATGGAACATAACGCCATTGTTCAGGTTTAGATGATTTCCTGATTCTCTCTACACGGTTGCTGACATAGACATTGAAACGTTTAATCTGGTTGTATATGTGCTAACTTAGCTTCCCCAAACAGAAACCCTATGTGGGCTTGATTAGAAGAATCTCTTAACTTGAGGTAAGCAACAGCTGCTATGGTCTTAGTAGATGCATCTGAAAAGATGTGAAGCTCTTTCCTCTGACTTGTAGCAAGGGAGGCAGAAGTGTAGCAGCGTGGTATATGGATTCCATCTAAGGCATGTAGAGATCGTTTCCAGGATTCCCACCTTGAAAGCTGGTCTATTGGTAGTGGAGCATCCCAGCAGTTAGACTCATCCTGGAAGAATTCTTTGTCCATTATTTTGGTGAACTCTCTGTCTTTGACTGACAAGGCTATTTTGTTGTCATTGCTTGTAGTACAAAACACTGTGGTACCTACAGTAGGTTGTCATCACAAAGGTTAGGAGTGACATCATCTACTTGGATGATTTCAAGAGGCTTCTCTTTTACTTCGTAATGGCGAGGGTACTGTTTGAAGTGGGATGCACATCTGTTTCCTAACATGTAAGTTTTGAAGAAGTGGGTCTCGGATGACATGCGCATTCTATCCAAGCATACGTCGCCCACAATTACCCAGCCTAGATCAAGTTTTTGTGTGTAAGGGTCATCACCAGGTCCATTGCACTGCTTGTGTACTACTGTACTTTGTGTACTCTGAGAACGTCTCTTCCTAGCAAGATCAAGATTTCAGCATTCATGTCCATTGCAGGAATTTCATTATCAAGGTGCCTCAAGTGAGGATGGTGATATGCAGCCTCTGGAGTAGGAATTTCTTTCCTTTCGTCTGGTATCTGGTCACACTCGACTAATGTTGGTAGAGGTATGCCCTCTCCCTTATTAATATGAGAGACCATGAACCCATTGGCCCTTCTCCCGAAGGTCTCTTCAACACCAGAACAGGTTCTGAGAGTATACGGTGATGCGTGTCCCTCTATCCCAAAGATCTAAAAGAATTTAGGCTTAACCAGGGATCTGTTGCTCTGTTCATCTATTATGGCATACATCCCAATAGCTTCCTCAGGTTGACCCTTTGGGTATATCTTGACTAGGCATAGACTAGGCGCAGCATTTGTGATCTAAGCCTTCTCCACAGACTTCTGTGCATGAAGAAGAAACATTAGCTGGAGCATGACCTTGTTGCTCCCCGCCATGACTTGAGACAGGGCTGGAGGTAGGAGGCTGCTGTGAATTGTCTGAGGGTGGACCCGGATGCATAGCTGTAACATGTCTGTCGCTACTGCATTCTGTGCATTTGATGACAAAATGTCCATAACAAGCACAGCACCTGTAGCATATTCCAAGTTTCTGAAGAATCTCCCTGTGCTCTTGTAACATCTTTGCCCTAAGCCCACCACATTTCTTTAGGCGGTGAGACTTTTTGTGAATAGGGCACTGACGGTTAGGGTCTTTATCTCTGTCACCCGAATCACTCCGGTGAGCAGGAGAGGATACGGGTGGTGAGATGTCTGTCCTTTTAACAGATATTGCTCTCAAAACATGGAAAAAAAAGCCGCACACAAAATAAAAAATAAATTGTATGGTGACAATATTAATTAATTATGTATGGTGACAATATAATTAAATCACCCAAATAAACATAAATACACAGTGATGATTGAGTGCAAATATGGAATAATGAATAAAATTATTAAACAATAAAGTCCAGTGATTGAAGTGAAATTAATCTCATCAATATTTCTTCTGCGCAGAAAGACAAAACACCACCAATAGTAGTGAGCCGCCACCACACAACTTATGCGCTTACCAGAAGGCAAGCGGTGTAAAGCCTGTAGTATCAAACAGCATCCAGACATCAGATCACAAATGGTAGGAATTCACTACGAGTGTAATGAGAGCAAACCAGGGGATCCACCATAGTGTGAATCAATTTTAAAACAATTTATTTAGATCAAAAAGTATTGCACTTACATTTAAAAAACTTTGTAAGAGCTCATAGGAAAATAGATATGCCGGCCGGCTTGCAAACACCCATCCTAGACAGCGATGACGTCAGCACGCCTCCCTCCCGATGTACGTTTTGTCAAAGAGTGACTTAGTCATGGGGAACGGTTCCCCATGTTGTTGTCATTCCTACTGTGATATCCAACCGCTGTGTTTTTATGATGTTTTTATGATGTTTATACGTTTGATTCATGTAATTTATATGTGAATAAAATACCATTATATTTTTAAACTCACTATCTGTATCTTGGCCCTAAAAAATCCCACCTGAGCGTCTTTTTTGTCTATATTCTGTATTAGGAATGTGGGCATGATACAGTTTTCCCTTTCAACAGCAATTCATTATTAACTGAAGCTATAGGAGACAGGCTGCTGGCGGAAGGAATGTCAACAACATCTCCTTCGCTGCTAAAGGCCGCTTAACCTATCACAGGTACACGCTATAGACAGGCTGCGGTAAAACTTCTGCTACCCTAGGTTACAACTTGTGTCTTCACACCGGTGTCTTCATACCCTAATATGTTTAAGATCCACTTGGTGAAATATGTGTGCCCTTTACTTGCATTACACCCCTTTTAGTAACTTCAAACCAGGCAGGGATGTTTCAAATGCTTTACTTAAAAAGTGCAAAGGCAATTACAAAGTCTAAAATTCAAAGGCATAATTCTTCCCTAACTCTAACTACAGGCTGTACACTGCCCCGACATACCTGCAAAGGTTCATGCAGTACAAAGTCCAACAGAGGCATGCACGCCACACTTTTCAGATATTTATTTGTAAAAAATGTTGAAAACCATTTATCATTTCACAATTATGTGCCACTTTGTGTTGGTCTATTACATAAAATCCCAATAAAATACATTTACGTTTTTGGTTGTAACGTGACAAAATGTGGAAAATTTCAAGGGGTATGAATACATTTTCAAGGCACTGTACATCCAGGCAATGATGAGCAACATCCTTCTGCTCCTTGCGGGTATTGTTCTCCGTCTCATTCCCTTACGGGCATCGGACCCGCAGCTCCCTACTCCATCTCTCTCAGGAGCTAACTCTCAGGAGCCAACTCCAGGGCACCCTCAGGGGTCGAATTCTTCTGACGCTCTCTGGGGGGCATTCTCGTACCGGACCACTGTCACATATTTATAGATCACAGGATTAGTAGGCCAGACCCAAAGAAGAACCTGCCAAAAAACCAAAGAACCGGAAAAGGCAATAACTCCTACCCTTCCGCTTGAGACAGTGCATAACTGGCTATTTCAACCTGTTAATATGCATGCTGGGATAAGGGTCTTATATGGCATCCGAGGGGCCCAAGCTATTTTTTTCTGCATGGGGTCCCCCTTAAAAATTCATACCAGGCCCCTATCTAAGATAAGGTTAAATGGTATAGTTTTTGAGTGGGATCCCACACATTTTTTTGCATTGGGTCCCCTTTAGTATGCACACCCAGGCAGCCTGGGTGTCGAGTAAAGAGGAACAGTGTGCTCCCCTCTGAAATATATCAGAACTAAATTCAGGTAGCAGTGACTGGAAAAAAAGGCAGGCAGAGGACAAATGACCAGTCACCAGTATTATGTGGGTTCTACTTGCAGCTGAATGTTTCAATTACTGATTAAAAGTGTATGTAAACCCACCACTCACCCAAGTCTCTTGCAAGTCTCCTGCATGTATCCCTACCTTTCAAATGTCACCCCCTTTAGCAAGAGGAGCCCCGCAAAATTCTGGAATCTGTCGTTGGGACTTTTTACCAGTGCTCGGTGGGCAGAGTCGTGATGTTCACCTCTACATTCTCCTATTCCTGAGTTTTAAATAACATCCAGTCAAAACTCAAGAAAGGCACCACATCCCAATCATGCTGAAGTGTGGAGCAGCCAATCCTGTGAGAGCTGAAGAAGAAAGGAGGGGGGATGTGAAGCTGGAATCGTAACTCTCTCTCTCTCTCTCTCATGCAGTTCATGAGATAAAGAATTTAGATGTCAGTCACAGCAGTGGGGGAAGTGGCAACACAAACTTATCTGTGTGTCATTATTTATCTTATTAAAAAAAGACAAGAGGATTGCTCAGAGCTGGATTAACTCTCCGTGGCAAGACTGGGCACAGATGACTTGACGTCCCCTAGTGTACCAGGTAGAAGTCTTCATAAAAAAAAAAAAAAAATAATAATAATTTCAGGTTTACATTCACTTTACCATGCCTTGTTCTGCATTGTACCTCTATGTGGAGGCAGCCAAAAATACATTTTGTACAAGTACAATTAACATTTCTAGATTTTCCCTATTGCATAGCGAATCTTCACTTTTTTAGTATATTCCCACACTAAATCCTTGTATCCCCTTTCACTGCTTCTTCCTGTGCCATCATTTCCTTCCTTCTTGCAAATGCCTAATACAAAATAACAGAAATATGAAGATAAAGATATGAAATCTTTTTTTCTGATTTATTTAACATACATGTTTACTCTTGTAAAATGTGTCCAGCATGATGGCATTGCAAAATGATTACAAGGAAAATGCAAAAAATCATGTTCTAAGTGCTGTATAACATTTTGTAATTTGTTCCTGTGGTTTTATGAAAGTGTGCATGTCCTGTCTTTGCAGAGGATGCTTTTCTGCTTCTCGTAAAACTGCAGTAATGCTGCCTGTAGGAGGGTACATCTTTAAGCAGAGGGGGACCAGTCTTGTATCTGATGCCCTTGTTATCTTTATGAAGCTGTGCTGGTTCACTAAGGCCCCTTTCACACCAAAGCATTTTTCAGGCGCTACAGTGCTAAAAATAGCACCTGTATAGCGCCTGAAAAAAGCGGTGCGCTAGCAGGACGGTAAAAAAAGTTCTGCTAGCAGCATATTTGGAGCGGTAAAGGAGCGGTGTCTTCACCACTCCTATACCGCTCCTACCCATTGAGATCAATGGGACAGCGCGGCAATACCGCGGCAATACCCCCGGCAAAGCTTTGCGGGGGGTTTTAACCCTTTTTCGGCCGATATCGGGGGTTAAAACCGCCCCACTAGCGGCCGAATACCACGGCTAAAACGACAGTAAACCAGCGCTAAATATATCGCTGCTTTACCGCTAACGCCCGCACCGCACCAGTGTGAAAGGGGCCTAAAGCTGAAAACCAAAACTACCTTTGTTGCGTGCTCCCTCTTATGTCTAGAGTAACTTAAAATGCAGTTTTCCTTACGTTATCTTTCACTCCCTTAGCTGAGGGGTAAGGTTAGAAAATTGTTTTTGACTGGTACGCTGGAAAGAAAGTCGGGGGAGCCCCACTGCAAGAGTAGTTTTGAAGTTTCCTTAGATTTCAGCTTTAGGTCAATGTTGCCTGTAGTTGGTGGGTTCCCCAGCCTGACCCCACTCACACATGCCAATTTACATTGATAGGAAAGCAATGCAAATATCTCAGAACAAGCCTGACTACTGCTCCTCTGAGGCAAATGGTGCTGCGCTGCAACTATGGTGAGTCAACATTTTGAGGGTCACTTTCTAGAAGAGCAGCAAGCTCTGCCACTAGTGTAAACCCAGCATTACAGTGCCTTGACATAAGGTAAAGCTTCTGAAAACTGTCAATTTATGAGGACATATTAATACAAGCTGAAAATCTGTTTTGCTTCATATTCCAGGACAAAAATACCTTTGTGAATATTAAAAATCACTGCGCTGCTCTTGATGAAAACGGCACAAAGTAAAGGTACCCCAAGTGTGTGTGTAAAGTGACCCTGTACAAAGTG
Source organism: Lithobates sylvaticus (assembly GCA_028564925.1). Taxonomy (NCBI): domain Eukaryota; kingdom Metazoa; phylum Chordata; class Amphibia; order Anura; family Ranidae; genus Lithobates; species Lithobates sylvaticus. Next base: position 200,820,205 of record CM053029.1, read on the forward strand.
CCTAACGTAGCCCAAAAGAACCTACATGGGGCAGGCCTCCCATGTGTAGCACTGTTTCCTTGAGGGCTGCTTTGATTTACCTGTTCAACTGCACCGCCCTGACCCTGTGAACACTCCAACCCACCTGACACTCTGGGTTCAGACATCTTCTTGCAGGCACCTTTAAATGACACTCCAACACAAGTCAAATAGATATTATCTTTAGGTTTTACTGGAGTAAGGATATATGTACAAAGGGGGTATTGATCAACTGAGTTCTGGATTGCCGCCAAGACTCAGGTGAGGAGTCTCCAAGAAACAGCTTAATTACAGTTCAACAGCATAAAGGCACAATATTTATATTGTTTAATCAGGTTAGGGAGTCTCCAAACAAGACATTCAGATGAGATCTTCCCTACCTAGTGTAGTACCAGAGGGTCCACAGTACTACTTCACATCTAAGTGGAGTAAAGATCTTCTTAGGGTGTATGTTGGTGGATACATATCTTTACTCATTCGTATCACCCATCTCGGCATGATACGAATCTGCTACTCTGACTATCTGATAACACTCTATCTCTTTCTTGGGGTCATCTTCCTTGGTTCTAACTAGCATTGTAGTAATCTTTTGTATTCCACATTTAGAAAACCTAAAAAAAACAAATAAACAAGCAATCCTATAATTATTATACAGGATTTATATAGTGCCAACAGTTTGCGCAGCGCTTAACAAAATAAAGGCAGACATTACAATTACATAACAATTTGGTACAAGAGGAATCAGAGGGCCCTGCTCGCTAGAGCTTACAATCTAAAAAGAAAGGGTCAATTGATACAAGAGGTAATAGCTGTGGGGGATGAGTTGATGGAAAAAGTTAAACAGTGTTAGTTAGAAGCAGGATAGGCTTCTTTAAAGAGAAAGGTTTTCAGGGATCGTCTAAAGATGGATAGATTAGGGGACAGTCGGACAGATTGGGGTAGAGAGTTCCAATGATGATTCCTATGAGGACAAAAAAAAATACCTGTTGAATCCATGAAAATTTACCATTTCTAAACAAAGTGTAATCTGGGTTTGTCATATTTCCTATCATAATGCCACACTGTTTACCTTTTTTTCCTTACTAACAAGGGAATATTCCCAAGGGCCTTGGGTTATATTTAGCATAACATGTATTTTCACAATAATAGAACATTTGTGGTATTTCTGGACATACTAGTTTTGGGGCAGCTTTGTATTGCTTAAAGCGGGACTGTACTGAAAAAATTTTTTTTTAAAAGCCAGCAGCTACAAATACTGCAGCTGCTGACTTTTAAAAAATGGACACTTACCTGTTCCAGGGTCCAGCGGTGTCGGCAGCAGAGGCCGATCGATCGCTCGGCTCTCTGCTGTAGCCGGCGCCATTCTCTGTGAGGGAATCAGGAAGTGGCTTCACTTCCTGATTCCCTACTGCGCGAGTCGTGCGGCGCAATGAGAATGTTCAGCGCTGTCTGCCGGGACAGGAAGTGACGTAAACTCCCGTGGGAGTTTATGCCTGGAAGTGGGTGCAGATACCTGTCTTAGACAGGTATCTGCACCCCCCTCCCCCCTGAAAGGTGCCAAATGTGACACCGGAGGGGGGGGAGGGTTCCGAAATGCGGGAGTTCCACTTTAGGGTGGAATCCCCCTTTAAACTCAGAATGAAAGTAAATTAGTGTGTGCCTTTTTTTGATCTGTCTGGCCTATGTGAACAGATCTAGCAGTTACTCAAATTACTCCTTATGCCTGTTAGCATGTGTGATTTGTACAGGTGATTTTCCTCTATAGCCTTGACTACTACGATCAAGCTAAGACATAACAGTAGCTTACTTATCTTTTGAAATTACTTGCAATGGCTGGCATGTATCCACCTCACTTTACAGCTGTAGCAGTTGTCAGAAGCACTTGGTCGGGTCCTTCAAACTTTAGTCCCATGTTCTTTTGCTAGGACCCAATCACCTGGCTGTAAATCATGTGTTCCAGTTACTTGATCTGGATCTGGAGTTGAATCAAAAACAAGCGTGTGCATCGCAGTTAGTTGCTTGTGTAGCGGCCATAACCCTCGATGGGGCGGCCTTGACTTTTGGGCTTACCGGTTACCTCCGCTTGGCTTGTTCTTCCAGGTCTAGGGGTTCCCAGAGTTAGTACCCAACGACTTTGCACGCTGACACCATAAAAGTCCTTTAGAAAGGTTTTTATTTGTAGGGGTAACATCCAACAAACACAGTCTCATGTGGAAACAGAGGGTAAGGGTGAAGAAACTCAGGCACCTTGAACTGCTAAGTATGTGAAAGTCTCTATTTGCCAACCCAGAGAGTAGCCACTCGCAGCTGGGTGCTTCAAAGCTGAACAAATCTCTAGCCAGAGATTATAGCAATCAGCACTTGAATTTGGAATTTGCAAAGTCTCTGACCTTGAATTAAAGTAGCAATCAGAAGTAAACAGGAACCTTTCCTCAGTACCTGGAACGTTATCTATCTCCTTGGCAGTATTGGGGAAGCGTGGATTCTCTAGTGTCCTTTACAACCCAGCAACCAGGCACTTCTCAGGATGCCAGCTTGTTGGCCCTCCTCCGAAGAGTCCTCCCCCGGTCGCTTACACGAGCTGCGGTGCCCCTCCAAGTTGAGAGCGCACCCGGATGCCTTGAATCCTCCCTCAGTTACTGCACCTCCGACCAGCCGGTTCCGAGACTCGGGAACAGATGGATCCTTGCCCCAGACCAAGCGGGTCTGTGGGGCTTGTCAAACCAACCATATTGCCGGGCGGCACACGCTCCCGTGACTGAGACCCCTTGCGGGGCTTCCCCCGGTCCAGATCCAGGAACAGGCAACTATGGCCGAACGAAACCCTGAACACGTGACTCCAGCATCTTAAGTACCCTTCCCCAGACTCCTCAGCGAGGCCAAACGCACCCACTGATTGGCTCTGGGGAATGCCGGTACCCAAACGTCCAACCAGGCCTGGTTCTAAACCTGTCATGTGTACCTTACTGCACATATGATCAGGCAGAACCCCAACACAGCCCAGCCAAACTGATGCCAAAGTTAACCCACCAAATTAGCTCTCAGAACCCCTTTACTGTTCTGAGAGAAAAAATAACTAAATTTACACATAGCGGACACCTTGTAAAAGTGTCACCGCTACACTTGTATTAGACAATTACATAAAAAACAAAACCGTTATACATTACAGCAGTCTAATGTGGAAAATACAACCCTGTCTTAGGTGGGCCCCCAAACAAAAGATTTGACATAGAGAGAAAAGATTTGACATTATAGAGACAATAGCAAAAAAGGTTGAATGTGCCTAACCTATCTATTAGTCCAAGATTATTCGACAGAGAGAAAAGATTTGACACAACAAAAAAGGTCAAATGCTCTGCCCATATGCTATAGAAGAATTCTAATGTTGGTTACAGTTACATAGTTAGCTAGGCCGAAAAAAGACACAAGTAAAACCATAAAAAAATGAAATAATAAAAATAAAAAATATCGTACAATCCAATATACCCCATTCTATACCCACAGTTGATCCAGAGAAAGGCAAAAAAAAAACCAGAAGAGCATGCTCCAATCTGCTACAGCAGGGGAAAAAAAATCCCTTCCTGATCCCCCTAGCGGCAATCAGATTTTCCCTGGATCAACTTTACCTAAAATGTTAGTACCCAGTTATATTATGTACATTTAGGAAAGTATCCAGGCCTTTCTTAACCACTTCGCATCCGGCCGTAGCCGAATGACGGCCACAGCGCGGATGCCAAATCCCGGCCTCCCCTTTCCTCGTTCCCTGTGCGCGCTCACGAGCGCGCAGCAGGGAAATTCTGTGTTGGCCGTGTCCCTCGGACACGGCCAATCACAGATCGCTGTAAACGGCCAATAACAGCGGCCGTTTACAGCGCGATCGCCCTGGCCAATGAGAGATGATCTCATATGTAAACATATGAGATCATCTCTCAGCGCCGCTCCTCCTCCTCACACAGAGACAGCGTGTGAGGAGGGGGAGATGAACGGCTGCAGCGCCGTAAGTTTAACATAAAAAAATAAAAAAATAAAATGCCATCTGTGCCCACTGCCACCACTGCAACCTGTCCCCAATGCCATCTGTGCCCAATGACATCCCCAGTGCCATCTGCCAGTGCCATCCCCAGTGCCATCTGCCAGTGCCATCCCCAGTGCCATCTGCCAGTGCCATCCCCAGTGCCATCCCCAGTGCCATCTGCCAGTGCCATCCCAGTGCCATCTGCCAGTGCCATCTGCCAGTGCCATCCCCAGTGCCATCTGCCAGTGCCATCTGTAGTCAGTGCCACCTGTAGTCAGTGCCATCTGTCATTAGTGCCATCTGTCATCAGTGCCACATATTAGTGCCATCTGTCATCAGTGCCACCTGTCAGTGCCACGTGCCATCTGTTATCAGTGTCACCTGTCATCAATGCCACGTATCAGTGCCATCTGTCATCAGTGTCATGTGTCATCAGTGCCACGTATTAGTGCCGTCTGTCATCAGTGCCACGTATTAGTGCCATCTCTCATCAGTGCCACATATTAGTGCCACGTGATATCAGTGCCATGTATGAGTGCCATCTCTCATCAGTGCCACATATTAGTGCCATCTGTCATCAGTGTGACGTGTCATCAGTGCCCCGTATTAGTACCATCTGTCATCAGTGCCACGTCAGTGTCACGTGTCATCAGTGCCACGTCAGTGTCACGTGTCATCAGTGCCACGTCAGTGTCACGTGTCATCAGTGCCACGTCAGTGTCACGTGTCATTGTCCTGGTGCTCCAGGGCCTTCAAAAGTGTAATAGGTAGTCAACAATTTAGATGTGTAATTTATGCTCCTAGAACACGTGATGGCGCTCCCTGCATGTTGGGCCTCTCTATGTGGTCAGGCTGTGGAAAAGTCCCACATATGTGGTATCGTAATACTCAGGAGGAGTAGCAGAATTTATTTTGGGGTGTCATTTGTGGTATACACATGCCATGTGAGAGAAATAACCTATTACAATGACAATTTTGTAGAAAAAAAATAAAAAATAAAAAAATAATTCATTTTGCAAAGAATTGTGGGAAAAAATGACAACATCAAAAAGCTCACCATGCCTCTTACTAAATACCTTGGAATGTCTACTTTCAAAAAAGGGGTCATTTGGGGGGTATTTGTTCTTTCCTGGCTTGTTCGGGTCACAAGAAATGAGATTGGCCCTCAGTACATCAGATGTGATCAATTTTGTATGATTCGCACCACAGATTGTAGAGTCTGTAACTTTCACAAAGGCCAAATAATTTCCACTAATTTGGGTTATTTTTACCAAAGATATGTGGCAGTATAAATTGTGGCCAAAATTTATGATTAATAATTAAGAAAAATTAATAATTTCCTAAATTGTATCACAGAAACAAAGAAAAATGCGTTTTTTTTCAAAATTTTCGGTCTTTTTTCAATTATAGCGCAAAAAATAAAAAACCCAGAGGTGATCAAATACCACCAAAAGAAAGCTCTATTTGTGGGAAAAAAAGGACAAAAAATTCATTTGGGTTCAGTGTTGCATGACTGAGTAATTGTCAGTCAAAGCGTGAGAGCACCGAAAGCTGAAAATTGGTCTGGATGGGAGGGGGGTGTTGGTGCCTGGTAGACAAGTGGTTAAAGCAATCTACTGAGTTAGCCAGAACCACCTGGAGGGAGTCTATTCCACATTTTCACAGCTCTTATAGTGAAGAAACCTTTCCATCACATCGGGGCAACTCAAGACCTTTTGTTCCCTCTAGACCCACCTATTTTGACCACACAATAGGCCCTGGGTACCTGGGCCCCCCACAATACAGTGGTGGCTATCCATCTCGGGGTAGACCTTGGGGCCAAACAACAAATCAACAAGGGAGGGGCCATATGGGAGACCAATTAGATGGTTGGACTTCTACCAACTATAGGGGCTTTGAGACACAATCCCCTTCTTTTGGCCATCCGGGAAAACAGGCAGATTGGGAATATGGCATCCCCACTAATAATGCTTTTTTCCCCTTGAGCGACATGAATGGACCAGATAGAGAGTACATTTCTCGTCTATATTCCCAGCCCTATTCAGGGGAACTCCATCCCAATGGTCCGAATCGAGGACCTAATAACGATATGAGAGGCCCACCACATTTGGGAGGACAAAATGATTGGGGTTTTCCCAAACCACCCCAGGGAACCAAAAGATTAGGAGAAAGAGGAGAGGGACCAGAGGGGGGAGGCGGAACCGAGCAACCAAAGAGACAAAGAGTATAGGAGGGAAGGGAATTTTCAACTTGAGCACTAAACCCCTATCGAAAGCAGAGCAATCAATACTTGATAAGGGTTTAAAATTCGCACCCCCAAAAGGGTTAAACAAGTTCCACACTTATATGGACGTCCATAAATTTGTGCGAAAGCTCAGTATTAAGAGACACATGATCAACAGTGTACCTTATAGTGACAGCAATAGGGGGACAACTGTGTCCACGGGAGTGATTCACTCCGGTTTGGCAAATGCGTCACTTTTCAACCCTCCAGGAGGTTTGGCACCCTCCCTACGGGTGTTCAGGGATGTGATGTTAAGGGACCTTGACAAAATGGAAATTAAGAGGGTTAGGTTGAATCAGACTCTCCAAGAGGGACTAGATTCACTCTGCAATAGAAACGACCTAGTCATCAGGCCAGCTGACAAGGGCGGAGCCATTGTGGTGTTGGATAGGGCAGACTATATGACCGAGATGCATCGCATTGTAGATGATGCTAGTACCTATGTTATTTTACCAGGAGACCCCAAGTCCCAATATACTAAGGAATTGGGAAGGTTAGTAAAGGAAGGAAAAGATATGGGCATCCTTAACTGTAGGGAGGCTTTATACCTTATTCCTAGGGCGCCACGCACGCCCATTTTATATTATCTACCTAAACTGCATAAGAGTCAGACTTGCCCCCCGGGACGTCCCATTGTTAGTGGGATCGATTCCATCACGTCCCGGGCAGGCAAGTATATCGACTCTTATCTACAACCATTAGTGGTCAAACTGCCTTCCTTTATCAAGGACTCCAGGCATGTCATGAATCTTTTAAAAGACCGACCAGTAAAGAACGGTACTTGGATGGTGACAGCAGACGTCACCTCCTTGTACACGATCATCCCACATGAGTTGGGTTTTGAAGCTGTTCTGAAGTATTTGGACAGTGATTCAGGCCTACCCAAGGAACAGATTGACTTCATCATGACTTTACTTAGATTTGTGGCATCATGTAACTACTTTTGGTTTAACCAACAGTTTTACTTACCGAGACCGAGATGCTGAGAGCGGTTCACCCTTGCGACCCGGCGCAATCTCCCCCCTGGAGGTGAGACAGGGAACAAACGGCAACAGGAGGCACAGGTCACCTCCGGCAGGTGGGACCAATGGGATGCCCGGAAGAGATGAGGACCAGGCCTGGGCAGACCGGCAGATGGCAGGGAGGAGAGGCAGGAGCCCAACACCTGGCTGAGGGGCTGACAGCGGTCACTGAGCAGTCAGCAGCTATGTAAGTCCGGAAAGCAGGCCGGGGGGGATCAAACACAGGTATGATGCAAGTCCGTGGAGGCAAGCAGAGGGTCAAACACAGGATGAGGGGCTGACACCGGTCACTGAGCAGTCAGCAGCTATGTAAGTCCGGAAAGCAGGCCGGGGGTCAAACACAGGATCATGCAGCAAGTCCGTGGAGGCAAGCAGAGGGTCAAACACAGGATGGAGGCAAGCAGAGGGTCAAACACAGGATCAGGCAGCAAAGTCCGTGGAGGCAAGCAGAGGGTCAAACACAGGATCAGGCAGCAAAGTCCGTTAACAAGCCAGGGGGTCAAACACAGGAGAAGGCAGCGACAGTCCGTTTAACAAGCCAAGGGTCAAGATGCAGGATCAGATCTGGTTAACACAGGAGACACACAGGCACTGAGCTGGAAAGACAGACCAGCAAAGTGCCTGTGCGTCAGGCAGCTTTTATAGGCGCCCAGTGGACGCTAATTGTGCGCCATGGCGCACAAACGGGCGCCAGTGCGCATGCGCGAGCGCCGGACCGCCGAGCCGCGAGTGCGCATGCGCCGGAGAGCCGGGCCGCCGCGCATGCGCACCGGAGAGCGGGCCGCTCGTCCGGCGCTGGGTCCCTGACAGTGCCCCCCCCCCCCGAGGGGTGGCCTCTGGACACCCAAACTGGCCATCAATTCAGGATGCGCCTGATGAAACGCCTGGATCAAACGTGGGGCGTGTAGGTTCCTTGATGGTTCCCATGAATTGTCCTCGGGAGGATAACCCTTCCACTTGATCAGGTATTGAAGCTGCCTGCCCTTTTTCCTGCAACTCAGGATTTCCTCCACTTCGAATTCCTTCTCGCCTTCGACTAAAACAGGAGGAGGGGGTGGTTCTTCTCTGCCAGGAAAAGGGCTGGGAGTGGTGGGTTTCAAGAGGGAGGCATGAAAAACAGGATGGATCCTATAACTTGGAGGTAAATCAAGTTCAAAGGCCACAGGGTTCACAACCCGTTTAACCCTGAATGGGCCGATAAACCTTGGCCCCAATTTCCGGGAGGGGACAGGTAGCTTCAGGTTGGAGGAGGACAGCCAGACCTCTTCGTTGACCTCAAATGCCGGGTTCTCCTTCCTCCCCTTGTTAAAGTGCTTACTGTACCCTTCTTGGGCTTCCTGCATGCATCTTTGCAATTTTTTAAAATTGACCTGTAAGGACTCCACACGATCTTGAGCTGCCGGGACCGAGTTTTCCGGGGGAGATTCCGGGAGAAAAGAAGGGTGGAAACCAGAGTTGGCCCAAAAGGGTGTTTGCTTGGTGGCGGAATGAATGGAGTTGTTATACGCGAATTCAGCGTAGGGTAAGAGGGTGGACCAGTCATTTTGGGAATCAGAACAGAAGCAACGGAGGTACTGTTCCAGTGTCTGGTTGGTCCTTTCCGTTTGGCCGTTGCTCTGAGGGTGGTAGGCAGAAGACAAGCAGATCTTTATTTCGAGGGACTTGCATAATTCCTTCCAAAACTTTGAAGTAAACTGGGTGCCCCTGTCAGACGTGATGCTCTTGGGCACCCCATGAAGTCTTACGATTTCCTTGAAGAATACGTCAGCCGTGGTAGAGGCGGACGGGGTACCCACCAGAGGGATAAAATGAGCCATTTTAGAGAGCCGGTCCACGATGACAAGAATGGTGGTGTATCCCCTGGAAGGGGGTAACTCCACGATAAAGTCCATGGAGACTTCTGCCCATGGGCGATCCGGGATGGGGAGTGGTCTTAGTAGCCCCCAGGATTTGGTCTTGGGTCCCTTGCTGCGCTGGCAAGGGACGCAAGAAGCAACATACTCTTTACAGTCCTGCCTCCAGCCTGGCCACCAAAAGGAACGGGTGATAAGCTCCGCGGTTTTCCTGGAACCAAAGTGGCCTGCCAACTTGTGATCATGGAAGGTTTCAAGTACAAGGGGTCTTACCCCAAGGGGCACGAAGACCTTCTCCCCAGACCACAGGAGATCATCGTGCTTGGCCAGAGAGAGGTCGGTAGGGGCCTGGTCGTGTTTGGTAGCAGTCTTGATTGTAGACATAAGGTCCACTTGAGTCAGTAGGCCAAAGTTTTGTGGAGTTAGAATGGTGCTAGGTTTGGTTTCTTGGGGAGACTCTAGGAACATGCGGGAGAGCGCATCGGCCTTTCCGTTTTTGGAGCCTGGCCTGTAGGCAATGAGGAAATTAAATCTCGAAAAGAAGAGGGCCCACCTAGCCTGTCTGGGTCTCAGTTGTTTGGCTGTCCTGAGATACTCGAGATTCTTATGGTCGGTCCAAACCATAACAGGGTGAGATGCCCCCTCCAAAAGATACCGCCACTCCTCGAGGGCAAATTTAATGGCCAGCAGTTCCCTATCCCCCACATCATAATTCCTTTCTGGAGGGCTCAGCTTACGGGAGGCAAAGGCCACCGGGTGAAGGAGGGCCTTGGCGCCCTGGCGTTGGGAGAGAATGGCACCGAGAGCAGTCTCAGAGGCATCCACCTCTAAAACAAAGGGCAATGCGGGATCTGGGTGCCGCAAGATCGGGGCGGATGAAAACAAGGACTTCAACTGGACGAAGGCCGCCTGGGCCTCTGGGGACCAACTGAACCGACTGTGCTGGTGGGTGAGTAGGGTGATTGGTGCCACAATGGAGGAGAAGCCCACGATAAATCTCCGATAGAAGTTGGCAAACCCAATAAATCTCTGAACTCCCTTTTTATCCTTGGGGGCCGGCCAATCTTGAATGGCCTGCACCTTCTGTGGGTCCATGGCGACCCCACTGGTAGAGATAACAAATCCCAGGAACTGTACCGTGGACTTCTCAAACTCACATTTCTCTGCTTTAAGGTAAAGTTTGTGCTGCCTGAGGATGGTGAGGACTATTTTCACGTGCGTTCGATGGAGTTCAGGAGAGGCCGAGAAAATGAGTATATCATCCAGGTAGACTACTAGGAAGTCATCCAAGTATCTCCGGAAAATGTCATTCACTAAGTGTTGGAATGTTGCCGGGGCATTACAGAGCCCGAATGGCATTACAAGATACTCGTAGTGCCCGAACCTTGATCTAAAAGCGGTCTTCCACTCATCACCCGCCCTGATCCGTATGAGGTTGTAGGCCCCTCGGAGGTCAAGTTTAGAGAAGACCTGTGCAGACCGAAATCGCTGGAACAGTTCGGGGATGAGGGGCAGAGGGTACCTGTTCTTAATGGTAATTTTGTTGATCTCTCTATAATCGATACAGGGCCTCAGGGAGCCGTCCTTCTTCTCCACAAAGAAAATGCCGGCCCCAGCGGGTGAAGAGGAAGGACGGATGAACCCTTTGGCCAGGTTTTCGTCAATATAGGCCTTGAGAGTGGCTAACTCGGCTTCGGACAGAGGGAAAATACGGCCGAAAGGGACCGCAGCACCGGGCAAGAGGTCTATAGGACAGTCATAGGGTCGGTGAGGTGGCAGGCGGTCGGCCTGTTGTTTGTCAAAAACGTCCCTAAATTCTAGGTAGGCAGGTGGGACATGTTTCAGGTTGTCGGGTACTGGAACTAGAGCTGAGCAGGAAGCCAGGGTTGAGGGGGAGCAGTTTTGGGAACAGTATTGGGAAGGGAAGGAGACCTCCTTCGTCCGCCAGTTAATCAGGGGTTCATGTGCCTGCAACCAAGGGAGCCCCAAGATAATGGGAAACATGGGAGACGGAATGATATCCAAGCGGAGGAGCTCCTTATGGCCGGAATCGGTGGTGACAAGGATAGGGTTGGTTTCCAAAGTGATCAAGCCGGAGCGCGGAAGGGATCCATCGGCTAGATGAACCTGGAGGCACTGCTTCTTGGGGACAAGGGGAAGCTGGAGCCGGGCAGCGAGGGAGGAATCCAAGAAGCAGCTGCAAGCCCCGGAATCAATTATGGCCGGGAGGCGGACCTCCTTTCCCGTTAACTGCAAAGAGATAAAAAGGGTAATGTAAGTTTGAGACAGACCGGAGACCTGGTAGTTTAAGTTAAACCTGGGAAGGGACTTACTGGGCCTAATGGGGCAGGTGCGAAGGTAGTGCCCGGAACCCCCACAATAAAGGCACAGGTTGGCCTGTCGCCTGTGTAAACGCTCCTCTGGGGTCAGAGGGGCGCGAACCAGGCCTAGCTGCATGGGTTCGATTCCGGAGGAGGCCACAGGTGGCGAATGACATGAAGGCTGGGCAGGACTCGGCTTGGGTAACATCCAACTGGGACGAGGCGTCTGGAACCGTTCAGCGCGGCGTTCACGTAGGCGCCTGTCAATCTTGGTGACCGCTTGTATGAGGTCCTCCAGGGATTCCGGGACATCAATCCGGGCAAGTTCATCTTTAAGGGTGTCGGAGAGTCCTTGGCGGAACTGATACTTGAGGGCCGGCCCATTCCAGCCGGTGTCAGCTGACCATTTTCTGAATTCAGCAGTGTAGTCTTCAACCGGTCTCCGGCCTTGGGAGAGATTGTGCAGGGTGGTTTCAGCGGTGGCCCCCTTCTGGGGATCGTCATAGAGCTGACCCATGCTCTCAAAGAAAGTGTCCACTGAGTTCAACACGGGATCTCTCTGTTCCATTAGGCTATGGGCCCATGCCTGGGGTTCCTCGGCCAGGAGAGAGATGATGAACCCCACTTTCACCACTTCAGAGGAGAAGGTTCTGGGCTGCAGGGCCAGGTACAGGGTGCAGGCATTTTTGAAAGCCCTGAATCTCTTTCGGTCACCCGAGAAACGTTCAGGTGTAGGCACCCTAGGTTCAGGGAAAGCCACGACCACTGTGGGGTTGATGGGAGCTGCCGTAGGGGGAACCCCGCTGAGGGTGGCTGAGTTGCCGGCTGCAGGGGCAGATGGCCCAGTTAATTGCTGTAGGCGACTGTCAACTTGAGCGTAGCCCATCTGTAGTTTTTGGACAGCCTCAGTAAGTGCTGCCATCTGCTGGCACAGGATCTCAAGAGGTGAACACGCTCTGTCGGTCTCAGACATGGCTGGTCTGTACTATCAGAGATGTACTTACCGAGACCGAGATGCTGAGAGCGGTTCACCCTTGCGACCCGGCGCAATCTGCCCCCTGGAGGTGAGACAGGGAACAAACGGCACCAGGAGGCACAGGTCACCTCCGGCAGGTGGGACCAATGGGATGCCCGGAACAGATGAGGACCAGGCCTGGGCAGACCGGCAGATGGCAGGGAGGAGAGGCAGGAGCCCAACACCTGGCTGAGGGGCTGACACCGGTCACTGAGCAGTCAGCAGCTATGTAAGTCCGGAAAGCAGGCCGGGGGTCAAACACAGGTATGATGCAAGTCCGTGGAGGCAAGCAGAGGGTCAAACACAGGATCAGCAGCAAAGTCCGTGGAGGCAAGCAGAGGGTCAAACACAGGATCAGGCAGCAAAGTCCGTGGAGGCAAGCAGAGGGTCAAACACAGGATCAGGCAGCAAAGTCCGTGGAGGCAAGCAGAGGGTCAAACACAGGATCAGGCAGCAAAGTCCGTGGAGGCAAGCAGAGGGTCAAACACAGGATCAGGCAGCAAAGTCCGTTAACAAGCCAGGGGGTCAAACACAGGAGAAGGCAGCGACAGTCCGTTTAACAAGCCAAGGGTCAAGATGCAGGATCAGATCTGGTTAACACAGGAGACACACAGGCACTGAGGTGGAAAGACAGACCAGCAAAGTGCCTGTGCGTCAGGCAGCTTTTATAGGCGCCCAGTGGTCGCTAATTGTGCGCCATGGCGCACAAACGGGCGCCAGTGCGCATGTGCGAGCGCCGGACCGCCGAGCCGCGAGTGCGCATGGGCCGGAGAGCCGGGCCGCCACGCATGCGCACCGGAGAGCGGGCCGCTCGTCCGGCGCTGGGTCCCGGGGTTTCCGAAACATTCCGTTTCTAAGCACTATTTGACACACCACCATAAAAACCCATCCAAGACTCTTTTTCTTGGGATTGATAAGTTTAGGCCCAACTGGCGAGGCAGTTCCCTAGTTAGAGAAATCTCAAAACTAGAAATGTCTTGGATACATCGCCTAAAATGTTATTCACCGTACGGACTAAATATAGATACGGATGTCAATGCTTTTATCGATAATTCCTGATACAGTTTTTTGTTTGTTTTCATTATTCACACTTAATCTGATATTGGCTTCACTACAGTTAGGGGCAATTTTCATTTTCATTTTATTATTCATTCATTTTTCATTTATTTTTCTTGTACACGTTTTTTACACTAATTCTTTATATATTTTTTATTACACGATATATATATTCTTTCCCTCGCAAGAGGAGTGTTATACCTATATATCTATTCACCTTTCTACCCCTTAATGGTGCAGAGATGTGTCACCACATATATCACTCTCATCACTATGTTTACTGCATAATATACTGTATTACCAAATAGGTATTCAATTTTACTATATCACAACAAATGTCACTTCATATTTTGTACACGTATCATATTCACTTTTTTGGAATAAATATTAGGTATTTGGTACACTGTATACAATACCACGAATTCCCCCACTATATTTTTCTTTATATACCAATCGGATATTGACTACATTCACTTTTTTCAATACAAATACAGCTATGCATTGATCCATATCCCTAGACCATCTATCAAATATTTGCCTTCATCACATATTTGTAGGTCCAAATCTGTGACTACAGGAATTTAGGTGCAATATTCCTATTTGTACTTAGTTAGTTGGCTTCAGATTCACGCCATGGGTAGTATGTCTCCTACTAAGGGTTGCTTGTTCCGTTTGTAAACTCATGAGGGAAACCTTATTCTATTTCATCGTTCCCCTTATACAATTTATATTTTTATATCTTTTTTTAATTTTACATCATTTTTTTTTTTTTTTTTTGGCTAATACTCCCCTATACATCCATGCTGAATGAGATTGGCATGAAGTAATCTAGTTATGCCCTCAGTTAAAATGGCGATTACGGCTACTGCACTATAGGAGGTTGTGGGATAGGGGCCGCCGAGTCTGCCCGCATTGTACGTCCTTGTGCGCATGCGCCATGGGATGAGGATGGGACGCTCGCTGTGCCCATAGTTAACACGCCAGTTGTGACGTGTTTTCTACTGCGCCGTAGTACAGTTGCGTCGCGGCGGCAGCTCATCCCGCCCATATCGAGTGACTACACACTTAGTACTATCAATCCCAATGACGTGGTTTTCACTGCGCCGGAGCGCAGTCTCGTCGTAGTGACACCTCACTCCGCCCATATCGAGGGAATGTACACAAAGGAATGTTAATCCCCAAATAATCAACTTATTCAGGTACGACCAACAACCTTAAGCCCCCAAATATCATTACAGTATAAGTGTGGCTAATTAATAATGGTGGTTTAACCTGCCCATATGTTGTGATTATACCACCAGTTCCATTATACATGGGTCCCCTAGACATGACGTTTACCTACTGACTGCTAGACTTCTATAAACATCCTACATACCCCCATTCTTTTTAACTATTGATTGCTAGACTTCTATAAACATCCTACATACCCCCATTCTATCACTACCACTGCATGTGATAATTATTCAGTTTTTTGTTTTCGATTACTTTTTAGTCAGTAAGGGATGGTTGCCAACATCAAAGATGGCGAACAGAGCCTCACTCCTGCATATCAGAGTGAGGCTGAGACTATTTAATGGTGATTTGTCACAGCGTTGCCCGTTCCCCATTGAGAAAGACACATTTGTCGAAACTGGTCTGGGAGGGCACGCAGTGACGCCACCATACGACTGAGAGGAGGACGGGCTCCTACATTTGCCGGCCGGCACTTTTTACATGCACCTTAACATTTGGATAAATGTAAGTGCTTCTTACTTTGTTTTAATAAATTGTTTTATCGGATTCACGCTATGGGCTCCCTTTTTTCCTCTACTTCCCATATGGACCCCATGTGAGCAAGTGTCTCCTTATACCCATGCTATTCGGAGTATCGATTGTTGCCCTAAAGAAACAGGAGGAATCGCAGCCTTTGGTCGTCCAACGTACTAGCTGAGCCTTCTTACCTCTGCTCTTTGGTAAGCAGCCACTTTATAAGGGTGTCGGGCACTGTGTTCAACACTATCGCCATTTCCAAGTCACCGGGTGCCTCTTCTGTTTATCTCTGAATATCAGGATCATCTCCTTCACCATTATTTCTTCATGTCTTCTCCTGGACATTGGGGAATAGTTTGCCTTTGTCCCTATCTCTATGCTTAGGACATTGTGCTACTAGAGACTGTCAGTCCAATGGGACATTAGTGTTTCTGAGGATAGTACAAGTTTTCATTGCTAAGGACAATACCTTGTGAATCAGCTCGTACTGTTTATATCATATGGTGATTAGTGTATGCTTCTTTTTTGGCGCAGTTTTTTTTTCTTTTTATGTGTCTTTGTGTGTGTATCCCACCTTGAGCAGCAGCCTTATTTATTCATTTATTGATTAGTTATAGCGCGGTTTTTATTTATTTTGTTACATAAAAAACAAAACCGTTATACATTACAGCAGTCTAATGTGGAAAATACAACCCTGTCTTAGGTGGGCCCCCAAACAAAAGATTTGACATAGAGAGAAAAGATTTGACATTATAGAGACAATAGCAAAAAAGGTTGAATGTGCCTAACCTAACTCTATTAGTCCAAGATTATTCGACAGAGAGAAAAGATTTGACATGAAGATTCAACGAAGCAGTCGGCTCCAGTGGACATTTATGGTCAAATGCTCTGCCCATATGCTATAGAAGAATTCTAATGTTGGTTACATAGTTACATAGTTAGCTAGGCCGAAAAAAGACACAAGTCCATCCAGTTCAACCATAAAAAAATGAAATAATAAAAATAAAAAATATCGTACAATCCAATATACCCCATTCTATACCCACAGTTGATCCAGAGGAAGGCAAAAAAAAAACCAGAAGAGCATGCTCCAATCTGCTACAGCAGGGGAAAAAAATCCTTCCTGATCCCCCTAGAGGCAATCAGATTTTCCCTGGATCAACTTTACCTATACATGTTAGTACCCAGTTATATTATGTACATTTAGGAAAGTATCCAGGCCTTTCTTAAAGCAATCTACTGAGTTAGCCAGAACCACCTCTGGAGGGAGTCTATTCCACATTTTCACAGCTCTTATAGTGAAGAAACCTTTCCGTATTTGGAGATGAAATCTCTTTTCCTCTAGACGTAAAGAGTGCCCCCTTGTCCTCTGTGTTAACACCAAGTTCACTATATGGACCCCTTATATATTTGTACATGTTGATCATATCCCCCCTTATTCTCCTCTTCTCAAGAGTGAATAAATTCAGTTCCTCTTATCTTTCCTCATAGCTGAGCTCCTCCATGCCTCTTATCAGTTTGGTTGCCCTTCTCTGCACTTTCTCCAGTTCCCCGATATCCTTTTTGAGAACTGGTGCCCAAAACTGAACTGCATATTCCAGATGAGGTCTTACTAATGATTTGAACAGGGGCAAAATTAAAAATTTGGTTGACTAGTAATAATAATTATATACTGTTGGTAAAAAATAAATATAAGAACCGCCCTCTATATTTTCTACCCGCGCTAAGTGATAGTGAGAATTAAATATTAAATATACTAGTGAAAGAATAAATAAATAAATTTGTGAAAACAGCTGCTACTTATATAAATATAATAATGTAAAGTCTTCAATTCAACCTAAAAATTGAAAATATAAATAGGAAAAACTAGTAGCGCTAGTGTAAAAAATCTCATACAAATTTCAAAGTACAATAATACAAATGTGATATATAAATAAATTACTTAATTACAAGTGTATATAAGACACCCAGTGACAGGTGATGCAAAACTAGTCCAAATTAAATAAAGTGAATCAAAGTATATCTTCAAATAAAAATCTTCAATTAGGATCTTCAAAGAATCTTGAATCAACCACCACACCGCGTGCTTGTGACACCTCTCCCTCTGAAGAGCACACTCACCAGCTCAAAATACCTCCCACTCTCGTGTTTGGCTTCAACGTATTTCACCCACAACAGGGGTTAATAGTGACCATCCACTCGATCAGCGTGTTGCATATCAATGTGACTCCATATGTAAAGAAAATAAATAAGTGCTCCACATTGTGTGATAAAGTTTAACCAGTTTAATGAATCACACCAACACTTCCAATAGTAAAACTCACATTTCACAAGATAAAATCAAGCCTTCAATGAAAACACAGCAAACGAACTGTAATGGTACAGTGGTGTACTGCGGCCATGGCGGACCAGAAGTGTGCGCGCAACCGTAGTCTCTCACCAACTCCTAGATCTCCGCTCCTGGCGGCAGTGTAGCTTCTGAAGCTGAAGTACTGGTTAGAATTTATCACACTATGTGGAGCACTTATTTATTTTCTTTACAGGTTTGATTTTAGTACATCTTTTCACTTCTATTTCTCCTAATTCAAGCAGGATTGCTTCATACTTGCTCAGCCTTGCCGATGGCAAATGTTTTGTCCTTGCCCTTTTCAAGATTTAATTTGCATATTTCTTCATAACATCCTTTCTAAAGCATATCTTCCCTTTTCTACAGCACCAGTGGCACAGGTTGCAGCTGCAGTTTTCTTTTTGTGTTTTTGCCACGACATTGATCTTGGTGCATCCACCAGCTGGATCTATTTCATACACGGTTTGAACGGGATTGCGGTGAACAGGGCAGGATGAGGAGGTTTCGCACCATTTAAAAATGCAGGATATACAGAAAACGTGACAACAAACTTCTGGAAAGCCAACCTCCAGGGAAAGACTGTTCAGACAAATTGGACAACTCTCAGTTGAACTTAATGCTAAAGTACTGGCACCAGTCCCATCTTTGCCTTCATCACCATCTTTTTCTTCATGTTGCTGTTCTCTGGCATCACGTTTGCTTCTCATCTTTCCCACTAAACCTATTAATGTGATTTATCTCAGCAGGGTCAGAAATGAATGCAACCACAAAATCACCAGCCAAACAAAGGCTATTGTAGCTTTGATTCCTCAACTGCAATTCTGTTATTCCATCATTTTGTTCACAATGTTCTTTGGTATCTGCGCTGCTTGGCAAGATGCCCAATTTTATTATAATTAAAACATTTCCTGGTTTCTCTTTGAAAAACACATTATCTTCTTGAACCTCATCTTGAGCTATAACTTTCTTCTTATGCAATTCACCTTCCAAGCGCTACATTCCGGACTCTTGAGAAGTAAGCTGCTCTATCAGTCTATTCTTTTTCACTTTCATGACTCCTTTATGCACTGTAACGTAAGCCTAATTCAGATTCATTCTCTTTCTGGGCAGTTACCGTATATCGAAAAAGCTAAGAAAATACCGGCGCTCAAACTATATATATTATGTGCAGGTGTGCTGCAGTCAAAAAAAACTTTTAATCAGGGCTAAAATACAAGATAAGAAATGCACTGCTCTAGCTGCAAAAAAAACATTCAAATAATCATATAGCATTTGCTCTGACACTCTGTGTGCATATATGCTAATACCACCAGTGCTCAACCCCAAAAACAAAAAATATTATAGCATTAGTGTTGTTTTGTGTGTTATTAGGTTTCTACTAGAAACACAAGCCAATAGTAAACCCAATGCTAGTAATCATGCTTGGAAAAAAATGTATATATAAAAGTGCATATAACATATATATGATATATAACAATATTTTTGTTCAGAATCCAAAATCAAAATAAAATCCTTGAACAATCAACAACTTTGTGTGTGCTTCCTGCTTTCACATCAATTTTCACCCTTCAGTGTCACCACCACCTTGCGAAATGGCCACTCACCAGAGATCAAATAAATGCTCGCCTTTGGTTCATTTAACCACTTAAGCCCCGGACCAATTTGCAGTCAAAGGACCAGGCCCCTTTTTGCGATTCGGCACTGCGTCACTTTAACTGACAATTGCGCGGTCGTACAACGTGGCTCCCAAACAAAATTGGCGTCCTTTTTTTCCCACAAATAGAGCTTTCTTTTGGTGGTATTTGATCGCCTATGCGGTTTTTATTTTTTGCGCTATAAAAACAAAAATAGAGCGACAATTTTGAAAAAAAATCAATATTTTTTACTTTTTGCTATAATAAATATCCCCAAAAAAATATATAAAAAACCTTTTTTTTGCCTCAGTTTAGGCCAATACGTATTCTTATACATATTTTTGGTAAAAAAAATCGCAATTAGCGATTATTGATTGGTTTGCGCAAAAGTTATAGCGTTTACAAAATAGGGGATAGTTTTATAGCATTTTTATTAATATTTTTTTTTTTTACTAGTAATGGCGGTGATCAGCAATTTTTATTGTGACTGCGACATTATGTCGGACACATCGGACATTTTTGACACATTTTTGGGACCATTGTCATTTATACAGCAATCAGTGCTATTTAAATGCACTGATTCCTATGTAAATGACACTGGCAGTGAAGGCGTTAACCACTAGGGGGCGGGGAGGGGTTACGTCAGTGTGTGTGTGTTTTTTTTTACAGTAGGGGGGCATGGCTTTACGTCTGACGTCACTGATCGGCTTTCCCGATGACAGGGAACAGCCGATCAGTGACAGGCAGTGTAGGAAGCACGGGGAGAGGTTTGTTTACACAGACCTCTCCCCGTTCTTCAGCTCTGTGACCCGATCACAGGACACCAGCGGCGATCGGGTCCGCTGGTCCCGCGGTCACGGAGCTCAGGACCGGGTCACGAGCGCGCCGGCGGCGGTGCACGCGCGACCCGCGGCTGGGCTCTTAAAGGACCACGTACAGGTACGTGGTTTTGCCCAGCCGTGCCATTCTGTTGATGTAAATCTACAGGAGGCGGTCCTTAAGCGGTTAAATGGATAACCACTCCTTGCCAACTATCAGTTTTCAATGGTTTAAAACCCCTGGATATTTAAACTCATAAAGGAACATATGGGACCATCATTCATTATGAGTTTAAATATCCAGGGGTTTTGAACCATTGAAAACTGATCGTTGGCAAGGAGTGGTTATCCGTTTAAATGAATCAAAGGCGAGCATTTATTTGATCTCTTGTGAGTGGCCATTTTGCAAGGCACTGAAGGGTGAAAATTGATGTGAAAGCAGGAAGCACACACAAAGTTATTGATTGTTCAAGGACTTTATTTTGATTTTGGATTCTGAACAAAAATATTGTTATATATCATATATATGTTATATGCACTTCTATATATACATTTTTGTCCACGCATGATTACTAGCATTGGGTTTACTATTGGCTTGTGTTTCTAGTAGCAATCTAATAACACACAAAACAACACTAATTCTATAATATTTTTTGTTTTTGGGGTTGAGCACTGGTGGTATTAGCATAGTTACCGTATATCTTCTAGGTCCCTTATAGCTCCCCTGTAAGGTCCTTGCACTTCAATATTAGGTGCAGGATGTGTCTGGTAACTTGGAAATTGAGGAAGAGGATCCTAATAAGAGGGTGCTGTTGGAGGTAGGGATGTTAAGGGGTGACCTTTTGGGCAGAGGAAGGGTCTTTATCTCTACTATATCTTTTTGGTCACATTTTTAACAAGTTATACAGAACTTGTCTAGTCAGCTATCTTGTTCAAATGACTGGCACAACAAGGGTACAACCAGGTTTTATCAGTGGGTGGAGCCTTCTGCCTTTCCACAACCAGTATGCTGGAATGGAGAACTAAACATTTAAAAAATTATAATAATCATGGCAACCTTTTAGGAATTTAAAGGGTTTTGGCCGCCATAAGGCTTTTCTTTCTTTGTTTAAAATGAATCCTAGAGTTACATAACAAAAAATAACTAACAATTTCAACTAGGATTCCACTTCTGCAACATAATTAAACATTTCCCTTGGTCTTGGATATCACTCACATTTGAACATCACATGTTATACTAGTAATTTCATAGCTGGTCAAAAGTTAACATTTCACAGACAGTCTCTCACACAGGACATCTCACACAGGATGTGTCCATCGAAGAAGGAGAATTAAGGGGGGGTCAAAGGGGGAAGCTGGAAGCCGTCTCACTTCTCTCCTCTTCTACAAATGATTTCTCAGTTAAACTTACAAAGACTTTCCAATGAATTTCCTCCGTTTCGGTACCTACAACCCTTCTGTATTGTTCACTTTTCTCATTTACAACTTTCTATAGTACTTAGATGTTCAGAAATCTCCGGCTTCAGACGGGCACAATCTTTAAAGAAAATATCTGAAAACCACCTGTTTCTCTTTTCTACAAATACACAATGTTACACGGCAATCAGAAGGGAAGGGACGCCTCACTCCTTTCTTACACAGATACACGCGAGAGGAGGAGGTGAGGAAACTGCAAAAGACAAGCAGGCTTCTCATCTCCGTGTTTTACAATCATCCATAAGTAGCATTATCCTTCTGCTTCTCAAACATTTCTTAAACATTTAGATAACACTTGCATTGTGTGGTCTAGTTCTCTTTTGCTAGACCCATCAGTGATATGCATTAGAAAAACTTTGACAGGCTCATAACTAGTTAAAGTTCTATCACCTTGCATACTTTAAAAAATCAAATATTGTACATATTTAATCCCCTTATCCAACTCTGTCAATCTGCCATAAAAATTAACATACACAGCAACCCAAGTTTATCATAACTCCTGCTATTAGATCAGCTCTGTTTTGGTCCAGCCTATAATAGTCTTGGTGTCATTTCTTAACCACTGTCCACATCTGTCTGTCATAGGACACAGGCATCAAGAGGTCCATGGGAGAGCTGTGCTCTCAATCTGGAGTCCTCACTGTGAGTCTCTAACAATTTGTGGGTCGTCACCCAAAAATGTTTTCTTACCACGGGCCACACACAGTAGCCGTCAAATGGCACTTTATTACACTTGGACACACAGGCCTGTACACTTGTCACATAGGCATTACCAGAGGTCTGTTCATGTTGCAGAGGGACCTCTAGGATGTGTAGTCCAGGGATAATATCACAACATCCGAATGGCTGATCAAGAGACTACTAATGCCACAATCCTCCCTGCTTGGCTCAAATATATGATGTCAGTTACTGGAGCCCAGCACTAGAGGGACATTGGAAAAGATGGAGAATGACGGGGGGTGGTCTGCGGCGCAAGGTAACTGTAGTCCACTGTCGATTACACATGTGACCCAGTACTTGGTGCCCAACAAGTTAATGGGAAAACATGGAGGACATGAAAACCACCACCCTGCATTCTTGCCTACCCCACCCCCTTACAAGCCACATGGAAATACGATCTTTGGTCCATTCCTACTGCCTGTCTACAGTAATGTTATTCATAGTTACATAGTAGGTGAGGTTGAAAAAAAGACACAAGTCCATCAAGTCCAACCTATGTGTGTGATTATATGTCAGTATTACATTGTATATTCCTGTATGTTGCGGTTATTCAGGTGCTCATCTAATAGTTTTTTGAAACTATCGATGCCCCCCGCTGAGATCACCGCCTGTGGAAGGGAATTCCACATCCTTGCCGCTCCTACAGTAAAGAACCCTCTACGTAGTTTAAGGTTAAACCTCTTTTCTTCTAATTTTAATGAGTGGCCACGTGTCTTGTTAAACTCCCTTCCACAGAAAATTTTTATCCCTATCGTGGGGTCACCAGTATGCCTGGGTTTAGTGAGTAGGAATGAGCCCGATGTTCGAGTCAAACGTACGTAAATTTTTCTCGTGTTTACAACAGTCCCTGCATAAAATTAACTTTCTAAAGGAAAAAAAGTCATTTAAAACTACTCGAGGCTATAATGAATTGTCGGGTCTTGCCAATACAGATAAAAGTAATTTTAAAAAAAATGGGGGTCCCCCAAAAATCCATACCAGGTTCTTTGGGTCTGGTATGAATATTAAGGGGAACCCCAAACCAAAATGTAAAAAAAAAAATTGCGTAGGGGATCCGCCCAAAATTCCATACCAGACCCTTCAAGTCTGGTATGGGTATTGAGGGTAACCCTGTGCCAATTAAAAAAAAATGGCATAGAGGTACCCCTCAATACCAGACCCCAAAAATCTATACCAGACCCTTATCTGAGCACGCAACCTGGCCGGCCACAGGAAAAGAGGGGGACGAGAAAGCGCCCCCCCTCCTGAACCATACTAGGCCACATGCCCTCAACATGGGGAGGGTGCTTTGGGGTAGCCCCCGTGCGTCAGAGGGGGCGGGTCAACCAGGTAAATCACTGTGTGGCCCGCCCTCAGTTATAAAAGAACTGTCACCTTTGTTTATTTTTTTAATTTTTAATAAAGGACTTGTCCCAAAGTGTGTCTTGTGGTTTTTTTAACAATTTTACACTTTTTTTGTAAAATGGTACAGGTACAATATACCCGTTACCATTGTCCCTATCAACATGGGAACAAGGTGCTTTGGGGGGCTACCCCAAAAAGCACCCTCCCCATGTTGAGGGCATGTGGCCTGGTACGGTTCAGGAGGTGGGGCCGCTCTCTTGTCCCCCCCCTCTTTTTCTGCGGCCTGCCAGGTTGTGTGCTCGGATAAGGGTCTGGTATGGATTTTTGGGGGGGACCCCCACGCCATTTTATTTTTCATTTTGGCACGGGTTTCTCCTTAAAATCCATACCGGACCTGAAGGGCCTGGTGTGGAATTTGGGTGGACCCCCATGCCGTTTTTTCAATGAATATTATCTGTTTTGCTGAGACCCGACAATTCATTATAGCCGCGATTAGTTTTAAATGACTTTTTTTCCTTTAGAAATGTAATTTTGTGCAGGGACTGTTGTAAACACAGGAAAAATGTGGCACTTTACAGGGATACTATAGACACCCCCCAGGTATGAAATTTAAAGGAATATTTCACTTCTATTGTTTCACTTTAAGCATTATTAAAATCACTGCTCCCGAAAAAAATGACATTTTTAAAACTTTTTTTTGCATTGCTACATGTCCCCTGGGGCAGGACCCAGGTCCCCAACACTTTTTATAACAATACCATGCATATAAGCCTTTAAAATTAGCACTTTTGATTTCTCCCATAGACAATTCATTATAGCCACGAGTAGTTTTAAATTACTTTTTTTTCCTTTAGAAATGTAATTTTGTGCAGGGACTGTTGTGAACACAGGCAAAAAATGTGCCACTTTACAGGCATACTATAGACACCCCCCAGGTACGAAATTTAAAGGAATATTTCACTTTTTTGTTTCACTTTAAGCATTATTAAAATCACTGCTCCCGAAAAAACAGCCATTTTAAAAACATTTTTGCATTGATACTTGTCCCCTGGAGCAGGACCCAGGTCCCCAAACACTTGTTATGAAAATAACTTGCATATTAACCCTTAAATTAGCACTTTTGATTATTCACATTTGTGTCCCATAGACTTTAACGGTCTTCGCGTGTTCGAACAAATTTTTTGCCTGTTCGCATGCTCTGCTGCGAACCGAACCGGGGGGTGTTCGGCTCATCCCTTTTTGTGAGTACCCGAGGCCTTGCCTTATACTCTTGAAGGGGCTACATCACCAGCACATGATCTCATGTATCTAGACACAGAGGGGACTGTCTCACTGTAATGGGTGACCCCAGCCCACACTCTCCTAACAGTTCCTGGGACATTTACTTTGCCATCTAAAGGCACTGATGTCTCCTGTCTGGAATTTTGTTTTGCTGTGGTTATAGGGACTACCTTCTTAAAGTCTTTAACTCAGCTGGGTGAAGCTGAATTTCCATACTTTATTGTCAGGGGCCTCTACTGCAGTCACAAAAAGGCCAACCAGTTCCCCGCTGGCGCTGACCAAACAAGTCCTCTGCCATTACCAAGAGACTCGGCTTTTATTGATGAAGTACCTGCTACTCTGCATATGTAGGATTTTTGTCTCCAGTGGCAGGTCAGACATGCAGCTGCAAAGATCTTCCCATTGCTCATGGTATTCCACTATGATGATTGGAAGTAACTGAGGGCTCCTGGACTTCCCCTAAATGCTTGCTTGGTCTGTTTGAAATGAATCTGTTAAACAGTGGCCACTACCCACTGTGGATCTGCCACACCTTTACAAAGAAACCACTAGACCAGTATAGAACATTCTTATTTTAATAATTCTATTGACAATGTGCTCTGAAGATTTTTCGGTACAGGAGAGAAGACTGTACAATAAGACTGAAGGTAAGGCTGGAGTTCAGCATTTAATTATATATATAATCCATACTGGGGACGATCACCCTGAGTGGTGTGTTTTTAAACTCACTAAACACAGCCATGTCAACTTACCTTCAAATTAATGCAGCCACCCTGTTTATTCCCACTCTCACCCTGCAAGATGTACAAATTTCCAATGATTACTCTCTCTCTCACCGGAGACCTGACTCAGCCCTCATGCACTCATGATATGTTTGAATATGTAAAATGCAGTAAATGTGTATTCTGGTTGTAAGGGGAGGCCCAGCTTATTTCCATGTGGCCAACACTTGCAGCTGGGCTCTGCATATACATACAGGGTTGCAGGTCATCACACTTGTGTTCCTCTCAAACCCATGTACTGTTCACATGCACAGATGCTGGTCCTAGACCTCTCCTCCTAATCCTTCTGGTCATTGTACACATTAACCCTTTCACACCTGGAGTACTGTCCCACGGGCCTATGTTTTACTTATTGTCCAGATGGAAGCTCAAAAAGCACAACCAACCACGAGGGGGCGCAAGAAACACAGGGGCCTGGGCCACATGACATATGATACATGAGGGGGTTTTCTCACTGTCATGTGGGGGCTCCTTACCTTTTATTACCACCCACTGCAGTGCCAACCAGGTTCACACCAGTAAATGCGCACAACTCTCCACCCTATTTATTGGCTGTACTTAACATATTACTTCCAGTAGAACATCATACAGAGGCATCTTATTGCACAAACAACTTCTTTACTTGTCAAAGAAATTAGTGGAACCGTCCATATCTTTGATAACACAGCTTTCCAGATAATAGTAAGTCAAAACATGTCAGTCAGTCACATCATTGAAAAACAGTGTCACTCACAATCAGACTTAAGTCTATAGCCTATGTTCCTATAAACTGAGGGTAAAGTTGTCCACAGCCCCTCCCCCAAAGAGGAGAGTACACCAAGTGCCCCTCGACTGTACTCTCTTTTCTGAAAAGGTAAAGTGGAAAGCTGGCAACTTGTTCTTCTGAATATATTACTTTATTGTAACAGGCGGAGTGTACAAAATGCAGCGTCTTACGCGTTTTGGCAATAAGTCTTAATCATAGCTATGATTAAGGCTTATTGCACGAACGCATAAGCCTCTGTATTTCCATACTGTGCTTCAGTTCTAGGAAGACATCATTAGCTAGTGCACCTTTTGCCTACCTCCACGGGGAATTCATCTGGCCATTGTTTTCTTCCATTTATGACCCTCTCTTTTTTTTTCATACTTTTGTATTGTTATAGAAATGAATGCAGGTCATATTCTAATATAAAAGGGAACATAATGTATACATACAATTGCAGAGCTGCAAAAGATGTCAGTTCAGAGTCACAATAGCTATGTACAAAACAAACAAAAGGAAGAAGGAGGCAGAATGCTTTCAAAACATATAAAGTCAAACAACAGTAGAACCAACGTTGGAAAAAAAAGACAGTATCCAACACTGGTGGACAAGAGGTTTGCAGAGAGAAAACCTAAAAAAAAAATCACATTCCAGTTGTTCAAGGTAAGAAAATGTAAAGGAAAGTAGAAAAGAAAGAGAGAAAGTAAAGAAGACAAGAAGGAGAAACGAGGGGGGGTTGACCGTTCCAGGTGGGTCCGGTACTCAAACCATAGTATTCAGAGGAGGCAAAGACTCAGGGTTCCAGAGAGACTCGTCGAAGCCAGGTGGAAGAAAATGGCCCATGGTTGCCAAATTTTAGGATGTTTGGGAATTTTATCTTGAATGGTTGCTTCAATTTTACTAAGCCTGGGTGACCCTGTGCTTGGTTTCAATGGTGCAAAGGGTAGGGGACTTCCAAGTGCTGTACAACAGGGCACTCTTTTCTGTGGCACCTGGCACTCTTTTTCTGACTTAAGTTAATCCCACCTTATAAAGTGGAACCCCATGTCACCATTTCACCTTTAAGGAGCAACCTTGCGGCATGCTTTTAACTAAAAAGGAAAGATGTTCTTGAATGAGAGCCTGGGACAGGCTGCAAAGAATGTTGGCCTTGAAGTGGTTGTGCTGGTCATAGATAAAACAATAAATAAAGAACGGATCTTAGATCTGATTGTATGAAAATAATAATTTGCTTAAAAATGACTGACATAACAATGAAAATATGGAATTAGTCAGATTCATTTGGATTTTTACCCTGGATGGATCATACTATCTCAATGAATATGCGGTAACATACGGTAGTTCGTTTTAAAAAAAAAAGACAGAAGTCCATCTGGTTTAATCTAAAAAAAAAAAAATAATAAATTAATAGAAAACCTTTATTTACAGAACCCTATGCCCAGAGTTAATCCAGTTGATGATATGCAGCTTGTTTAGTGAAATTGAAATATAACTATATAATATATTTCAGCAAAAGAAAATCATGTATATGGGTTTTTACAAGGCTATGCAAATGCAAACCCCCACTAGAAGTAGGTCAAAGGAGAGAAACTGCAGGTCATTTGCACCTGTCAATGAATTGTGAATGATCTCAGAAGCATCTGAAACCAATGTCATCAACACAAGCCCAAGGCTTAGGCCCATATGGACACTGGTAGTGGAGCCGCACATAGCACAGCAGCTTTCAACGCTCCAAATTTTACAAATAAAATGTATTTCCTGGAAAAATAACACAATGTGACATGTTGCTTTCAGCTACAATTCCTACTTTCCTTTACAAATTCTGCTTTATTTCTGTCCTTCTTGCTTCATGATTCATAACAAGTTTTTGACTGCCAGGAGCAGGGCCGGATTAACATAGGGGCTATTGGAGCTGCAGCTCCAGGCCCCTTGCTCAAGATAGGCCCATTTGTCCCAAAAAAAAAAAAAAAGAATTCTAAAAAAAAAAAAAAAAAAATCGACTTCGAGGGTTGTAGCTCAACGATCAGGAGTCACAGAGACCCCATAGCTAAAGACCTACTCCAGCACTGGTTAAAATATGGGGCTGCTATCATCTATGGTTCTGGAGATATGGGGTTGCTTGCGCAGTCAATCAGAAGCTACATACAGAGTGGCCAGTAAAAATACAAGCTGGAACACTCTGTCGAAGACTGAGAGGATGAACTCACAGTGCTTATAATAATTATTTGTATATTACTTATGATAATTAACCCCTTGCCACCCAGGCCAATTCTGACACTTCTCTCCTACATGTAAAAATCATAATTTTTTTTGATAGAAAATTACTCAGAAGCCTCAAGCATTATATATGTTGTTTTAGCAGACACCCTATGGAATAAAATGGTGGTCTTTGCAACTTTTTATGTTACATATTTGTGCAGCAATTTTTCAAACGTTTTTTTTGGAAAAAAAATGTTTCATTCATAAAAAAAAACACTAAAGTTAGCACGATATTTTTTGTTTAGAGTTACAGAGGAGGTCTAAGGCTAGAATTATTGTTCTCACTCTAACGATCGTGGCATATGTAACCTGTGTGTATCTGGATCTGATACTAACCAGTGCCTACCCAGCCACTGACTAGTATCTCTCCCCAGCCTGTCCCCACACACCCTCTCACCTGCTGACCTGTGAATGGGGGAATCACTCCTGCAGTGTTATTGTGTTCTGCCAGTGAATACGATGATCAGTGTTGCTAACTATAGCTGGCAGCACTGATTGTTTTGGGGAAAACCTGACAGGCTGGTTGTACTCAAGTCGGTTAATAGGTTGACTTGTGTAAAACCAGGTAGCCCATACATAGATCGACTATGGCTGGTCTCTGCTTAATTGGTGCAATTTCAATCCATGTATGGCCCGCTTAACCACTACACAGTCCCTAAACAGCCTTCCACAAACTTTTACATTTTTCCTTCCCAGATTCCTTCATCCTCCTCTCCTATACATAGTGCCCACTGTCATACTCTCCACACTTCTCTCCTGTACATAGCGCCCGCTGTCATATCCTACACACTCCTCGCCTGTACATAGTGCCCGCTGTCATACACTTCTCTCCTGTACATAGTGCCCACTGTCGTACCCTCCACACTCCTCTCCTGTACATACTGCTCACTGTCATACCCTCCACACTCCTCTGCTGTGCATACTGCCCACTGTCATACTCTTCACACTCCTCTCCTGTACATAGTGCCTTCTGCCATACCCTCCGCACTCCTCTCATGTACATAGTGCCCACTGTTAGACCCTCCACATTCCTCTCCCTCACCTGCACATACTTCCCACTTTTATACCATCCATTCTCCTCCCCTATGCCTCTTACCCACAAAAACAGTTCTTTAAAATTGCCCCATTATTAGTACTTATTTAATTTTGTAATTACTATTGTGATGTATAGAGGAACATGGGTGATGTCAGCTACTCTAAATATAGCACTTGTAAAAAAGTGTCCCTGAAAATATTTTTTGAAATGTTGGCAACTATGCGGGTCAGTAGAGGGCCCCATGAGATTAAAGCGGTAGTAAACTTTTCTAACATTACTATTTTTTAGAGGCCCTTAGGTAGGTTATGCCATAATGTACAAGTATGCACAGCATATTAGCACATTAGGGTACACTTAAATTGTCAGACTGAGCCCTCCAGTGCTGTGCTGTGATCAATCCGACCCGGGCGCTTCCATCGTCTTCCTTCCGGGTTCTGTGCCTTCGGTCACTTGCCTTGGCCGGGCTGTGTTGATGTCATTCCCACACATGCTCATGTGCATCCTCTTTCTCTCATCCCCCCTTTCTCATCCTCTTTCCCTTACCCTCACACCTCTTTCATCCCCTTTCTCTCTCTTCCTCTCTCTCTCTCTCTCTCATCCTCCCTCTCTTTTTAATTTAATTTGTTAAAACAAAAAAATTGTTTGCATTTTTATTTATAAATTTATTGTTTATAAAAGGCCCCACCAAAATCCTCAGCACCAGGCCCATGATGTTCTTAATCTGGCCCTGTTTAAAACACTAGCAAAATCAGTAGGTACAGCGGGTGCCTGGTATCTGTTAACCACTTTCAGACCGGACCAATTTGCAGCCAAAGGACCAGGCCCCTTTTTGCGATTCGGCACTGCGTCGCTTTAACTGACAATTCTGCGGTCGTGCGACGTGGCTCCCAAACAAAATTGACGTCCTTTTTTTTCCCACAAATAGAGCTTTCTTTTGGTGGTATTTGATCGCCCCTGCGGTTTTTATTTTTTGCGCTATAAACAAAAAAGAGCGTCAATTTTGAAAAAAAACGCATTATTTTTTATTTTTTGCTATAATAAATATCCCCCAAAAATATATAAAAAAACTTTTTTTTTGCTCTGTTTAGGCCGATACGTATTCCTCTACATATTTTTTGGTAAAAAAAATTGCAATAAGCGATTATTGATTGGTTTGCGCACAAGTTATAGCGTTTACAAGATAGGGGATAGTTTTATAGCATTTTTATTAATAATTTTTTTTTATTACTAATGGCGGCGATCAGCGATTTTTATTGTGACTGCGACATTATGGCGGACACATCGGACATTTTTGACACATTTTTGGGACCATTGTCATTTATACAGCAATCAATGCTATTTAAATGCATTGATTCCTGTATAAATGACACTGGCAGTGAAGGGGTTAACCACAAGGGGGCAGTGTAGGGGTTAAGTATGCCTAGGGGTGTGTTTCTTACTGTGGGGGCGTGGCTGTCAGCTAGTGAATGCTGATCTCTGCTCCAATCACAGGGAGCAGAGATCGGCGTCACTAGTTGCTAGGCAGAACGGGGAGATGCTGTGTACTTCCGCATCTCCCCATTCAGCCTTCCCGTGAGACGATCGCGGGTATTCCCGCGGCGATCGAGTTCGCGGGACCCGCGACTGGCCTCACGGGGGTCCCGACCGGCGCGTTATCGCGCCGCTCCTGGCGAGCTCCTGATGGCACGGCAGGCATTAAGGAGGGACTTGTATATACGCCCTCCTGCCCGTACGTGCCATTCTGCCGACGTATATCGTCGTGCGCCGGTCAGGAACCGGTTAAGAAATAAACTTTTTTTTTTTGGCCCAACCTTGCATTAACCAGTCCCCGACCGGCGCACGAAGATGTACATCGGCAGAATGGCACAGACAGGCATAAGGGCGTACAGGTACATCCCTTTAAGAATGACGCCGTGCCATCACGTGCGCACCGCGTGCACGTCGGTTGGGACCAGCGTGAGTCCGGTCGCGGGTCCCGCGGACTCGATCACCACGGGGATACCGTCTCACGGGAAGGCTGAACGGGGAGATGCGGAAGTAAACAGCATCTCCCCATTCTGCCTAGCAACAAGTGATACTGATCTCTGCTCCTTGTGATTGGAGCAGAGATCAGTGTCCACTAACACACAGCCACGCCCCCCCACAGTTAGTAACACACCCCTAGGAACACTTAACCCTACACTGCCACCCCCTGGTTAACCCTTTCACTGCCAGTGTCATTTACAAAGGAATCAGTGCATTTGTATAGCATTTGGCCTTTGAACCATTGCCGTGTTTGTGTCCATTATATGGCTCTTTCATTGAACACAAGGGAGACGTGCCTTCATTCTATGGATTTTATAGGGCCTCGGGGAGCTGTACGCAAACAGTATTCAAGCTGTAAAACATCTTTCCCTGGATGTATGTAGAACATCAATCTTTGAATCTTTAAATACTTTAATGCCACTGCAAATCTATATTTCTAATGTCTCCAGCTTTCTAGTGCATCAAATGGCAAGCATTTCAGTCTATGTCAGTTATAATTATCCATCTATACGTTACCAAGGTCTCTACAGAACCATATTTCTAACATGACTTCAGAAGAAATGTGTTATTTAAAGGAGCAGTCCTGTTTATAAAAAAAAATATATACTAATATTTAGAATCAACCTGCTCAAGTTCCCGTGTACTGGACAGGTCCTAGCAGTCTAAACTGGTAGCTAGAGGATCAATTACATTTTGCTTTTCTCAGGTACAATTAATTGTCTGCAAGATTCAACTATGGCCTGCTTAACCACTTGCAGCCCACCATATAGCAGAATGACGGCAGCAAAGTGGTTTCAAAATCCTGACCTCACGTCATATGACGTGATCAGGATATTGAACCGCTTCGCACCCCCGGGGGCGCGCATCGTGGCGATCATTGTTGCGGTGTGTCAGTCTGACACCCCGCAACTACGATCTCAGTAAAGAGCACGTGATCAGCCGTGTCCAATTACGGCTAATCACAGTGTAAATAGGAAAAGCCGTTGATTGCGTCTGCTGCTCCTCTGACAGGAGGGGTCTGTGCTGATCGATTATCAGTGCAGCCCCCCCGAGGATGCCCACACTGGACCACCAGGGACGCCACCAAACCACCAGGGATGCCCAGCACCAGGTAGGCCACCCTAGACCACCAGGGATGCCAGTCAGTGCCCACAATGTATGCCAATCAGTGCCCACAATTAGCATCACTGATTGGCATGCATTATTGTTTGGCACTGATTGGCATCCATCAGTACAATACATTACACTGCAATGCCCATCTGTGCCGCCTATCAGTGCCCATCCGTGCCGCCTA
Organism: Lithobates sylvaticus; assembly: GCA_028564925.1. NCBI lineage: Eukaryota > Metazoa > Chordata > Amphibia > Anura > Ranidae > Lithobates > Lithobates sylvaticus. The sequence continues at coordinate 200,853,299 of CM053029.1, forward strand.
TCAGTGCCTATCAGTGCCCATCCATGCTCATCCGTGCCGCCTATCCATGCCCATCAGTGCCGCCTATCCATGCTGCCTATCCATGCCCATCTGTGCCGCCTAACCATGCCAATCCGTGCCACCTATCAGTGCCAATTTGTGCCACCTATCAGTGCCCATCCGTGTCGCCCATCAGTGCCACCTATCAGTGCCGCCTATCAGTGCCACATATCAGTGCCCATCAATGCCATCTCATTAGTGCTACTTCATTGGTGCCACCTCATCGGTGCCCATCAGTGCCACCTTATCAGTGCTCGTCAGTGCAGCCCCATCAGTGCCCGTCAGTGCAGCCCCATCATTGCCCATCAGTGAAGGAGAAAACGTACTTATTTACAAAGTTTTGAAACTGAAACAAAAAAAAACATATTTTTTTTTTTTAAATTCTGTTTTTTTTTATTTGTTTAGCAGAAAATAAAAATCCAAGAGGCAATCTTGGATCACACCAAAAGAAAGCTCTATTTGTGTCAAAAAAAAAATGATAAAAATTTAGTTTGGGTACAATGTAGTATGACCACGCAATTGTCATTCAAAGTGCGACACTGCTGAAAGCGGAAAATTGGTCTGGGCAGGAAGTTGTTTAAGTGCATAGTATTGCGTGGTTAAACAATAATTGTTCAATTTGTTTTCACAGTAAGTACGCACTCATTCACACTTGTCTATTGCCATGCGTTACAGTAACTTCTCAATAGCACCCCAAATCACTAAGGCAATCCGCCTCCAATGCACATACATTGCAGCGTGCCACAACACACCATTATGCATTTTTGGAATCCACCGCACTCCAAACAGCAATGAACCAGAACATCCATGGGTGCAATGGTTAAATGCCAGGTGGCACCATGCATATAATGTCCTATAAAAAGACTGACATCAGCACACCAAGATTGAGAGTCAAACTGATACTAAAGACACACTATTTAATTTACCATGTCCCTTCTATTTCTGTATGTGGATGGCACTATCATTATTTTACTAAAAAAAAACAAAAAAACAATCTAAGTACCTTTTTCCTAATTGATATACAGCTGTCACATGACCCAGCTCTCCCCCAGGAGGGAAACATAAGCAGGAGGAGCTTCTAGTCCTCTGCTGCTGGTCACATGTTCAAAATTAAATTTAGATTGTCATACAAATATTTATTTAAAAATCAAATCTTTTTGGAAATAAAATGACGTGGGTGGATTTCTGCCAGTCACTGGCTGTGTCACACCCCCCAAGCCTGAGTCTTAGAACAGGGAAGCCTTCTTTAGTCTGGGTTCACACCGCAGTACTGAGCGGCTCACAGCAGGGGTCTGGTGCGTCCTTGTTCTCTGTTTCGGGTCCTATTTCGGCTAAAATCTTTGGCTGAATTGCGACCTGAAATGGACCAGAAGACATGCAGGACTCATGTGCAATTCGCTTTGGAGCCGGTTCTGGAGATCTGTGAACCGGCTCCATTGAGAACCAGTCACAATCTCCTGACATGCGAATTGGATGTGGGGAAACCCGAATTTAATTTGCAATAGTGTGAACCCAGCCTCAATGTACATGTAATATCCCACCCCCATTGTGTTTAGCTGGTTATTGGGCATGGAGGAGGAGGGAGGAAGTGGGCTGTCATTTACCATTGTGTATACACCTACATGTGTGACTCTATACTCACATGGGTTGCAGAGCTGCCAACACTGCTCTGCAAAATCCATAGCTAAATTAGGCACTTGGACAGAAGGAGGAGATAGAGAACAACAGGATCAACCATTTATTTTTTTTGCAGAATACAGAAAACAGTTCTCATAGTGACTAAGTATGAACAGCATGTAATATGGCATGTATTGATAGTTTTTTATGATGTGGGTTTAGTGACACTTGAAGGCTAAGACCTTTTATTCTCAACCAAAAGCTGGAATGTTTCTGAGCCACTAAGGCCGCCCATACATGGGTCGAATTCTGAAAGAATTTTCGTTTGAATTTCGCACCATTAGTGGGCTGCAGCAACGGCTGAATTTCGTGCGGCCATCGAATTTGAGTGATCAGGCATGTTGGAAATGTTTTGAAAAACAAAGGATTTTCTAATCAGTGATGGGAGAATCGTGTAAGAAATATAATTGAAAAAGAAATGCGCATGAGCACAAGAAAATAAAATTTCCGGGAAAAAAATAAAATTCCAGGAAAGGAAAGAAAATTACCGGAAAGAAAACAGGAATCCCCTCCACAAAAAAAAAATTCTGTAGCAACATGAGTTTAAATTTGAAGGCTTGGTTGGTCAAATTTCAAAATCAATGGTGGCATCATCGGATCACAAAAAAAGTAAGAAATTTCAGATTTTCGAAAGAAAATTTGTTTCAGAATTCGACACATGTATGGCCTGCATATGAGCCCCTTTCTCAGGCAGTGTCACTGCCCATTTGCTGTTTTTGGTAGCAAGTAAAATGTCTTAACTCTCAACCTCTTTAATTAAAAAGAAGGTCAATATGCCCTTGTGCTCTAGGATCCTAGGGTAACATGGTTTATGTAGGTCCAGTGCTTTAACTCCTCCACTCCGCCATGCCACCATAAAAAAAATAAAAAAAATAAAATGATATAGTGTAGTGTTTTTATTTTAAATTAGATAAAAAAATGTACAAAGGTTGCTTATATAAAATGATGCCACATACAATACACTGGCACTGGAAATACCCACCTAGACCATGCTGGGAAACGCCGCCACTCCGCTCATGCACTGGAGCCAATAATATTGGAAATTATGGACACAATGAACTTTATATGAAGCACTTTATTATATGATGCACTTTATGTTATGATGCACTTTGATTACCATTTACGCTATCTTTGTATGCTACACGCTTATTCACATTATCACTGCAGTTTGAGTATAGCACCCCCTATTTATTGTTGAAATTAATCTTAGCCTGTTTGAATAAAGTGTAGTGCAATGCGAAGTAAATTGTATTGAAATTAACCAGTGTTCACTTTAAGCATGCAGTTATGTGCAATCTTTTTCATTTTCTAGGCACATGGCTGGATGTGTGAAGCACAAACAGGTACACTTCTTTTCACACTTTAGTAAATCAAATACATGTTCACCTCATTTTAGGCTTCAAGAGACCCAGAGTATCCGCTAGAGGTGATCACATTAAAATGTATAACACAGGTCATAGCTAGTGATGAGCGGACCAAGCAAACTTTGGTTCACTTGACGTTTACCAAACACTTGAAAAAATCCACAAACCCAGAACATAGCGCACAAAGTCTATCGGAGCTGAATCTTGTCATTTTTAAGGACAATTTTTTGTCTTTTTGTGAAAAAATAGGGCATGGCTAACTGGGCACTGCCATGGCGGACACGCAAATTTAAAAACAAAAATACCATTCCACAGGAAGCTGGTCTTTTAATGCCGCTTAAAGGGCTACATTAATGTAACCACTCTGCCTTAAGCAGGAGTGTCTTTGAATTTAGTTCTTCATGGCTACAGTCAGACAATGCCAATTTGTAGTCTGTGCCTTGTACAGCTTCCCTTAATTTCAGCCTGGCTGTCAGTTATCCCTTCTGTCAGTAGGTGTCCTGTCACCTCTGGTATTGGTGAGAAATTCACACAGTATTACACAGCAGTAATCACACAAGATTATGAATATGCATATCTTTTCCCAGCCCAAAACTAGGAGTTTCCTTTACCAGTGGTGCATTATGGAAAAGGGTATACAATACAAGCAATACAATGCAAGCTCTTTTCCCTCCAGGCACTGGCCTACAGAGGGTGCATGTGTTGGAGATGCTTCTTTAGGCCTGCTAGCCTGAAGTGGCCTGGAGTGATTAGGCCTGGAGCTGAGGCCTGATGCTGCTGATCTTCATTGGAGACAGGATGGAGCCCCATGGAAGTTGGTTGATTCTCCTGTTGCTACTGATGATGATTGCTAAAGAGTTCTAAAATAGGAATGTCCACCTCCACTTAAAACCTCTTTTCCTGTGTTGTGTCAAGTGAAGTGACTAGGATTGCCACCTCCTCCCTTTAAAACCAAACACATATTAATTACACAGGTTCTGGTGCTGATTAAGGGGGTAATTAAATTCAGTAGTTCCTTATCTGCATTAAATTACCCCAAAGCCTGTGTAATTAATATGTGTTTGGTTTTAAAGGAATAAGGTGGCAACAATAGAAGTGACAGAGTTCTGCTGAAGCCCTGAGCATCTACAACCCTAACTAGACATGTGCAATTCGTTATCGCTGAATATTCTGACTCTGATTGTTGTGAAGCGGCAATCCCTTGTGAGACCTCTATGCCTGGCTTGTATAAGATATAATCACTGAGGACAATTCTCATCAGATAGTTTGAACTCACCAAATAACGATTCCATCTACAAAGATGCTTTTATTCTTAACATCAGGTTACAGCAGATGACAGGACACCAACAGATGAATAGGTTGTAGTATTTATGCGGTCAAAAGATGATATTGTCTGTAGCTTACAATGCAGAATACATGTGCCCTGCTACATGTGGCTTGTAGCTGCATCCATGACACAGGAAGTACAATAACAGGAAGAAGGGTGGAGAATTACATATAAAAGGAAGTGTGTCATAACATAAGGAAAAATGAACATGTGAAAACAAGTGCATTACCACAAAAGGTCACTAGATGGCAGCATGTGAACTAAATATATACGTCCATAGAAAATGGTTAGGAAAACAATCTATATCAATTCTATGCCCCATTTTGGCAGCACACTGCCCGTCTGGCATGGTAAATGTCACTATATACATCAGAATGGTAGTTATGCAACTGCAAATAACAAACAGTGTAATTTGCTAGATGTCTTAAAGACCTGAAAGACATAAAAAGATCATGCATATAATGCAGTAACAATAACTCTTAATTCAAGGCTTCAAGTTATGTCAAGTAAAGTCCAAGACACTTTCTTCTTGAAGTCACAGGTAGGATCCAGCAGCGTAGGCAAACAAGTTCATTCTCCAAAGGGTAAGAGCAAAATAAGTTTCGTGATAGGTCTGATGAAAGACTTTACAGTCCCTTGCCTTGAAACTTTCAACTCCACCTTACGTGCCTTTCCATCATCACTAGGAACGCTCTTTACAATAAGTCCCATGGGCCATTCGATTCTTTCAGCTTGCTGGTCTTTAAGCAGAACAAGATCTCCAACTTGTATGTTAGGGTTCAGCCATTACCATTTCCTGCGTCCTTGCAGAGTAGAAAGATACTCCATCTTCCAATGATTCCAGAAGCAGTTGGTGAGGTTGTACTCGCTTCCACTGGTCATAGCACAGTTTTCCTGCTTTAAAGTTTCCAGTTGGAACAGGAACAGACCCAAGCTTCTGGGTAGAAGAGTAGCTGGGGTAAGGATAGTTGGGGTCTCTGGATCTTCCGACACTGGAACAAGTGGTCTTGAATTGATTATGGTAAATTCACCTTCAGCAATGTCTTTTGCAGAAAGAAGCTTTTGGCACATGTGCCAACCTTGACATTGAGCATCTGTGGGCTTTGTGTGGAAGCAAACTGCAATATGAACTAAACTTGCAGTGGTGCATACAAGCCTTCTCCACTTGGAGAAACGTTAAAAGCATTGACAGCCCAAGACAAGTCTTTGTTCAGTTCTGGTGACAAGGGTTTTAACTTCAGGACGAATCTCTGGATCCTTGCCAGGTTCTAGAAGACTGAAGACATCAGCTGTGGTTTCCTCTGGATGATCTAGCAGGAATTCAGGCCCTGTTAACCAAGAATAATTTGCAAAGACACTTGCAGACACTAATTTTAGATGGAACATAATGCCATTGTTCAGGTTTAGATGATTTCCTGATTCTCTCTACACGGTTGCTGACATAGACATTGAAACGTTTAATCTGGTTGTATATGTGCTATTTCTACAGCTAGCACAGTCCCCCAAACAGAAACCCTATGTGGGCTTGATTAGAAGAATCTCTTAACTTGAGGTAAGCAACGGCTGCTATGGTCTTAGTAGATGCATCTGAGAAGATGTGAAGCTCTTTCCTCTGACTTGTAGCAAGGGAGGCAGAAGTGTAGCAGCGTGGTATATGGATTCCATCTAAGGCATGTAGAGATCGTTTCCAGGATTCCCACCTTGAAAGCTGGTTGGTAGCTATTGGTAGTGGAGCATCCCAGCAGTTAGACTCATCCTGGAAGAATTCTTTGTCCATTATTTTGGTGAACTCTCTGTCTTCGACTGACAAGGCTATTTTGTTGTCATTGCTTGTAGTACAAAACACTGTGGTACCTACAGTAGGTTGTCATCACAAAGGTTAGGAGTGACATCATGTACTTGGATGATTTCAAGAGGCTTCTCTTTTACTTCGTAATGGCGAGGGTACTGTTTAAAGTGGGATGCACATCCGTTTCCTAACATGTAAGTTTTGAAGGAGTGGATCTCGGATGACATACGCATTCTATCCAAGCATACGTCGCCCAAAATTACCCAGCCTAGATCAAGTTTTTGTGCGTAAGGGGCATCATGAGGTCCATTGCACTGCTTGTGTACTTTGTGTATTCTGAGAACGTCTCTTCCTAGCAAGATCAAGATTTCAGCATTCATGTCCATTGCAGGAATTTCATTAACAAGGTGCCTCAAGTGAGGATGGTGATATGCAGCCTCTGGAGTAGGAATTTCTTCCCTTTCGTCTGGTATCTGGTCACACTCGACTAATGTTGGTAGGGGTATGCCCTCTCCCTTATTGATATGAGAGACCATGAACCCATTGGCCCTTCTCCCGAAGGTCTCTTCAACACCAGAACAGGTTCTGAGAGTATACAGTGATGCGTGTCCCTCTATCCCAAAGATCTCAAAGAATTTAGGCTTAACCAGGGATCTGTTGCTCTGTTCATCTATTATGGCATACATCCCAATAGCTTCCTCAGGTTGACCCTTTGGGTATATCTTGACTAGGCATATCTTAGCACAGCATTTGTGATCTAAGCCTTCTCCACAGACTTCTGTGCATGAAGAAGAAACATTAGCTGGAGCATGACCTTGTTGCTCCCCGCCATGACTTGAGACAGGGCTGGAGGTAGGAGGCTGCTGTGAATTGTCTGAGGGTGGACCCGGATGCATAGCTGTAACATGTCTGTCGCTACTGCATTCTGTGCACTTGATGACAACTTTACAGTCTTTAGCAAAATGTCCATAACAAGCACAGCACCTGTAGCATATTCCAAGTTTCTGAAGAATCTCCCTGCGCTCTTGTAACGTCTTTGCCCTAAGCCCACCACATTTCTTTAGGGGGTGAGACTTTTTGTGAATAGGGCACTGACGGTTAGGGTCTTTATCTCTGTCACCCGAATCACTCTGGTGAGCAGGAGAGGATACGGGTGGTGAGATGTCTGTCCTTTTAACAGATATTGCTCTCAAAATATGGAAAAAAAAGCCGCACACAAAATAAAAAATAAATTGTATGGTGACAATATTAATTAATTATGTATGGTGACAATATAATTAAATCACCCAAATAAACATAAATACACAGTGATGATTGAGTGCAAATATGGAATAATGAATAAAATTATTAAACAATAAAGTCCAGTGATTGAAGTGAAATGAATCTCATCAATATTTCTTCTGCGCAGAAAGACAAAACACCACCAATATTAGTGAGCCGCCACCACACAACTTATGCGCTTACCAGAAGGCAAGCGGTGTAAAGCCGGTAGTATCAAACAGCATCCAGACATCAAATCACAAATGGTAGGAATTCACTGCGAGTGTAATTAGAGCAAACCAGGGGATCGACCATAGTGTGAATCAATATTAAAACAATTTATTTAGATCAAAAAGTATTGCACTTACATTTAAAAAACTTTGTAAAAGCTCATAGGAAAATAGATATGCCGGCCGGCTTGCAAACACCCATCCTAGACAGCGATGACGTCAGCACGCCTCCCTCCCGATGTACGTTTTGTCAAAGAGTGACTTAGTCATGGGGAACGGTTCCCCATGTTGTTGTCATTCCTACTGTGATATCCATTTTATGATGTTTTTATGATGTTTATACGTTTGATTCATGTAATTTATATGTGAATAAAATACCATTATATTTTTAAACTCACTATCTGTATCTTGGCCCTAAAAAATCCCACCTGAGGATCTTTTTTGTCTATATTCTGTATTAGGAATGTGGGCATGATACAGTTTTCCCTTTCAACAGCAATTCATTATTAACTGAAGCTATAGGAGACAGGCTGCTGGCGGAAGGAATGTCAACAACATCTCCTTCGCTGCTAAAGGCCGCTTAACCTATCACAGGTACATGCTATAGACAGGCTGCTGTAAAACTTCTGCTACCCTAGGTTACAACTTGTGTCTTCACACCGGTGTCTTCATACCCTAATGTGTTTAAGATCCACTTGGTGAAATATGTGTGCCCTTTACTTGCATTACACCCCTTTTAGTAACTTCAAACCAGGCAGGGATGTTTCAAATGCTTTACTTAAAAAGTGCAAAGGCAATTACAAAGTCTAAAATTCAAAGGCATAATTCTTCCCTAACTCTAACTACAGGCTGTACGCTGCCCCGACATACCTGCAAAGGTTCATGCAGTACAAAGTCCAGCAGAGGCATGCACGCCATACTTTTCAGATATTTATTTGTAAAAAATGTTGAAAACCATTTATCATTTCACAATTATGTGCCACTTTGTGTTGGTCTATTACATAAAATCCCAATAAAATACATTTACGTTTTTGGTTGTAACGTGACAAAATGTGGAAAATTTCAAGGGGTATGAATACATTTTCAAGGCACTGTACATCCAGGCAATGATGAGCAACATCCTTCTGCTCCTTGCGGGTATTGTTCTCCGTCTCATTCCCTTACGGGCATCAGACCCGCAGCTCCCTACTGCATCTCTCTCAGGAGCTAAGTCTCAGGAGCCAACTCCAGGGCACCCTCAGGGGTCGAATTCTTCTGACGCTCTCTGGGGGGCATTCTCGTACCGGACCACTGTCACATATTTATAGATCACAGGATTAGTGGGCCAGACCCAAAGAAGAACCTGCCAAAAAACCAAAGAACCGGAAAAGGCAATAACTCCTACCCTTCCGCTTGAGACAGTGCATAATTGGCTATTTCAACCTGTTAATATGCACGCTGGGATAAGGGTCTTATATGGAATCCGAGGGGCCCAAGCTATTTTTTTCTGCATGGGGTCCCCCTTAAAAATTCATACCAGTCCCCTATCTAAGATAAGGTTAAATGGTATCGTTTTTGAGTGGGATCCCACAAATTTTTTTGCATTGGGCCCCATTTAGTATGCACACCCAGGCAGCCTGGGTGTCTAGTAAAGAGGAACAGTGTGCTCCCCTCTGAAGTATATCAGGAACTGAATTCAGGTAGCTGTGACTGGAAAAAAAGGCAGGCAGAGGACAAATGACCAGTCACCAGTATTATGTGGGTTCCACCTGCAGCTGAATGTCTCAATTACTGATTAAAAGTGGATGTAAACCCACCACTCACCCAAGTCTCTTGCAAGTCTCCTGCATGTATCCCTACCTTGCAAATGTCACCCCCTTTAGCAAGAGGAGCCCCGCAAAATTCTGGAATCGGTGGTTGGGTCTCTTTGCCAGTGCTCGGTGGGCAGAGTCGTGATGTCCACCTCTACATTCTCCTATTCCTGAGTTTTAAATAACATCCAGTCAAAACTCAGGAAAGGCACCACATCCCAATCATGCTGAAGTGTGGAGCAGTCAATCCTGTGAGAGCTGGAGAAGAAAGGAGGGGGGGTGTGAAGCTGGAATCGTAACTCTCTCTCTCTCTCTCTCTCTCTCTCTCTCTCTCTCTCTCTCTCTCTCTCTCATGCAGTTCATGAGATAAAGAATTTAGATGTCAGTCACAGCAGTGGGGGAAGTGGCAACACAAACTTATCTGTGTGTCATTTTTTTATCTTATTAAAAAAAGACAAGAGGATTGCTCAGAGCTGGATTAACTCTACGTGGCAAGACTGGGCACAGATGACTTGACATCCCCTAGTGTACCAGGTGGAAGTCTTCATAAAAAATAAAAAAAAATAATAATAATTTCAGGTTTACATCCACTTTACCATGCCTTGTTCTGCATTGTACCTCTATGTGGAGGCAGCCAAAAATACATTTTGTACAAGTACAATTAACATTTCTAGATTTTCCCTATTGCATAGCGAATCTTCACTTTTTGAGTTCATTCCCACACTAAATCCTTGTATCCCCTTTCACTGCTGCTTCCTGTGCCATCATTTCCTTCCTTCTTGCAAATACAAAATAACAGAAATATGAAGATAAAGATATGAAATCTTTTTTTCTGATTTATTTAACATGCATGTTTACTCTTGTAAAATGTGTTCAGCATGATAGCATTGCAAAATGATTACAAGGAAAATGCAAAAAATCATGTTCTAAGTGCTGTATAACATTTTGAAATTTGTTCCTGTGGTTTTATGAAAGTGTGCATGTCCTGTCTTTGCAGAGGATGCTTTTTTGCTTCTCATAAAACTGCAGGAGGGTACATCTTTAAGCAGAGGGGGGGCAGTCTTGTATCTGATGCCCTTGTTATCCTTATGAAGCTGTGCTGGTTCACTAAGGCCCCTTTCACACCAAAGCGTTTTTCAGGCGCTACAGTGCTAAAAATAGCGCCTGTATAGCGCCTGAAAAAAGCGGGTCCTTTCACTCCAGTGTGAAAGCCAGAGGGCTTTCACACTGGAGCGGTGCGCTAGCAGGACAGTAAAAAAAGTCATGCTAGCAGCATCTTTGGAGCAGTGAAGGAGCAGTGTATTCACCACTCCTATACCGCTCCTACCCATTGAGATCAATGGGACAGCGCGGCAATACCGCGGCAATACCCCCGGCAAAGCTTTGCGGGGGGGTTGTAACCCTTTTTCGGCCGCTAGCGGGGGTTAAAACCGCCCCACTAGCGGCCGAATACCGCGGCGAAAACGGCGGTAAAGCATCACTAAATATAGCGCTGCTTTACCGCCAACGCCCGCACCGCCCCAGTGTGAAAGGGGCCTAAAGCTGAAAACTACCTTTGTTGCATGCTCCCTCTTATGTCTAGAGTAACTTAAAAGGCAGTTTTCCTTACGTTACCTTTCACTCCCTTAGCTGAGGGGTAAGGTTAGAAAATTGTTTTTAAATGGTACCCTGGACAAAAAGTCGGGGGAGCCCCAATGCAAGAGTGGTTTTGAAGTTTCCTTAGAGTTCAGCTTTAGGTCAATGTTGCCTGTAGTTGGTGGGTCCCTGACCCCACTCACACATGTCAATTTACATTGATGGGAAAGCTATGCAAATATCTCAGAACAAGCCTGACTACTGCTCCTCTGAGGCAAATGGTGCTGCGCTGCAACTATGGTGAGTCAACATTTTAAGGGTCACTTTCCAGAAGAGCAGCAAGCTCTGCCACTAGTGTAAACCCAGCATTACAGTGCCTTGACATAAGGTAAAGCTTCTGAAAATTGTCAATTTATAAGGACATATTAATACAAGCTGAAAATCTGTTTTGCTTCATATTCCAGGACAAAAATACCTTTGTGAATATTAAAAATCACTGCGCTGCTCTTGATGAAAACGGCACAAAGTAAAGGTACCCCAAGTGTGTGTGTAAAGTGACCCTGTACAAAGTGCCTAACATAGCCCAAAAGAACCTACATGGGGCAGGCCTCCCATGTGTAGCACTGTTTCCTTGAGGGCTGCTTTGATTTACCTGTTCAACTGCACCGCCCTGACCCTGTGAACACTCCAACCCACCTGACACTCTGGGTTCAGACATCTTCTTGTAGGCACCTTTAAATGACACTCCAACACAAGTCAAATAGATATTATCTTTAGGTTTTACTGGAGTAAGGATATATGTACAAAGGGGGTATTGATCAACTGAGTTCTGGATTGCCGCCAAGACTCAGGTGAGGAGTCTCCAAGAAACAGCTTAATTACAGTTCAACAGCATAAAGGCACAATATTTATATTGTTAAATCAGGTTAGGGAGTCTCCAAACAAGACATTCAGATGAGATCTTCCCTACCTAGTGTGGTACCAGAGGGTCCACAGTACTACTTCACATCTAAGTGGAGTAAAGATCTTCTTAGGGTGTATGTTGGTGGATACATATCTTTACTCATTCGTATCACCCATCTCGGCATGATACGAATCTGCTACTCTGACTATCTGATAACACTCTATCTCTTTCTTGGGGTCATCTTCCTTGGTTCTAACTAGCATTGTAGTAATCTTTTGTATTCCACATTTAGAAAACCTAAAAAAAACAAATAAACAAGCAATCCTATAATGATGATTCCTATGAGGACAAAAAAAATACCTGTTGAATCCATGAAAATTTACCATTTCTAAACAAAGTGTAATCTGCGTTTGTCATATTTCCTATCATAATGCCACACTGTTTACCTTTTTTTTTTTCCTTACTAACAAGGGAATATTCCCAAGGGTCTTGGGTTATATTTAGCATAAAATGTATTTTCACAATAATAGAACATTTGTGGTATTTCTGGACATACTAGTTTTGGGGCAGCTTTGTATTGCTTAAAGCGGGACTGTACTGAAAAAAAAATTTTTAAAAGCCAGCAGCTACAAACACTGCAGCTGCTGACTTTTAAAAAATGGACACTTACCTGTTCCAGGGTCCAGCGGTGTCGGCAGCAGAGGCCGATCGATCGCTCGGCTCTCTGCTGTAGCCGGCGCCATTCTCGGTGAGGGAATCAGGAAGTGGCTTCACTTCCCGATTCCCTACTGCGCATGCGCGAGTCGCGCGGCGCAATGAGAATGTTCAGCGCTGTCTGCCGGGACACGTCTGTGTCCCGGCAGACAGCGCGCCGGGACAGGAAGTGACGTAAACTCCCGTGGGAGTTTATGCCCGGAAGTGGGTGCAGATACCTGTCTTAGACAGGTATCTGCACCCCCCTCCCCCCTGAAAGGTGCCAAATGTGACACCAGAGGGGGGGAGGGTTCCGAAAAGCGGGAGTTCCACTTTAGGGTGGAATCCCCCTTTAAACTCAGAATGAAAGTAAATTAGTGTGTGCCTTTTTTTGATCTGTCTGGCCTATGTGAACAGATCTAGCAGTTACTCAAATTACTCATTATGCCTGTTAGCATGTGTGATTTGTACAGGTGATTTTCCTCTATAGCCTTGACTACTACGATCAAGCTAAGGCATAACAGTAGCTTACTCATCTTTTGAAATTACTTGCAATGGCTGGCATGTATCCACCTCACTTTACAGCTGTAGCAGTTGTCAGAAGCACTTGGTCGGGTCCTTTAAACTTTAGTCCCATGTTCTTTTGCTAGGACCCAATCACCTGGCTGTAAATCATGTGTTCCAGTTACTTGATCTGGATCTGGAGTTGAATCAAAAACAAGCATGTGCATCGCAGTTAGTTGCTTGTGTAGCGGCCATAACCCTCGATGGGGCGGCCTTGACTTTTGGGCTTACCGGTTACCTCCGCTTGGCTTGTTCTTCCAGGTCTAGGGGTTCCCAGAGTTAGTACCCAACGACTTTGCACGCTGACACCATAAAAGTCCCTTTAGAAAGGTTTTTATTTGTAGGGGTAACATCCAACAAACACAGTCTCATGTGGAAACAGAGGGTAAGGGTGAAGAAACTCAGGCACCTTGAACTGCTAAGTATGTGAAAGTCTCTATTTGCCAACCCAGAGAGTAGCCACTCGCAGCTGGGTGCTTCAAAGCTGAACAAATCTCTAGCCAGAGATTATAGCAATCAGCACTTGAATTTGGAATTTGCAAAGTCTCTGACCTTGAATTAAAGTAGCAATCAGAAGTAAACAGGAACCTTTCCTCAGTACCTGGAACGTTATCCGTCTCCTTGGCAGTATTGGGGAAGCGTGGATTCTCTAGTGTCCTTGACAACCCAGCAACTAGGCACTTCTCAGGATGCCAGCTTGTTGGCCCTCCTCCGAAGAGCCATCCCCGGTCGCTTACACGAGCTGCGGTGCCCCTCCAAGTTGAGAGCGCACCCGGATGCCTTGAATCCTCCCTCAGTTACTGCACCTCCGACCAGCCGGTTCCGAGACTCGGGAACAGATGGATCCTTGCCCCAGACCAAGCGGGTCTGTGGGGCTTGTCAAACCAACCATGTTGCGGGGCGGCACACGCTCCCGTGACTGGGACCCCTTGCGGGGCTTCCCCCGGTCCAGATCCAGGAACAGGCAACTATGGCCGAACGAAACCCTGAACACGTGACTCCAGCATCTTAAGTACCCTTACCCAGACTCCTCAGCGAGGCCAAACGCACCCACTGATTGGCTCTGGGGAATGCCGGTACCCAAACGTCCAACCAGGCCTGGTTCTAAACCTGTCATGTGTACCTTACTGCACATATGATCAGGCAGAACCCCAACACAGCCCAGCCAAACTGATGCCAAAGTTAACCTACCAAATTAGCTCCCAGAACCCCTTTACTGTTCTGAGAGAAAAAATAACTAAATTTACACATAGCGGACACCTTGTAAAAGTGTCACCGCTACACTTGTATTAGACAATTACATAAAAAACAAAACCGTTATACATTACAGCAGTCTAATGTGGAAAATACAACTGTCAGAGGTACTCACCCGGGCCGATATGCTGAGAGCTGCTCCCCTTGCGACTAAGCGCACGATGCCTCTGGAGTGGGTACAGAGGACACCGGGCTCAAAGATGCACGGGTTGCCAGCAGGAGTGTAGCAGGTGGTGTGCAGTAGCGTCGTAGACCAGGAGAGGCTGAAGCTGCACTGGGAGTAGACACCTGGCAGGGTTGTGATCAGGTAGAGGTTGCAGAGGTACCAACACGTATACTGAAGGAGGACCCTCGGAAGCATAAGAGAACTGCAAGTTCTGAACACTGAGCAGGAGATAGTCCAGCAAGCAGGCCGAGGGTCAAACACAGGCAACCAGGCAGTAGAAGTATCCAGAGGCAAGCCGGGGGTCAAACACAGGTAAGTAACTCAGAGAATGTCCAGGAGGCAAGCCGGGGGTCAAGCACAGGTAATCAGGCAGTAGAGGTGTCCAGAAGGCAAGCCAGGGGTCAAACACAGGTAAGTAACTCAGAGAATGTCCAGTAGGCCAGCCGGGGGTCAAGCACAGGTAATCAGGCAGTAGAGGTGTCCAAAAGGCAAGCCGAGGGTCAAACACAGGTAAGTAACTCAGAGGAAGTCCAGTAGGCAGGCCGAGGGTCAAACACAGGTAATCAGGCAGAGAGGTATCCAGGAAGCAAGCCAGAGGTCAAACACAGGTAAGTAACTCACGGAAGGACCAGTAGACAAGCCGAGGGTCAAGCACAGGTAATCAAGCAGTAGAGGAATCCAGGAAGCAAGCCAGGGGTTCAAACACAGGTAAGTAGCGGTAGCGGTAGTCAGGAGGATTCCGGGTCGGCACTGGTAGTCAGGTAGATGCAGGGTACAGGATACAGGATACAGGATACAGGATACTGGACTGGAGACAGGACTCAGAAGAGACAACAAACCAGCAATTTGGAAGCGGACAGGGAAGGCCTTTTATAGGCCAGGTAACTGGTCAGGTGGGATACCCGGACGAGTGCGCATGCGCACTCGTCTTCCGTCAGCGCCGCGCACAGTGGTGAGGCGTACTGGCTGGGTTGTGACAGATACCCGAGAGCCGCGGACCCGCGCATGCGCACGTGTTACCCGGCGTACCTGTAAACTTCGTTGCGCCGCTCTACCGCACGTGCGCAACCCAGGAACCCGGCGGAGAGACCTGGTATTTCCCTGACAGTGCCCCCCTCCTAAGGGCAGCCTCCGGATGCCCACTTCAGGATGTCTTTGGTGATATTCCCGGATTAAGCGGGGGGCATGAATGTTTTCGGATGGCTCCCAGGAGCAATCTTCTGGGGGATACCCCTTCCATTTAACAAGATATTGGACCTGCCCTCTTCTTCTTCGGAGATCCAGAATTTTCTGAATATTGGGTATTTTGTCAACAGATTAATGTTGGAGAATGATGGACTTTTTAGGCGTCAGATAGATATAACAAGTTTTTTTTATTAAAAACATATAAAAAAAGGAATATAAAAAAAAATAAATTATAAATCTAAAACAGATTGTTTGGAAATAACAACCTGGCACACTATAGAAATATTTAACAGGCTGATGTATAAGTACGCTCAGATAGTAACAAAGTGGTTCCAATGAAGTCACTATATAATCATCCAAATTTCCTTAGAAAGATTGTGACATTAAAGTAAACAAAAACACACTAAACCAACAGTGAGCGATACAATCATACAGAAGAACAGCTTGTTTGTAGTTGCTCTACATGTTACGCGTCCTAAGACGCTTCCTCAGGAGCTTTCTATATTAGGGGTAAAAAGAAAAACAAATATACAATAAGAGAACAATACATAAAATATGACATAATCGAATGTAACATTGGATCGAAGGCAGCCCGAGGCGTGGGAACGTCGACCGCCATCAAAGGGGGGGGGGGGGGGGAAAGAAAAAAAAGGGGGGAGAAGGGGAAGTGATAGCAGAGCAGAAAGGAAAAAGGGGGGTAGGGAAAAGAGGGGTTTTTTTTTGTGTAGGGTGAATAGATAGGAAATGAGATTGGGTAAGACAGGAATGAGAACGAGGAGAAGGAGAGATAAGAGAAAATTATTCAGCGGAGTGAAAAGGTGTGCATTATGAGAACGAGTGCAACATAATCAATTGCATAGTGAGTGTGGTATTAAATGTATACTTACAATCCCTATAGAGGGGAGGGAGTTTAGTAGAACGGGGAACCAAAATACGTTTGTCAGCAGGGGTGCTCTGGACATATATGTATGTCAATAGGCCGAGGAGTTCTGTATTAATATTTTATTGGTAGGTTATTTTTTATTATTTTATTATTTATTATTATTATTTTTTTTGTTGTTAATATATTTTTTATTCATTTTTTATATATAGAAAAATTATTATCAATATTAGTATGGATATGCCAAAAATCTATGCTCAATCATCAATGTGTACCAGTGCTGGGATAGATATTGAATGGTGCACAAATATTGTGCAATATATATGTAGAAATTAGATAGTTAGAGTCTTATATCATAATATGTGTATAGATACAACTGTAGATATATAGTAAGCTTTTAAGGGTGCAAGTGCACCTCCACACTCATCCATCCATATAGGAGGGAGAAGTAAACTTATTACTTGTTGATGCACCAGTATGCACATTGATGTTAGCATAGTAAAGGAATCATTCATGATATGAAGAAAAAAAGGGGGGGATTAAAAGTTTCTACTTACCCTATGGTGGGGAAATAGCCTAGTAGTTATTGCTGTGAGCCCATACATTGGGGTCAAGAGGTAAGTAGGGGGAAAAGCAGATGCTGCAGAACCCATTAGCCTAAAGAGCCTCCGACTGACCAATGCTAGTGTGGAGAGGGGTTCAGCCCGCTTGTCCACAAGTGTCCTACAAGAGGGACACAATAAAAGCGTAAAAGTAAATAGATTTAACTGCTTCCAGGTAGGCCAAGAAGTATCTTGACCGAGTAGGAGTGTCAGTGTCTTACCTCGTAACAATATGGTTCCGTTATGGTCCCCGCTCTGGCAGCTGTGCGGCTGTGTGGAAAGGCTGCTCTATCTGACGGCAGCCTGAGCCGTCTTTATAGTGCAGCCGTCCCGGTAGTGACGTCACCGCGCGGACGCGGAGCGTCATACTACCCGGCCGAGTCCTAATGCGCATGCGTCAAAGAACGTAGAGACGCGGCGTCGGTTAAAATAACCAGCGTCGCAATCTCGGCTCATGCGCATGCGCGGGACACGGCTCCAGGAAGAGGAGCGACGATCGCAATCCCCCCTGAGGCCGAAAGCGTCACTAGAGCTGCAGCAGGTGCAGCCAGCGACGCTTTGTGGCCGCATAATACACTACAACAGAACGCTCCATCTGACAATCAGAGAAAGAAAAAAAGGGGGGAGAGAAAGAGAGAAAAGGATAATTGATTAAGGAAAGGAAGCTCAGCTGAGAAGGAAAAGGGGGAATGGATAAGAACCATAGGAAAGTGACATAATGGGAAATTGTGACGGGCAACGATCATGTAGCCAGGGGGTGCCCTCCATCCAATGATGGAACTTTTGGAATGGTGTTAATTAGCAGCTGTATCTAGAATATCATAGGTAGACATCCAAGGACAAAAGCCTTGAAATGTACATTATAATAATATGGTGTACAGAGAGTGAAAACAATATAGATTAATATAATAAGTGTGAACATAAAAATAGGAAAAGGTGTGTATTACATATAGATAAATAAGGTATTGTTTTTTTGAAGTGTTTGATCGAACAGTAACAACGGTTCAGATCATTTGCCTTATTGTGATAGCGAAGTATATAGGCGTATAAAGTATATAGGCGGGATCTAACACACTAAAGGCCTATTTGGTGTAAGTGTTTAGAGGTATATTCAGTAGGTCTAAACAGGTGTATGTACCTTGAAAATTACCAACTTATCCAAAGAGGAGGATTAATAGAAAAAATAATAATAGGTGAATAGCATTACTTTTGAAGAATTGTATGTGGGGAGGGGTTTTTTTTTTTTTTTATGTATAGGAAAAGGAAATTGGAGAAGGCATTTAATAGGTTAGAGAAATAGTTCTAGGGATTACTTGAAAGGGGTGAGAGTATTTATATTGCATATATATAAAGGAATAGTTGAAACTAAGAGAAATCAGTGATTTAATTGTAAGTTCAATAACTACAAAAAGGATTTATAAGAGTGTGATTCATTGAGGCCGGGAGCGTGCATGGCGTCCAACCGTTCTATCCATAGTGTTTCCTTTTGTAGGATAAGTCTATCCCAATTTCCACCTCGTGGGTTTTTGGGCACAACTGCTAGTACACTGAAAGAAACGCAGGAGGTGTCGAACCTATGATATAGGTCGATGTGCCTACTAACTGTGGTGAGCATCTTTCCATTGGAGGACACATATACATGATCTTTGATACGCTGCCATAGGCAGCGAGCTGTCTTGCCTACATAGAAGGCCCCGCAGGTACACAACATAAGATAGACGACTCCTTGGGTGGTACAATCTGCTCTAGTTTTTAAAGCAAAAGTGTCTCCTTTGGGGAGTCTGATGGTTTTGCTTTGGCATACCCAAGGACAGAAGTCACATTTACCACAACGAAATGTACCATTTGGTTTATGGCCGGCCTGTGGTACGTTGGAATAATGGCTTGAGACCAGACGGTCACGGAGCGACGTGGTGCGTCTAAAGGTAAGCTCTGGTCTCAAGCCAATATGTTTCCTCACAGTTGGATCCTGATAAAGTAAATGCCAGTGGTTGGTGATGATACTGCGGATTTCCTGGTGCTGGGAAGAATATCGTGTGATAATTCTAGATTTGGCTGTTTTTTCAGGGTTGAGTTCTTTTTTGGAATATAGAAGTGTGTTTCGCGACTGTTTTAGTGCCTTATTGTAAGCTTTTCGCAAGGTGGATTTTGTGTATCCTCTTGCTCGCAAACGTGATTGGAGTGATTTTGCTTCCACTATAAAATCTTGAAGGTGTGTACAATTTCGCCTTAACCTTATGTACTGTGCATAAGGAATGCTTTTTAATAAGGCTGCAGGGTGGGCGCTGTCTGCGTGTAGGATTGTATTCCCGGCAGTTTCCTTTCTATAGAGGGTTGTAGCCAAACAGTTTGCTTGATCTTTGAATATGGTCAAGTCCAAGAAATTAATCCTGGATTGATTCACATTCACAGTAAATTTTAGGTTAAAGGAATTGATGTTAAGTGCTTCAACGAAATTTGACAGTGTGGTGGAGGTACCAGTCCAGATCAGGAAGATATCGTCTATGTACCTCCACCAAGACATGATCTGGTCTGTATGTACCTCCACCAAGGTACATGATCTGGTCGGTGTACATAGATAGGTCCAAGCTCCTGTATGATTGTATCGCTCACTGTTGGTTTAGTGTGTTTTTGTTTATTTAATGTCACAATCTTTCTAAGGAAATTTGGATGATTATATAGTGACCACCCCCCCAGGTACAGGTTTGCATAGGCCAGGTTTTATTTCCAAACAATTTTTTATTTTATTTTTATATTCCTTTTTTTATATGTTTTTAATAAAAAAACTTGTTATATCTATCTGACGCCTAAAAAGTCCATCATTCTCCAACATTAATCTGTTGACAAAATACCCAATATTCAGACCAGAAGGGCGTCTGATTAATGGCAGAATGCAAAGAATTATTGTAGGCAAACTCTGCGTAGGGTAGTAAGCCTGACCAGTCATCTTGGGAGTAAGAGCAAAACACCTCAGGTATTGCTCGAGGGTTTGATTCGTGCGTTCAGTTTGACCGTTGGATTGGGGGTGATATGCTGAAGACATGGAAGTCCTGATTTCAAGGGATTTGCATAGGTCTCTCCAGAACCTAGAGGTGAATTGTACCCCTCGGTCCGAGGTGATGTTAGCTGGAACTCCGTGCAACCTTATAATTTCCCTGATGAAGATGTCAGTCGTAGCAGAAGCCGAGGGGGTACCTTTCATGGGTAGGAAGTGAGCCATCTTCGAGAGACGGTCAATGACAACCAGAATCGTGGTGAAGGAATCTGAAGGGGGTAAATCCACGATGAAGTCCATGGAAATCTCCTTCCATGGACGTTCCGGGACAGATAATGGACGTAACAGACCCCAGGATTTAGTGTTGGACCCCTTGTTCCTTTGACAAATGTTGCAAGAGAGAACGTATTCCTGACAGTCTTTTCTCCAGCCCGGCCACCAGTAAGATCGACCTACCAAGTCCACTGTTTTCTGTACTCCAAAATGGCCGGACATCTTGTGGTCATGAAGGGTCTGCAGAACTTGGAGTCTGACAGGAGGAGGGACAAAGATTCGGGCATGGGCCCAGAGTAAATCCTGCTTCCTTTCAAGAAAAGGTAATGTGGGAGAAGAGAACTGGTTGGAAGCCTGTTTGAGGGCTGTGGTTAAGTCAGGCTGAATGGCATGGAGGAAATTGTGGGCGGACAGGATAGTAGCAGGTTCTTTCGAGGATTCAGTGTCCAGAAACATACGGGATAAGGCATCCGCCTTGCCATTCTTGGAGCCAGGACGGTAAGTGATGTGGAAATTAAATCGGGAGAAAAACAAGGCCCAGCGGGCCTGTCTGGGTCTAAGGCGTTTTGCAGCCCTGAGGTACTCCAAATTGCGGTGGTCAGTGAAGATGAGGATGGGTTGGGAAGCTCCTTCAAGCAGGTATCTCCATTCCTCGAGAGCGAATTTAATCGCAAGTAATTCCCGGTCGCCTACATCATAATTCTTTTCAGGGGGACTTAGTTTTCGGGAGGAAAAGGCGACTGGGTGAAGAAGGGCCTTTGGGCCACTTCTCTGCGATAGGATTGCTCCTAAAGCAGAGTCTGAAGCGTCCACCTCTAGGACGTAAGGGAGTTCGGGGTCAGGGTGCTGTAGGATGGGTGCAGAGGAAAAGAGTTCCTTGAGCTTCTCAAAAGCGCTCTGCGCTTGGGGAGTCCACTGGAACTTAACTTGTTGGCGAGTCAGTTGGGTGATTGGGGACACAATGGCAGAAAATCCCTGAATGAACCGTCTATAAAAGTTGGCAAAGCCGATAAAACGTTGGACTGACCTCTTGTCCGTGGGAGCAGGCCAATCCTGGATGGCCTTCACTTTTTGGGGATCCATCAGTACTCCTCCGGTGGTTATGATGAAGCCCAGGAACTGGATGGTATCAGTCTCGAACTCGCATTTCTCTCCTTTGACGTAGAGCCCGTGTTTGCGGAGGATGAGAAGAACTTTCCGGACATGTTGACGATGGGCTTCTAGGGAATCGGAGAAAATCAAGATATCATCAAGATATACAATGAGGAAGTTATCCAAATACTCACGAAAAATGTCATTGACAAGGTGTTGGAAAGTAGCTGGGGCATTACAAAGTCCAAACGGCATGACCAGGTACTCAAAATGGCCGAATCTGGACCTAAAAGCCGTCTTCCACTCATCCCCAGAGCGTATTCTAACTAAATTGTAGGCCCCACGAAGATCCAGCTTGGTAAACACTTTGGCAGTCCTGAGCCGTTGAAAAAGTTCGGGAATGAGCGGAAGTGGGTACCTGTTCTTGATAGTAATTTTATTGAGTTCCCTGTAATCTACACAGGGTCTGAGGGAACCGTCTTTTTTTTCAACAAAGAAGATCCCAGCCCCTGCTGGCGAAGAAGATGGTTGGATGAACCCTTTGGCAAGATTCTCGTCGATATATACCCGTAGGGCTTCAAGCTCAGTTTCAGACAAAGGGAAAATCCTTCCGAAGGGGATCTCAGCCCCGGGTAGGAGATCAATCGGACAATCGTATGAGCGATGAGGGGGAAGAACTTCGGCCTTTTTTTCATCGAAGATGTCCATAAAGTCTTGGTAGGGTGTTGGGACGTGTTGCAGGTCCTTGGCACTGGGTTGCAAGGCAAGATGGGTGAGAGGTACTGCGGGTTGATCCGGAAAGCAGTGCTGTAAGCAGTAAGAGGAGGAGAACTCCACTTCCTTGTTGACCCAGTCAATCCGAGGGTTGTGAGCCAGTAGCCAGGGGTACCCCAGGATGATGGGGAACATGGGAGAATGGATAATGTCAAAACGTAAAAGTTCCTGATGACCTGATTTGGTGCAGGTCAGGATGGGAGCGGTTTCCTGGGTAACCGGTCCCGAGCAGGGTGGAGAGCCATCAGCTAGCTGGATCTGAAGAGGTTGTTTCTTGGTAGCTAAAGGGAGGTTCAGGTGTCGTGCCAGGGTCAGGTCCATGAAGCAACTGCAGGCTCCAGAGTCAAGGATGGCTCCCAACTGGAAAGACTCCCCCGCTACCTGTAGGGAGAGTGGAACAGACAGATGAAAATGCGGCACTTTAACAGAGTGTGAACTTGAGAGGGACCCAGAAGGACACTTACTGGGTCTTATGGGGCATTTCTGTAGGTAGTGCCCCGTGCCCCCACAGTAGAGGCAGAGGTTGGCTTGACGACGACGGAGCCTTTCTTCAGCAGATAGGGGGACCGTGCCAGGCCCAGCTGCATGGGTTCCCCATGAGGAGGGGAGCGAGAGTTCCAAGAAGGAGACGGTGCTGGAGGGACCCGGGGCATCGTCCAGGTGGGACGAGGGCTCTGCAGTCTCTCTGCTCGTCGTTCTCGTAGTCGACGGTCAAGTTTAATGACAAGTTGGCAGAGATCTGTGAAGGTACTTGGGATCTCTCCTCGAGCCAGTTCATCCTTTAATACCTCGGATAGCCCTAAACGGAATTGATATTTTAGGGCTGATTCGTTCCAGTCAGTATCAGCTGCCCATTTGCGGAAATCTACTACATAGTCCTCTACAGGTCTTCTCCCCTGGGATAGGGTATGCAGGGTGGTTTCTGCTGTAACTGTGCGTTGGGAGTCCTCGTAGAGTGCTGCCATAGCGGAAAAGAAAGTCTCTACAGAATTCAATTGTGGGCTTTTCTGTTCCATCAAATGGTGCGCCCAGGATTGAGGGTCATCAGAAAGGAGAGAGATGATGAACCCTACTTTAGTGGATTCCAACTGGAAGGTTCTGGGTTGTAGGGCTAGGTGAAGCAAACAGGAGTTTTTAAAAGAGCGAAATT